>OZ024747.1:33134295-33159295 GCA_964016885.1 Eledone cirrhosa | reverse complement strand
GACACCAGAGGGTCGCAGTCATGTGCCATCGCCTTTGAGAGGTGTAATTGGGTAAGGTCGGCTTTTATCACCTCATCCCAGGTCTTCTTAGATCTCCCCACTCGGCGGTTTCCATCGACTTCTAGTGCTCTGCACCTTTTTATGCATCTGTCATCCTTCATACGTATCACATGTCCATACCAACGCAAACGCCTCTCCTGCATTTGATTCCTCTTATGCTCAGTCTATCTTTCAATTCGTTTATGCTTTGCCATTCACGTATATTATTATGTAGTATGTAGGAAAGGTGTAGGTAGGAACTCAATTCTCTGCCCCAAATGCAAACAATGGGTACACAAGAGATGTAGCGGGATCGCAAGAAGCTTAACTAAGATTGTAGGCTTCACGTGTAGCTGCTGTGCTGGGACTGCAAGCACCAAACAGCCACAGGAAACAAGTACCACCAATCTCTGGGAAGGCTCTGTAGAAACAGTAGACAGCTTCTGCTACCTAGGTGACCGAATTAGCAGCGGAGGTGGGTGTTCGAAAAGTACAATAACTAGGGTAAGAACAGGATAGAAGATGTTCAGGGAGCTACTGCCACTGCTAGCTGCAAAAGGCTTTTCCCACAAAATGAAGGGCAGACTGTATGATGCGTGTATACGAACAGCAATGTTACATGGTAGTGAGACCTGGGCGCTGTCTGTGGAAGACTTGCATAGATTAGAGAGAAACGAACCTTGCATGATCCAATGGATGTGTAATAAGCGAACGGCAAAGCATAAATGAATTGAGAGAGAGACTGAGCATAAGAGGAATCAAATGCTGTGTGCAGGAGAGGAGGTTGCAATGGTATGGACATGTGATGCGTATGAAGGATGACAGCTGCATAAAAAGGTGCAGAGCACTAAAAGTCGATGGAAACTGCAGAGTGAAGAAAACCTGGGATGAGGTGATAAAAGCCGACCTTACCTAATTACACCTCTGGCGTCACGCAGTAATACAGAAGATCCGACCCCCCACGGGTACAAACTAAAGCTGAAGCATATAGACAATATGCCCCCCACACCCTCCCACTGCAAAGTGGTCGTGGAGGTGCCACGGAAAAAAAAACATCCAACATTCACTGTAAATGAGGTTGGTGTTAGGAAGGGCATCCAGCTGTAGAAATCAAGCCAGAATCAGTTCCGGTATCAGCAAGACAATGTCAGCCGACCGGACACTGCCCACAACAGGACAACCCGTCTAACCCATGCTAGCGTGGAAGAACGGACGTAAAACGGTGATGATGATGATGATGATATATACTAATAAAAATGTGATTGCTTGCTTGCTTGTCTGTAATGTAATATAGCCAAAAGGGTGCATAATACTTTCAAAGGAAGTTAACCCTGAAATGGGAATACAAATGGAATAAAACAAGTTCCACGTAAATTGGAGCACGGGTTCCTGAGATACAGTGTTTTTCCAGGTAGCTTCATGAAATAGAAAGAGAGAAGGATAGAGAGAAAGAGATAGAGGTTGTGAGAGAGTAGATTGAAATAGAGAGAGAGAGATATATAGAGATAGAGAGCTAGTGGTGTTGTTGAATGAAATTATAACCGGTGACTTCAAAGAAACAAATACAGCATTACTGTATGCTACTAAATAGAGAGGGTTTCTAAGTGTGTGTGTGTGTGCGTGTACGTGTGCGTGTGCGTGTGCGTGTGCGTGCGTGCGTGTGTGTGCGTGTGTGTGTGTATACATATTTATATATATATCAACGCTTACGTGGACCTCTCAAAATTCGTTGGATTTTCTGATTGGACTTTCACCTCGAAACTGGATACCAACCCGGAGTACACCCGAACTTCCACCAGGAAATCTTTCGAATCATTGAAATTTTCTTTGCTTCTTGCATTTAAATATTCCACGACTCTCTACCCCTTTTCCTCTACTACACTCTTCTTACACCACCTTCTTCTTCTCAGCCGTCTACTTGTCACCCCCACCCTAGTACCTTCAATATGCCCAATCTCAAATCTTTTCTCCGCCAGCTCCATTATACTCTCAATCGCTTCCACCAACCACTCCCCCTATATGCATCCAATCCTCCCTGCATCTCTCCAACCTCATCTTCACCAAAATATGATACCACAGTCACATCACATTTTTAAGTCGCTATCTCTACCACCACCTCATTCCTCGTGGTTTCTGCCTCAAGTTCCACCCCACCTCTTACTCTGCTCCCTTCACTGAGCCCATCCTTACCCACTCCTCTCTCCAGCTCCTGCGGGAGACCATTCGATCAACTCTCACCCAAATCCGTTCTCTCGACCGAGATCTCCTCAAGGCCTACCTCCATCTCTCCTCCACTTGCCACCCTTTCCTCGCCCAATCCCTTATCCAATTCACCCTTTACCTCAATCGCCTCCTTTTCAATTTCCTCACTTCCGTAAAAAATCATAAACTCGGCTCTCTCCGCTCCCCGCCTGCCGTCACCACCCATCTCATATCACCCCAACCGTAACCCCTCTATTCCGTCACCTACCTTGACTCCTCCGCCTCCTCCTCTTTCACTACCCCACATATCTGCACGGTAGTTACCATACCCCAGGACCTACCAATTCCGGAGCTGAGCGCTCCCACCTCATTCGTGGTTTACGTTTTATACCAACCACATCTTCCTGCGACGAGTTCCGCACACGTGCCGAGATTGAAGGGTTCTTCCGTCGATTAAAGCTGAAAGCTTTTTTTCACGATACGCCATCATCAACACAGTCAGATGACTTCACTCGTCTCAGTCGCCGAGCTCTGGCCAGCTCAGCACCCTCGACTCCTTTGTCGATACTTGGCGGCGTACTGTGAATCGGTTCCGTTTCCACCAGCTTTCTCGTCGCTCTAACATCCCGCGGACTGAGCTATCCACTCTTCGCAACCTTCGGTGTCGCGATGACATTGTCATCAAACCTGCTGACAAAGGTGGCGCTGTGGTGGTTTGGAGCGCTGACCTATGTAGGGCTGAGGCTCTCCGCCAGCTTTACAATACCCTTTTTTACCGCCCTTTATCATCTGACCGCCACAACTCGTGACCTCCACCATCCACAAGATCATCTCCTCCCCTCTTCTACCCGACAGCCACCAACCTTATCGTACGAACCCCTCGCACACGCATCATCTACTTCCACGCCAAAATACACAAACAAAATAATCCTGGCCGTCCTATCGTTCCTGCGTGCAACTGCCCCACCGAGATAATTTCTGAATATTTAGACACCATCCTCGCCCCGTTGGTCGGCAATCTCCCCTCCCACATCCATAATACCCAATCATGCCCTTAGACTCTTCAACTCTTTCTCCTTCCCTCCTGGTCCCTCCCGCCTTCTCTTTACCCTAGACATCACGTCTCTCTATACCGATGGCCGCCACGCTCTCCAGCATTTTTTTATATTTACGACCTACGCGTTACCCCAGCACTACCAGTCTTCTCCATCTGGCTGAGCTTGTTCTCACCCTTAATGGATTTTCTTTTTCGGGTGAATTTTACCAGCAGGTCTCTGGGGTAGCGATGGGAACCAGAATGGGTCCAAACTATGCCAACTTGTTTGTTGGCTACGTCGAAGCCCAGATTTTCTCCCAGTACGCTGGACAGACTCCTGACCTATGCGGTCGTTATATCGACAACTGTATTGGCGCCACCTCTCTATCACGAGAACAGCTCGACTGTTTTCTTTCTTATGTCCAATCTTTCCATCCTGCTCTCAATTTCACCGCTTCTGTCTCCGATTCTTCTGTCACTTTTCTAGATATCTCTTTATCTATTAACCACTCTCACCACACCCTCTCTACTTCCAACTTCATTAAAGCAACCGACTCCCAATCTTATCTCGACTTCGCCTCCTCCCATCCAGCTTACACCAAACACTCCATACCCTATTCCCAAATTCCTCCGTCTTCGTCGACTCATTAGCCAGGACGGCGATTTTGAAACCCATTCCCTTCGCATGGCTTTCTGCTTCATCCAGCGTGGATATCCCCCCCACACTGATCCAAGCTGCTCTCACCCGCGCCCGTGAAACAGACCGCACCACAGCCATCTCACCTCACCTCCGCCCTCCCAACACCCGTACTCCTTTCCCTCTCACCTACCACCCCATCACCCTACCACTCCGGCGAGATATCCTCCGTTCCTTCCGCATCCTCTCTTCTGACTCCGTCACTTCTTGATTTTTTCCAAACCCACCCTTAACTGCTTTTAAGCGCCCCGCAACCTCCGCGACCTCCTGGTTCGCAGTTCCTTTTCACCCTCTCCCACGACTCCACCTGGCTCTCATCCTTGTTCCCGCTGCATCACCTGTCCCTTTATTTCCACCCTCACCACTCTTACAGGCCCTAATGGGTCTTTCCGTATCCGCCATTCCTTCACCTGCACATTCACCCACATTTTTTATGCCCGTCGGTGTTCCCTTTGTGGGTCTTTATATATCGGACAAACGGGACGCCGTATGGTGGACCGTTTTGCCGAACATTTGAGGGACATCAGACTCGGTTTGGATACTCCTGTCGCCCGTCATTTCTGTTCACCTGGTCATTCTTCCTTACATGTTTCAGCCTTCGGTTTCCTTTTACATCATGGATCACAGGCCTCGCGCACCAGGTCTAAACAAAGTCTGATTCAACGCCTTGGGTCCTATTCCCCCCTTGGGCTCAACTCACCTCCCCAATTTCTCTAATACCCCGTCCATTATCACACACCTAGATTCCTATCGCTTTCTCTTGATCATTAACATCTTCTCTTACAACTAATACATGCAAACTATAAATGCTCACTCCACTTTACCCTTCACTGCTCTGTATACACACATACACACCCTTCCGTACTTACATGCACACACACAGTCTTTTACTCACATGTACACACACATTTCTTCTTAGCTTCGTACGGACCTATAATAACACACACATACACACACACACACACAAACAAACTCATGCTTACGCACGTGCTCAAGTATAGCTCTTTTTACAAAACGTTTTTTTTCCATTTCAGGTAGACGCGCTCCACCATCCACTTTTTTTAACAACAAATCATACACAGAACGCCAGCAACAACAGTTTTGCAAGAGGTGTCAACATGACACCTAAAGACATTTTTTCCAGTTCCATCCCGCCCATGCCCTCAATCTATTTTATTTCTCATTCTTTCTTCTGATGAAAGACTAGCGTCCAAAACGTTAAGACCCTCTTCCTGCTATATCAAGCGTTAACCTAATATATACCTTCCATATACTGTACCAATTGTGTTCTTATTTCTGTTTACCTTTTACATACATATATATATATACACATATATATATATACAATATATTAATAAATGGAAACTATATTTATAAAACCATATTTATTTTATTATACATATTCCATATTGAGTGCTTTGTATCAGTTATAAAAATGTTTAAGCTGGTTGAATCCCAACAAATTAAATATAACCTCTGCATATATATCCCTGATATATCCCTGAAATATATATAATGAAATAAATATGGTTTTATAAATATAGTTTCCATTTATTTAATATCATATATATATATATATATATATATATATATATATATATATATATATATATATATATATATATATATATATATATATATATATATACATACATATATATATATATATATATATATATATATATATATATATATATATATATATATATATATATATATATATATATATATATATATATATATATATATGGTGGCTGCCAACTCGTTTTCGAGTACGGCCACTACTTTATATCCATGTAGGAGAACCGCTACCGATGCGCTGAACGAGTGTGACTTTTCAGTCCGGCCAGCGACTTGAAAACTCTGGTACAAACACTACACTTGTGACAATTATTGACACATAGTGCTGGGCCGATGGTACCATGTAACGACAAGTGCAGAGAGATCTCCAGATATAAAGCAATGCCTGTGCCGTGAAGCTTTTATAGTGAGCAAAGGCACTGCACAAAGCCAGTCCCACTCTCTTAACCAAGATGATATTTACCAAAAAGAAGAACAAGTCAACATCATTGGATATCATCAGGGTTGCAGGTGTTATATCAGAGTTTTCCTTCTCCTAGAATTCTGCCTTGACAAAGGCTAAGGGGTCATCTCTCCCGTATATATATATATATACATACATACACACACATATATATATATATATATATATATATATATATATATATATATATATATATATATATATATATATATATATCATACATATATATATATATATATATATACATACATATATAGTTATACTTGGGTCATATTTGTGTAATATTGCCAGAATTAATAACAGAACACACTCACTGTTTGGTTGGTTTTCGCTTCTCGCTGTCTTTTATATCGGTAATCTAACTTACTCGGTCCTCAATGTTGCCATTGACTGACCGACGGTCAAAAATAATACAGATACAATATAGACACAAACACATATATATAGTTTATCATAAATCTTTCGTTGCACATCTGCAACATCGTCAGTGGTGTTTCCTCCAAAACATACACAAGAAACATATCAAAACAAGTAAATAATTTATTATTTTACAAAACACAAGCCGAACGACTAAAACACACAATAACAGTTAATATGAAAAGAACAACATACACAAAAGTCAACGCACTCTACAGACAGAAACGCATTAACGGTAAGGAAATCCGAAATCTCATCACAGCAAACGAGAGAGATAACTTCATGAGCGTCATCCGACGTGAAACGAAATACGCTCGAAACGAATGCAATAGGCATTTCAATAAGAAATTAGAATGGATGAATAAGAAAAAACTACAAGAAAGGAAAATCGAATATTCTCAAAAATACCCAGATAACATCGACAATATCCGTATGACTGATGTAAAACTACCGGAAGAATTTACCAATGACCACACAGTAAATATCTATGGGAACACTTTAATCAGTGAATAAGAACAACAAATCCTGCGGCTACCACCAAGATTTGCCATCTACAAAAAGATTAACCCTATGGAGTGCAAAACGGAGCTGGAAAAGTGTTTCACAAAAATACGTTGGAATGCAAAGGTAAACAACAACAACAATAATAACGGTAGTAGTAATATAAACAATAACTCTGAGTATAGAAATAACAGCCATAACTATAACAATAGCAGGAAAGTGAGAAATAGTGATAATGGTAATAATACTAGCGATAGACAGAACAACAACAACCACAATAATAATAATAATAGAAACATTAACCACAGACACAGCAACAGCGACCACAGTAGTAATAACGGTAACAATACGAACAACAACAACAATAACCACAGTGGTAATAATGGAAATAGTACATGTAGCAACATCAATGATAGACACTGAGTTAACTTGGGGGATAATTCTGTCTAGTATATATTTGCTAATTTTGCCTATATCAGATTTAGAGGGGCATATAAGTCTAATTTTAGGGTCAGTATCGAAGTTTACCTTGTGGTCCTTAGACCTAATGGATATGATCATGGAGATCAAATTTACAAAACAGAAGAACAATAAACTACAGAATGACATCACGGCACTGCTCAATAATCTAAAAAACGCCAATGGAATTATTGTTAGAGCAGACAAAACATCAAACGTATATACCATGGATGTGGACACTTACAATAACTTCATCCGTAAGGAATTGCATAAAAAATACAAGAAAACTAATGAAGCTACACTTAAAAACATCAACAACTCGACATGTGAAATTGTTAAAAAACTTTGTATTGACGATAGAACGCAACCCTTAACACCAGCTACACCATCCTTCAACCTGAAGGACCACAAGGTAAACTTCGATACTGACCCTAAAATTAGACTTATATGCCCCTCTTATTTTGATATAGGCAAAATTAGCAAATATATACTAGACATAATTATCCCCCAAGTTAAGGCTAAAGTAGAAATTAAATTATGGGGTAACACTCATGAAGCAATAAGATGGTTTAATAACATTACTGATAAAAAAAAATCAAAATTTATTCAGTTTGATATTGATGAATATTATTCCTCAATTTCACCTGATACTCTACATGAAGCTCTTTCGTTCGCTAAGGCTACTTCCGACCTTACGGATGCTGAAATTAAAATTATTATGGAAGCGAAGAAAACTATTGTTAAATTTGATGATAGCTACTGGGTTCGCAAAGATAGACCTTCTAATTTTGATATTACTATGGGTTCCAATGATTCGGCGGAAGTAACAGATCTTGTGGGAATTTATATCACCCACAGACTACAAGGAAAATTCAAGGATCTCCACGGTGGAATCTACCGTGACGATGCGCTCCTATTAGTTAAGCATATGAATAACCAGAATTTAGAAAGGATGCGTAAAAATATCAGAAAGCTTTTTAAGGAACTAGGATTAAATATTACATTTGAATATAACCTCAAAGAGGTCAATTTCCTTGTTGTTACTTTGAATCTCAATACAGAAACGATTAAACCGTTCCATAAACTAAATGAGAACCTTAAATATGTAAATACGAGTTCTAACCATACACTCTCTATAATTAAATCCATCCCTAGAAATGTTTCTCTTAGAATCTCCCGCCTGTCGTCCAACCAACAAACCTTCAAAGAACATGCCGAATATTATGATGATGCACTGAGGAAAGCCGGACACCTAGATAATATCGAGTATATAGTCGAAGATCACCAAAACACCCAAAATAAATCCCATAGGGGTAGAAATAGCACAGAATCACCACCATACATACACTACCGCAATAGACACAATAATAGTCGCACACCACCAAACAGAAGGCGATGTAAAGAGTATATTTGGTACAATCCGGTCTATAACAACTCTATTAAAACCAATCTACCCTCACAATTCTTTCGATTAGTTAAAAACACTTTCCAACATCACATAAATATAATAAAATCTTAAACCCTAACACTATTCGACTTTCATATTCAACCGCCCCTAATATTGAACAACATATAAAAAATCTTAACGCAAAACGGTTGTATAAACGCCTTCCAATACATAACAATACACGTAAAACATTATCTATAACATCACAAAACAACATCCTGTCCTACCTAAGCAACCTCATCAACCCATCCATGCCAATACAACAACGCAAAATTATAACTGTAACTGTGTCCAACCAGGAATGTGTCCGTTGAACAATCAGTGTCTTGAACGCAACATCATATACAAATGTACTATCGAATCGGATAGACAGAAGTGGTACTATGTGGGATCTACAGCCACCTCCTTCAAATCGCGCCTTTATAGACATCGTTACTCGATAAAACATGAAAACCAGCGTTATGTAACAACACTCGCAGACAAGGCTTGGCAGCTGCGTGAAAATAACCAACAATTTCACCTAAAATGGGATATAATAGCGGCTGCCCCTCCATATCCCACGGACAGGAATTTTGTAAATTATGTAATATGGAATTATTTTGTATTATGAAATCCAAAAACATTTTATTAAATAACAGAATAGAGCGATCGTTATACTGTAACCATCGCTTAAAATTTACATTTTCATATTATAAATACTACCAGGATTGAACGCCTGGCTCTATCTCCGTTTGATTGTCAAAATAGATATTAACATTCTCTATTAGTCTTAATTCTATCAACTCTTCTATTATTTACCATTTAATATAAACTGCTATAGATAAAATGAGATTTCTGATTTCTTAATTCAATTCCCTAATGCATATACCAGCTGGCTACTAGCATTGATATTATTCAGTAGAAGTCGAAATCTCCCCCTTCCTCAAACTTTATAATTAATACTACTGTACCAAATGACCAGCCCTGTCCATTGTTCAATTGGTCAAGTATAGATTAAAATAGGCACTCCCAAAAATTCTTATTTAGATAAATTAAACCATTTACTCATTGTATTCTCATTAGAAACCCTTTATATACTTGTTTAGCAGTAAATTGAATTACCATCTGTCATATACTATCCCTTCTCTTCTTCCTCTATTACAACTAATATAAATACTTCAATTTTTCTGATTTTATCCAATTTATCCAAAATCTCTGAAGAAGTGACAACTGATTATACATTTGCTATCGAATACTTGCTAAACATTATATGATTACGCAAGCAGCGATACATAGGTATTCCGTCTGTTACAGAAACATATGTCAATACCTAATAAATTCCTTTTTTTTTTAAAAAGCACTTTCATTTTATATTCATCTTTTCTATATATATATATATATATATATATATATATTAGGGTAAATATTGATGCAATTCAATTCAAGCACTCAACGTACTTTTTCCACATAGGAGTGACGGAGTAAATATCGAATAAGGAAAAGCGAAGTAGTTTCAGATGTTCAAGTCCTTTAATAATAATTGTTTCTAATTTAGGCACAAGGCCAGCAAATACCCAGTGCATTACTGGTACTTTATTTTATCGACCTCGTAAGGATGAAAGGCAAAGTCAACCTCGGCGGGATTTGAACTCAGATCGTAAAGGGACTTAACTATGCTGGAAAGCATTGCGTCCGACCCTCTACCGATACTGCCAATCCACCAATAATAATGCTGTGATATATATTTCAGTGACGACACTGGCCACACTGTTCTGTGTGCGAGTGTCGTGTCATCATCAGACAGCTTGTTACATAATAAGGTTATGTTTCCGAGGCAATCCAAATTGGATCGACAATATATATATATATATATATATATATATATATATATATATATATATATATATATTATGTCGTCAAGTATGAAATTTGTAGAAATTTATGCAAAAAAAGATATTTCTACAAATTACATACTTGACGACGCAATATATATATATATATATATATATATGTGTGGGGGGGGTCTATGTGCGTGTGTCTATGTGCGTGTGTACGTGCGTGTGTGTGTGCGTGTGTGTTGTTCTGCTTGTTGATCCACAGTTCCTGCAAGGGTCTCCCAGCCGTTGCTGGAGTAAAGTGCTAACCACGTATCAATTAGTGAAATCATGATTCATGCATTGGGGTCGTAAATCAACAAAAAGGTAACCCCTCAAGGGTGTTGTGTTGATCTGTACCAAACGATAGTCTTTGGTAGCCAGAATCCAGTAGATAGTTGAAGCAATAAACGGAACTTTGAGGGAGGGTGAGGTATATATTTCGTGTGACAGCCACATTGAAGATAACAGCTACAACAACAACGTTAACAACAAATGACGACGACAACAACAACAGCAATAAACGGAACTGTGAGGTAGGGTGATATACACACTTGATGGCAGCCATCCTCAAGACAACAGCGACAACAACGGCATCAACAGCAGCTCCACCCATCGCCCACACTGGTAGTTGCAGCAGTAGTGATATTAGTACCCAGCTAATAGCAGCGAGTACACACTACCTGAGAGCCAAGCAGCGGCAACACTAACAACAACAACACCAGTAATGAACCCATCACGGTGACAACAGCAACAAAAGAAGGCCTGGTGGTGCAGGTCGCTGTAAATAAACTCCTACATGAACAACAGTACCAACATAATAATAATGACAATCATCACTTCCACCCTATGGCACAAGGCCAGCAATAATCACAGTGCAGAACAACAATTAATCACTATAATAGTCAGCTGCAACCACATTGGCATCAACACTATCAACAGCGGCAACCACGTCCGCTAGAATGCGGAACCGAGCTGTAGGAAACGAACATAAGTACAGAAGAAACATACAGATATAAATTCAGGCACAGACACGCGGAGAACATAGGAACAAACGGAAGAAAGACTATACATAAACACAAAAGCAGGCACACACACGGAGAACAAGGAACAAGGAACAAAGGGACACAAAACATGGACCCTCATAAGATCCTATGTGTGCATAACAGAATGGTGATAGAGTGATTCAGAGCAGGTGCATACAAGCCATTCGGTTGTTGTTGCATGCCTCACCCCGGCTGCTGACTCCCCCGGAGCTGCGGACGTCCCCCCAATCTATTCCGGTTTAAGGCTTCTATATTTTGTGCCAGATTTCCAGCTGTGGAGCAGGACAATCTAATTGTGCCTGTCGAAAATGGTGCGGGACCTGAGCGGTCCAGGGAAGTGCTTATCTAAGGCCCTGAAGAGGCAGTGAGGTTGCCTATTGGGTTGGCCATGCCGATTGGAGAATCCTGAACTGTGTTGCCCCCATTTGTAGCAAGGTAGGCGGCTCGTATCTTCCATGCCCCTCACCCCCTCTGGGCCCACACAGGGTTTGCGCTGCTCCCGCGCCCACCATGCCAGCTTCCTCGTTTTCTATTGTAGGCGAAGTCTGCTCACTGCTTATTAAACTTTGGTTTACATTTCCTCTAGGATTAGGTTGCAGTGTAGTTCCAGGGAGGAGTGTTGCACTCCCATCCGGATTAGCCCTGCCATTGACTCCTTCTGATGTGTTACTTCCATTGAAGAAATATATTTCACTATTAATCAGTTAATCATAGATGTCAAATCTTGGATCATCAACGGGACGATGTGATTTTTTAAATTGTATCTATATATAAATATATATATTTAAGTTTGGTGGTTCTCCACTGGATAGAACTGCTCATTCTGTATAGCCAACCATGATGTAATATAAGAAAAAGCACTCGACGTTATACAACTCATCCATCTTTGTTGTTGAATCTTGTTGGTGGTGCGAGAACGGAGTTAATTATTATTGAGTAAAATGACAGGAGGCCGGACTAGTGAAATTCCTACAAAAATGTATTATAGCAAACACTATGTACATTTCTGTGGCCAGGTTCCGTACGAATGCGAGAAAGTTCTCCAAGAAAGTTAACCAGGAATCTTTAAAATTCTTCCCACCAAAGTTAACAAAGAACTTACTAGATCTACCAACTCATAATATTATAATATTATAAAATTAAATCAAATTATTTAGAACTACAAGTGAAGTCATTCTTTTCCTCTTTTTCAAATATAACTAACTGTACCAAGGATCTCACACATTTACAAATATATATATATATATATTGTTATACTTGGGGAGGGTCATATTGTTGTAATAATATTGCCAGAAATAATGACAGAATACACTCACTGTTTGGATGGTTTTCGCTTCTGTATCTTTTATATCTCCATAGTTAATATATTTGGCAATTAATGTTTATCATTGATTGACCAACGGTTAAAAATACAGATATAAATATGTATATATAGTCTATCAAAGTTCTTTCGTTGCACATCTGCAACATCATCAGTGGTACTATTATTATGTTCCCTCCCATTGTATTGTATTGTATTGTACTGTAATGTCTACGCCATTTTTATTTAATTTATTTAATTATTTATTCTTGTCTTCGTCTCCGCGCATGCGTTTGCGTGTGTGTATACGTTTGGTATGTGTCTTCGCATTTGAGTGTATGTGTTTATGTTTTTGTATTCTATTTTTGTTTACTAGTGTGTGTTTATATGTGTTTGTTGTTATTGTACTTGTGTATATATTTATTTATTTATATTTCCCTTAAGTCATATTGTTTGTTTGGGTGTGGTTGATTTTGCTGTGGAAAAATGTGTGGAAATAATCAGTGAGAGCGAGGTGAAGTCCTGCGAAGTGGACAGATGAACTGGGCCACTTACTTAGACTTACTTATGACAACGAGTACCTAAATAACCATGACATTAGCTGTTTCTACCCCAGTAGACCCATGAGAGGTAGACCCCTCAGCATAACCTCAATGGCTAAAAAGACTCCCGTGGGAAGATGAATGGGTGGACCAAAGTCATACGAACACCCAAAAACAATGATCAGGTGAGAAAAATGGTCGCACATGCAATAGGAGCTAGTATTAAAACTACCCTAATGGGTCACATGTTTAAATTTAACGCAGATATACACACAGAATGAGGGAACAGCCATTGGCGTCAGCATAGCTGGTGATGGTACCAATCACATTATGGTATGGTGGCAAAGGAGACTCAAAGAACTCCATAAACCGCGTCATGTACTCTCGTTACGTATACAATATTAATATAGTAATAAGAACACCAACACAAGAGAGTACTAATGAACATAATTTAGAAGATAGTACAATGGAAAGCATCCAGCAGATAGCTAATTCCATACACCAGAGTATAACTGTAACTGTTGACTACCTTTCCAAACACCCTAACTATAGACTACCAGTATTAGACACGGAACTTTGGATTAACACTATAGACATGAGGGCCCAAATTCTCCACTCACACTATGCTAAACCCGATACCCAAAACTCAGCAATGTCTAATAGTGCTAAGTTTAATATTCTGATCGCAGACTTGGTACGAGTGATGAAGAATGTGTCCCGCATGTGCGACCCAAATGAAATGGAAAGACACATCCAACACTTCATCAACCACATGCAGTTCTCTGGCTACAACCAAAGAGACAGAATCCGAGTATACAAAAGAGCGCCGGAGAAGTATAAGACCTTCATAGAAATGGACATGAAAGGAATTTGTCCATTATACAAGAGCAAATCATGGAATAGCTTAGATAGGACTAAACATAAGATAGGGAAAGCCACCTCATGGTACGACAACCAGAGATACCAGAGTGTCATGTTCGTGGATGTTACTCCTGGGGGGAAATTAGCTAACCAATGTAGAAAGGCCCTAAGAAAGACCCACTTAAAGATTAAAGTGATAGAAAAGCCAGGAACTATCATAAAATCCCTGCTCAGCAAAGCATAACACTTTAAGAAAACCCACTGGACTAATAAGAAATGTGTTATATGTAAAGTGAACCCCCAGATAAATTGTAAAACTAGAAATGTACTCTATAGCATAAGATGTACAAAGGGTACTTGCAGAAACTTGACAACGACATACATAGGTGAGACAGCTCGAATCATAGAAGAAAGAATAGACCAACACTGGGAGGAATTAAAAGGACAAAATAACGGTTCAGTACTATACGAACACGCCAGATAAAGACATGACGGTAATATAGACAACATAGAAATGAAAATAATATCTAAACATAGAAATGACTCAACAGGTAGGCACATCAGAGAAGCTACTGAGATAGAGCTTAGAAGACCAAAATTAAACAGAAAAAATGAATGGAATAACAACAACAACCTTACCCAAACAAACAAACAATACTGACTTAAGGGAAATATAAATAAATAAATAAATATATACACAAGTACAATAACAACAAACACATATAAACACACACTAGTAAACAAAAATAGAATACAAAAAATTAAACACATACACTCAAACGCGAACATTACAATACAACATAATAATAGTACAACTGACGATGTTACAGATGTGCAGCAAAAGAAAATTGATAGACTATATATATATATTTATATCTGTATTTTTAACTTTTGGTTAATTAATGATAAACATTGATGGCCAAATATATTAACTATGAAGATATAAAAGATACAGAAGCGAAAACCAACCAAACAGTGACCCTCCCCAAGTATAACAATATTTGTTTCGACACAGGATTTCATATAAAAAACCGTGCAAACAAATATATACATACATATAGGTCCAGTACGCTCATCAGCTAGAATATTTATATATATGTATAAATATTTCATCTGATGAGCTTCCTGGACCTTTCTGTTAAGATCATCTAGTTACCTGAAACCTTTGGGAATGGAATAATTACCTTGTGTTATATATTAAGTAATAGCATTTTTTTTTTAAATGTGTATATATATATATATATATATATACATCATCATCATCATTTAACGGCTATCTTCCACGTTAGCATGGGTTAGACGGGAATTGTCCCACTTGAAGCAACATTGGTCGGGTGACCGTGTCTTGCTCATATAGGACTATCTGGCAGGTTGTCTATGGCTGGATGCCCTTCCTAACACCAACCACATTTACAGTGTGGACCGGGAGCTTTTTACCGTGTTACCTACACGGGCACATTACAGCGTGGACTGTGTGTTTTTTTTTTTGTCGTGACACCTATACGACCTCATTAGTTATATATATATATATATATATATATATATATATATATATATATACATTTTTCGCAAATTCCAAAGCCGAAATACGATTCTCGCTAATTTATATTTGTATTAATCTCCAGAGTCTAGCTATTGACCAGTTAATTTTCTTGATTTGTTTAGTTGATTCTATTGACTGGTGAATAGCTTTTGTTAACTTATAACCATTCTGTTGAGAGCTTAATTCGTTTTGTGATATTTTGCATTTTTGCAATAATATACACATACTGAATTTCATCCGCCAAAAATAAGGGTTGCCTCCCTTGTCGAGCCCCACGTGGGTATCGGTAACGGTCATTCCTTTGCCTGGCACTTGAACTAAAACCTGTTGAGAAAGTGACTTCCTTGTTCAATCATCTTACCAGAAGCCTAACATTATTTGTCTAAGCGGACAGTACTTGATTTAGGAGTCGCAGAAACCCAAATGACGGATTTTACCAACCGTCCAGGGATCCGGGTAAATTTTTCAATAACATATTTTTTTATTTGTTTGACCCGAATTACTTGGTCGTTTCTATGGCTGTACGGATGACGGTTTAACCATTGTCTCAGTGTGTTTGGCTTTTAACGTATGTTGTAGCTCTGGTTCGTCAGAATTATTGAGCGCTTGCCACACATCTCGGAAGTTGTTTTTCGCTAATTCCAAAGCCGAAATACGATTCTCGCTAATTTATATTTATATATACATATATATATATATATATATATATATATGTGTGTGTGCGTATGTGTGTGTATATATAGTTATTTATGTATATATATATATTCAGAGAGTGTAAGGTGAATTTACTGTAGGTTCACCCAGGTGAGTACTCGATGCTTAGATTCACATATGTAGTGAGGTGTACAGCTAAACAGAGTGTAAATATGATAATACAAGGATGATTTGTTATGACTTCATTACATTTATTGATTGGTGACAAGCTTTGTATTCCAGAATCGGGCCAGATCGATATAGATTGAACCTTTATCTGATCACTAGTGAAACGCGTGTCACCAATCAATCTAAACTATAATAATGTAAGAAGGTCGGGACTGTGTACGGTTTCTAATTTTTCATCCCATTAGTAAACTAAGTTGGATTACTTTGAATAAATAATGAATGAATATTACATAATTTAGCTACTAAATGTTCATTAAATATATTTTATTATTTATTATTTATTTAAAGATTGCGGTGGATTGGCAGTATCGGTAGAGGGTCAGAGACCATGCTTTCCAGCATAGTTACGTCCCTTTACGATCTGAGTTCAAATCCCGCCGAGGTTGACTTTGCTTTTCATCCTTACGGGGTCGATAAAATAAAGAACCAGTAATGCACTGGGTATTTGCTGGCCTTGTGCCTAAAGTAGAAACAATTATTTATTTAAAGATTCACTTCTTTAAAATATTCAACACTTCCGGTGGCGATCGCTTAAATAAACATATTAATTTCCTGTCAGTAATTTTCTCCTAATGACATTTATATATAATATCGTCTTTTTTTTAATGTATCATGTATTACGTTATTGATACATAAGACAGTGTAACGCAGTCTTCGTTCAATTTCTGTGTATATTGTCAATTACGATTTTATTTGATGTATCATATCTACATGCATATATACTTGTGTATAATATCAATATACACACTACACATGCTACCAGAAAACCACTCGTAGGGTGGTTTTTCTGCTAGTAAACCAAATTGTCCTTGTATTATTATATACATATAATAATACAAGGACAATTTGGTAAATATATATATATATATATATATATATATATATATACATTTGTATGTATGTATATACGTGTAGAGTGTTTTCGATGCTCAGGGGGGGGGGATTGGTTGAGTGCAAAGCCTTTCCTCATGAATGAGAGTGGGCTGAGGACTGAACCCTGACGCACTCCTACTTGTATCTGGAATTCCTCACTAAACTCCATCCCTACCCTCATTTTGCTGACAGCTCCTCTGTACATAGCTTGCACTGTCCTCACAAGCCATTCCTATATACCTAATTTCCTTACGGACCACTAGTTGACAGATTGGGGTACCCTAACAAAGCCTTCTCTAGGTCAACAAAAGCTAAGTATAGTGGCTTATTATTCTCAGAGAACCTGTCTTGTAGTTGTCTCACTAAGAAGAGGGCATCTGTTGTACTTTTCTGAGGCACAAAACCAAACTGCATCTCATCTAGTTTGACCCTTTCTCTAATTAGTTGCGCTAATATCCTTTCTGCCACTTTCATAACCTGATCCATCAGTTTGATGCCCCTATAATTTCTCCTCTCCAGAGCATCCCTTTTACCTTTGTAACAATTTATAAGAATACTGCTGCACCATGCTTTGGGTATGACTCTGCCATATATAGCTTGATTGAATATGTGTGCAACCAATTTAGTTCCTACTTCTCCTGATGCCTTCAGCATCTCAGCAACAATCCCTGACAGTCCAGTGGCCTTACCAGTTTTCATTTCCTTAATTGCCGATTGACGGCATGAATCCATACGTATGGATTCATACGTATGGATTCATGCCGTCAATCTCAATAGCTGGTCCCTCTGTTGTGTCTGTTGGGGGTAGTTTCTCTTTCTCCCATTCATTCTCAACATTCAACAGTCTCTCATAATGACATTTCCATGCCTCTTTTTTCTTAGCATCAGTGACACTAAGTCTACCAGTATCATTTCGGACATACTTATCTCCAACAACATCCTGATTTACACTGACACGCTGCCTTGCAATGCGGAACACCGCACGTCTCTGATCCTCTCATCGCAAAACGTTGGCAAACCTCCTACTCACAGCTTCCCTGCATGCTAAGTATACCTGACATCTAGCTTCTCTTTTAGCGGCTGAGTATCAATCCCTACCCCCTTCCCCCACAATTTTTCGATGATTCCGTGCTAGTCTTTTGTCTCTAATGGCTCTATCTAACATGCTGTTCTAGCACCAAGTCACCCTCTGTCTAGTTGTAGCTTTGCAAATGGTTAGTTCACTCGCATCACAAAATTCAAGAAGCCTCAGTCCTTCTTCGTTTCTTGAGCTGTAACCATGACCACCATTCACCCCAGTGTATCCATCCTGGAGCTGTCCAACATAACCATTGAAGTCCTCTGCTAGTATAACTAGGTCTCTGTCCTCTGTCATTATGGTTGTCTCTAGAAGTTGCTTGTAAAAGCCGTCCTTCTCTTCTTTACCTAGGCCGGCCTGGGGAGCATAGATAGAAATAATTGTCAACAGTCTATTGCCTACAACTAATCTAATCTTAATGATTCTATTACTGACTCTAACTACCTCTATTGTCTTGTTGATCGACTTCTCGGCTGGTAGAATGCCTAACAAACCCATCCCATCATCTTTTCCTACCCAGAGAAGTTTATAGCTAAGGTGTTTCTCTGCGATTATTCTTGCTGAGGCACCTCTCCATATCACTTCTTGCAGGCAGCACACATCCACATATCTTCTCTTTAGCATCTCCACTATCTCACCCGATCTACCTCTCAGGGTGGCAATCCTGAGATGTGTCATCTTTCGTTGATTTTTTCTTTCATTTTTCCTTTTCTGCAAAGAAAAATATTTAGAATCACTATCATCATTATTACTGTTATTGTTGTTGTTGTGCGATTGCTTCATAATGGTCGGTGGGTCCTTGCACATGGCTGCACTAGCCACCCCACTACCATGCGCAGCCCTAACATGGTTAGTGTTATTACTGTTTATGCAGTTATTTCTATACTTGTATGTTGTGCTCATAATTCTTTTTTGGCATTAATATATATGTATATATATATATATATATATATATATATATATATATATATATATATATATATATATATATATATATATATATATATATATATATTTATATATATATATATTTATATATATATGTATATATATATATATATGTATATATGTATACGTATATACATATATGTATATAAATACACACATGCACACACATATATATATGGTATAATATATTTGTTATATGGCACAAAGCCACATGGAAAGTGATAGAGATGTATCTCATCTACTTAAAGCTACTGAAGTTGAAGTTAACACCAACTTTATGATTCCAGTTTGCTTTATGGTCACACATTTCTTTATCATATAGGAATTATCGATATTTATCAAGTTCATTGAATCTTACATGAAATTGTATGCAATTTCAACAGAGAATAACAGTGTATGGATTCATACGTATTTGTGGAAATATAGACTCTGTGCCTGATTCTATCTGATTAAAAAGTTAATTTTGCAAAGTTGTAGTGGCTGTTTGACAGTATTTCACAACATTTTAGGCAAACTATAGTTAGCCTCAATTCAATCAGAGCCTTGTAAGTTAATTTCGTGTGTAGGAAATTGTGTGGAAGGTATAATTCAAGGGCCCATCCTTATCATGCATTGCATCCTTATTCTGAATAGGGAATATATGAAAAGTACATGACAATTTCACAACACCTTATGTAAATGTTTTTCTTTCACTATAATTAGCCTCATGTCAATTGGAGCCTTGTACGAAGAAAATTGCGTGGAAGTTATAATTCAAGGGTCTATCATTATCACGCATTGTGTCCTTAAATATATGAAAAAGACAAAGCACTCACACCATGGTGCATATTGATCAAATGACTGACTTACTCATTGTCTAAATTGAAGGTAGATTGTATCATACTGCAGTGAAGTGAAAACTGCAATATATTCCAATTATCAGTGAATTGTCCAGTGTACCTGAAGCATATAGTGGTGTTTGAATGATATTTTTATATTTTCTATACTTTACTATTGTTTACAGGGATAATCAGATAATCATAATTTGGACCAGTGTTCTTTTCTATGAACCTCAAATAAAAAAAAACGTGTATATAGATTATTTATCTGAAGTAACTACACAAATGAGTCAGCTATTATTTTGCTCTTTGAATTTAGTTTATGATTATCAATTTTTAGTTAATTGGTAAAATTAGATCTTATTGTTTTCATAATGCAGAAAAAATGTGTAGACCTGTTTAACACTACACACACACACACACACTCACACACTATGTATATATATGACGACGATGAATTTGTTTTGCAAGGTTTTTGATATGAAATCCTGTGTCGAAACAAATATTGTTATACTTGGGGAGAGTCATATTATTGTAATAATATTGCCAGAAATAACAGAACACACTCACTGTCTGGTTGGTTTTCGCTTCTGCATTTTTTATATCTTCACAGTTAATTCATTTGATCATCACTCTTTATCATTGACTGAACAACGGTTAAAATACAAATATAAATACATATATATATAGTCTAACAAACTTCTTTCGTTGCACATCTGCAACATCATCAGTGGTACTATTATCATGTGTTACCTGCTGTATTGTATGTATTGTAGTGTCTACGCCATTTTTATTTTATCGATTTATTTTTGTCCTCGTCTCTGCGGATGCGTTTGTGTGTGTGTATAGTGTTTGGTGTGTGTTCGCGTTTGGGTGACTGTGTTTTGGTTATTGTATTCTATCTCAGTTTATTAGTGTGTGTTTATATGTGTTTGTTGTTATTGTGCTTGTGTATATATTTAAACAATGAGTTATATGGTTTGTTGATTATCATTCAACGAAGTTAATTTTATAACAGATTTGAAGCATTCTACAGTTTATCTGGATTATTATTAATATTAACAATATTAATACATGGAAAATATATTTATAATACCATATTTATTTTATTATACGTATTTCAAGGACAGGTCGCTGCTGTTAGCGAGCTTATACTATTAAGTCTATGCTAAGGTATGTCAATATCTTAACACCCAAATATTCTATTCTATCTGATGAAAGCACACTAAAATTTTGTGTCCTTGAAATACGTAAAATAAAATAAAAATTGTATTATAAAGATATTTTCCATGTAATAATATTGTTTATATATATATTTATATATATATATATATATATATATATATATATATATATATATATATATATATATATATATATATATATATATATATATATATATATATATATCATTTTACGTCCGTTCTTCCACGCGGCATAGGTTAGACGGGTTGTCCTGTTGTGGACAGTGTCTGGTCGGCTGACCATGCCTTGCTCTAAAGGGAACTGATACCCGTGCACTTTACAGTGTGGGCTGGGTGCTTTTATGCCGTGGCGCCCCCACGACCACTTTGCAGTGGGAGGGTGTGGGGGCATGTTGTCTATATTCTTCAGCTTCGGTTTATACCCATGGGGGGTTGGGTCTACTGTGTGACGCCAGAGGTCACATCAATGTGTCATCGCCTTTGAGTGGTGTAATTGGGTAAGGTTGGCTTTTATCACCTCATCTCAGGTTTTCTCGGGTCTCCCCACTCGGCGGTTTCCATCGATCTCTAGTGCTCTGCACCTTTTTAGGCAGCTGTCATCCTTCATACGCATCACATGTCCATACCAACGCAACCGCCTCTCCTGCACACACCATTTGATTCCTCTTATACTCAGTCTCTCTCTCAATTCATTTATGCTTTGCCGTTCGCGTATATTACTATTACACATCCATCGGAGTATGCAAGCTTCATTTGTTTCTAATCTATGCAAGTCTTCTACAGACAGCGCCCAGGTCTCACTACTATGTAACATTGCTGTTCGTATACACGCATCATACAGTCTGCCTTTCATTTTGAGGGAAAGCGTTTTGCAGCTAGCAGTGGCAGTAGCTCCCTGTAATTCTTCCATCCTTTTCTTACCCTGGTCAACCACACAAAAAAAAAAACAATTAAACCAGGCTATAAGATTAAAAGGCACCTATGAAGAAATAATAGATAAATAAACGACAGCCATCTATTCGCGATCAACAGCTATAGAAGATTTACCCAGCATTTCAATAGCACGTGGAAATCGATTAAATATATCGTCAACCATACACAATTAGGTATAAAATCAAAGTTAGAAGAAAAGATGTATATAAACATACCAATATATATATATATATGTGTGTGTGTGTGTGTGTATACACCACTGACCACATCTTAAACAAAAAAGCTGATTCAATTTCGGCTTGTAAACATAAATTGCATAAAACTTTCCTGTATTACAGCCCCACATTATACCCTAATGGAGAGTACGAACAATACGCGGATAATTTACGTCTTGACGTCGTAGCTAAGTATATTTTATGTTTATACCATTACTTATTTGTATAGGTAAGTATATATTACCTGTATGTTTTGTGAACGTACGTATACTTTCTCGTACGTATATTTGCTCGTATTTGTTATAGGTGTATATATTATATATACTGCTATATGTGTATATGGTTATGCGTATACGTGTATTTTGCGTTTGTGTGTATATGCGCGTTTGCACGTTTGTAGGGTGTGTATATGTGTAATTTCTGTTTTGGTTGACGTACGTTTAGCGAACATATGTGTATTTACCTGTAGGTATGTGTGTGTGCGCGTTATATACGTATTTATGTGTGTATATTTATATACCTTTATATAATTATATGTATTCACTCACACACACACACACATATATACATATTTTTTTATATATGTTTATGTGTATTTGTTGTATACGTTCGTATATGTGCTGGTACAGGTGTTGCGCGGGTTTTTGTATGTGTGCGTGTGTTTTTGTGTACGTGCTTTTATATGCATACCAATGGCGGGTGTTTTCGCGTATGCATGTGTATGTACGTATATGGATGCGTGCATGTATATATTTAATTATTGTTGATTTCAATAACCTCTGTAATTTATTTACATTAATCTTAACTCTGAAGCCGAGAATCATCCGGTTTCCTAAATAGAATTTTAGTCTACGACTTCAGTTATACCATAAACGGGATTTTGTCTTTGCGTGTAATTGTTCTCACTGCTCCATAGAATGACGTATTATCTTCGCTTTTTTCCCGTTCATTGCCAGGGAATGTCTCCACAGACATATTACTCTACGATCATTTATACCATAAACGTGGGTTTGTCTTTGCGCGTAATTGTTCTCACCGCTCCAAATAATGACATATTATCTTCGCTTTTTTCCTGTTCTTTGCCAGGGATTTTTCTCCACGAACCAAAGTGCCATCTTCCTGTTTTCCTTCGGTTGCCACGTTTTTCGAAATATTTACTTCTGCGTTCACAGATTGATTTTTTAGTTTCAGAAGATCCCGTTAAGGGGAAAGCAGCGATTCTTTACTTAAACTGCAATCTGTTATTTTAATAAATATTTGTTCTAGGGTTCTTATATATTTGATATATATTCATCCTTATCGAGCCCTCTTTGGATTTTAGTCTTCAAATTTATTATTATTACTATATATATATATATATATATATATATATATATATATATATATATATAACGTAGGAGTACTCAATACTTAGGGTAGTAGAGTGGGTAATAGGAAAATGTATGACCCCAGATACAACAGATTCCTACAACAACTCCATAGCAAAATAACGGAGTATGAAAGCACCAACGACATCCTGGTGCACTCGGACAAAACTGGAAACCTCTATTTCGTCAGTCCTGACAGATACCACACGCTGATAACGAGCAGCCGGAAATCCACCTAGAAAAAGGCTAACCATTCAATTATCGCGGACATAAATCTAGATGGACAACAAATTACCTCCAGCCTCGCAGTCGCCGACTGCACTAAACCCCTTAACCCATGGACTCCCTACTTCACACTGTAGGACCACAAATCCGACTTCGACCGCAAACCATCCATGAGGCTTTTAAACCCGATGAAGTCGGACATAGGGAGAATCAGTAAAAAGATCGTAGACCGCGTTATACCAAAAGTTAAGCAAAACGCGAGACTTAGCCTATGGGTCAGCATCCAAGAAGTAATCTCATGGTTCAGAAATATTGAGGACAAACGGGACACAAAATGCATCTATTACCTTACTGCTACTTACGGCCGCTTTGGACTTTGCCAAATCACTCACACCCATCACAGACCAGGAGAAAATTATCATTCTCCACGCCAGGAAGACAGTCCTACTTTTCGACAACTCCAAGTGGA
>OZ024747.1:33061795-33124295 GCA_964016885.1 Eledone cirrhosa | reverse complement strand
TACCAACGTAATCTCCTCCCAAGTAAACATCATCTGATCCCTCTTATTCCTAACTTCTCACTTAGTTTGTTTATGTTTTGGTGTTTGTGTATATTACTATTACACATCCAACATGTATGCTTCCTTCATTTCCAATCTGCACAGGTCTTCTGCACACAATGCTCAGGTCTTACTGCCATGTAACATTGCTGTTCATATACAGCCATCATACAATCTGTCTTTCATTTTTAGAGAGAAACCTTTTGTGGCCAACAATTAGCTCTCTGAACTCTTTCCATCCCATTCTAACTCTGCCTACTGTACTGTCAGGATACCATCTAACACTGCTGATTTTGTCACCCAGGTAATGGAAAGTGTCCACCATTTCTATAGAACCATCTGGGCAGTAGAAGGAGCTAGTATCCAGTGGGGATTTTCTTCTTACTGCACCTGAGCATCGGCCACATATAAAATATATGTTCTTAGATAGCGTACCTGTGATGCCACTACATCTTTAATGTACCCATAGTTTGCATTTGGGGCATAGAATGTAATTTCTGCCTACTCCTTTCCTAGACACTGAGCATGAGCATTTCCGAGACGGCACATGTGCCCTATTTTCCCGTCTACATACTAGAACTTTAGTCTTAGACAAGTTAACTTTAAGGCCCTTTGATTCTGGGCCATGCTTCCGTATTTGGAAATTCTTCACTAGTTCAGCCATAGATTCAGCTATGAGAGTTTGATCATCTGCATATAGAAGTTCCCATGGGCAGCCGGTCTTTAACTCTTCTGTTATAGCCGGTAGGGCAATAATAAACAGGAGGGGCTAAGGACATAGCCTTGATGATTACCTACTTTTACGCTAAATTCTTCATTATATTCATTGTTAATTCTAACCTTGCTGACTGTTCGTCTATACATGGCTTGTATAGCTCTCAAAAGCCATTCATCTACTCCTAGTTTTCTAAGAGCCCACCAGTTAATGGAGCAGGAAACTCTGTCAAAGGCTTTCTCCAAGTCAACAAAAGCTAAGTAGAGGTGTTTACTTTTAGCTAGGTAGTTCTCCTGTAGTTGCTGTACACGCAAGACAGTACTTTACCTGGCACAAACCCAAACTTCATTTCATCTAGATCAATTTGGTCTCTAATTAGTTGTGCAATAACTCTTTCTGTGACTTTCATGACCTGGTCAACTAACTTAATGCCTCTATAGTTTCCCCTATCTAGAGCATCTCATTTACCCTTGTAGCAGTTAATGATGCTGCTGCTAGCCAGTCATTTGGTATGACCCCATTCTGTATTACTTGGTTTACTACTCAGGTGACCATATTATGTCCCACCATTCCAGATGCTTTTAACATCTCAGCAACTATTTCTGAAGGCCCAGCTGCCTTGTCTGACTTTATATCTTTGATTGCCTTACTTATTATACTACCATTAACTTACACAACTGGTCCCTCTATTGGATCGATTTGGGGCTGACTATCTTTATCATATTCATTCTCTTCATTTAGTAGTCTCTGATAATGACACTTCCAAGCTACCTTCTTATCAGTATCACCGAGGGCAAGTACACCATCATCATTACAGACAAACTTCTCCACGACAATATCACAGTTTTCCTTGACACATTGTCTTGCAATCCTGAACACCACACGTCTTCGGTTCTAGAACATGCTTGAACTTTTTTATCCTCTGATTCCCTTCTTGCAATGTACACTTGTCGCCTAGCTTCTTTCCTAACCACTTGATAGTTTTCTCTACTTGCCCCATTCCACCATTCTTTCCAAGCCTGCTTCTTGGCCTTGATTGTCATCTCCACCTTACAGCTCCACCACCAAGTTACTCTCCTCCAGCCTAAAGGTTTGCTCAAGCCACAGATTTCATCTGTTGCCTTCAGCAGGTTAACTTCCAGGAATTGTCACTGTTCCTCTATACTGCATGTCTCTAATTGCTCTTCCTTACTGTCAAAGGCATCACATAATATGCTTTTAAATATGTTACTGGCTGTGGGGTCCTTCAACTTCTATATTCTTCTCCTCGAGGAAGTTCTCTGCTGTCGAGTACGTCTAGTCCTGACTATGAGGTCATAAACTATTGGGCTATGCTGGGAGGTGCATTCTTCACGATGGAGGGACTTAGTGTTTACACTCTCTATCGTCATCTAGTAAGGATAAAATCTATCTGGCTGGGTAAGGTAGATACTTTTGTACATTCGGCCCACTCCACTTATATATGCATGTATATGCATGTATATGCATGTGTGTGTATATATATATATATATATATATATATATATATATATATATATATATATATATATATATATATATATAAATATATATATATATATGGTGGTGGCTGCCAACTCGTTTTCGAGGTACGGCCACTACTTTATATGTAGGAGAACCCCTACCGATGCGCTGAATGAGTGTGAATTTTTAGTCCAGCCAGCGACTTGAAAACTCTGGTAGGTACAAACGCTACACTTGTGACAATTATTGACACATAGTGCTGGGCCCATGGTACCATGTGATGACAAGTGCAGACAGATCTCCAGATATAAAGCAATGCCTGTGCCGTGAAGCTTTTATAGTGAGCAAAGGCACTGCACAAAGCCAGTCCCACTCTCTTAACCAAGATGATATTTACCAAAAAGAAGAACAAGTCAACATCATTGGATACCATCAGGGTTGCAGGTGTTATATCAGAGTTTTCCTTCTCCTAGAATTCTGCCTTGACAAAGGCTAAGGGGTCATCTCTCGCGGTGATTTTGGATGACAATTGACTCTTAAGAGCTCCTTTGCCCTTTGACAGGTTTTGTTTTAGTCCTGCAGGATGTCCAAAGTCACCCTCCTCACCAAGAAACCTTGGTGGGGTTGCCAGTTTAGTCGCCAACGACTCGACCATGAGACAGGTTGTACTGGGATACATGTTACCAGTAGCTCCAACATATATATATGTATATATATATATATATATATATATATACATATATATATACAAGTTAAACAGAAATAACAACACAATCGGAACAGTATATGGAAGGTATATATTAGGTTAACGCTTGATATAGCATGAAGAGGGTCTTAACGTTTCGGACTCTAATCCTTCATCA
This sequence comes from Eledone cirrhosa, assembly GCA_964016885.1. Taxonomy (NCBI): domain Eukaryota; kingdom Metazoa; phylum Mollusca; class Cephalopoda; order Octopoda; family Eledonidae; genus Eledone; species Eledone cirrhosa. The sequence goes on along the minus strand of OZ024747.1, from coordinate 33,121,196 downwards.
GAAGAAAGAATGAGAAATAAAATAGATTGAGGAGACGGGCGGGTTGGAATTCGAAAAAATGTATTTAGATATATATAGAGAGAGAATTAGGCACTTCTTTAGCAAGGTAGGACTAAAGGTAAAGATGTAACCCAATAGAAAAGTAGTGAATTTCCTGGACACCACCCTCAACCTCAACACCAAGCTACACCACCCATATCATAAATCCAATGAGAAGCTGGTGTATATCAATGCTGAGTCTAATCACCCTAGATCTATAATTAAGGCCGTAGTTAAGAGTGTCTCTGACAGGATCTCTAACTTGTCGGCCAATAAGGAGATCTTCAATAGTAACGCTGATTACTATAACTCAGCTCTAGATAAGGCGTCCCACAGCCATAGGATCAGTTATAACCCCAAGGGACATGATTGAGAAGACCCAAGGGTACCCCGGACCAATACCCTCAGGGGCCTGAGTCGCCCACCTAATACCTCAGTGACCAGTAATAACACTCCCAGACCCCTATCCATCACCACCCCCGGTAGAAGGACCCGCATACCCCACCGGTATAATACCTACAACGCTGAAGAGCACTGTGCTGCAGAGCATAGGAACCCCTGCACCGGCCCCACCACCCGCCGAATCCTAATTGAGCAGGGGGGCCGCACCCTGCAGTTTTATAGCCCCACGGTGGGCCTATATAACCCTCATGATAGTGACCGTTCCGCACACCCGAGTGACACCAACCGAGCTCGACCTGAGCTGTGCACAACCATGCGATGGCCCACGGCGGACACCCAACAACCCCGCAAGAATAGGACCAGGAAGGTCACATGGTATAACCCTCCGTACTCGGTGGGTCTACGTACCAGCCTGGCTAGAACATTCTTTAGAGTACTGGATAAATGTTTCCCTAGGGCCCATAAGGACCATAAAATATTCAACAGGCACACGGTGAAACTTTCCTACTCAACCACACGCTCCGTAGCCCAGCACATAGCTGGCATAAATAGGAATAGGCTCACTGCCTCTAATACCACCGTTAACCCCGGAGCCACCCAACAAACCAGCACGCGCCACGTATCGGAACCCGGACAAGCCCAACTAGCACACCGGAACCCAACGACCTGGTGCTGATTGGGGAGGCTACCCAGCCAACCCCGAGTGATGGTAACCACGCGGTACATGTGGTGGGGCTTAAGAAGTGATGTAATTGCAGAGACCCATCACTATGCCCCTTAGTAATGAAAGCATGTCGAAAAACTTGGTCTACAGGTGCAGGTTCACAACCCCTACCTCGGAGCACCACTACATAGGATCCACAGCAACAAGCTTCAAAGATCGGTGGTATAACCATCGCCATTCCTTTAACAGAATAGATAAGAGGAAATGTACGGCCCTTTCTGAATTGATCTGGAAGCTCAAACTTGAAAAGACCCCGCACTCTCTGGTCTGGTCCGTGGTTAGAAAGGTTCCCCCAGACAGAGGCGGGTCTGGTATTTGCAGCCTCTGTCTTAGTGAGACACTCGAAATTCTTCATGGCGGAACCAAGCTATTAAACAGAAGGGCCGACTTATTCAGTGCCTGCAGACACCTAAGGACGGGAACTTTCCTCAAGCTATATGGATAAACCCTGGTTACGGTCTCCCACAACGCCCCCCTGTAGGTCCCCTACATCCCGTACCAATGACCAATGGACAACAACAACCACCCATAGTTTGTGGTCCCTATGGTGGATGGTACACCGGATCATCTACTGGTTAGTAGTCATCTAAACAACGTTTTATTGAACCTGATTTTATATATATATGTATGTGTATATCATGTGTATATATATATGTATTTTATGTGTTATATGTGTATTTTATATATATGTATGTATATGTATGTATATATTTTATATATATGTGTATTTTATGTATATATGTATGTATGTTATATGTGTATATATTTTGTGTGTGTGTATTTTATGTATATATATATTTTTTATATTTTTGTATGTAAATATTTTATATATATGTATGTTCTGTGTATATATATATATATATGCTTGTGCGTACATCCATGCATACATATATATATATATACACACCTGTATGGATTTGTGTGTGTAGATGTGTGAGTGTCTGAGGGGGTAGGTGTGAGTGTATGTACAAGTGAACCAGCATAAACCTTTTATTTCAAAATTTTCTAAACTATCTAAGTATTGGACTCAAACCATTATATTAAGTATTACCACCCCACATTTTGTATGTGTGGATGTGTGTGTGTGTCTGTGGAGGTGGGTGTGAGTGTAGTGCAAGCCAACCTACATAAGTCTTTTTATTTGTAAATTTTCTACTCCAACCATAATTTTCAGTAGCACCACTCCACATAAATTCCTTAATTTAAGAATGACCTGTAGTATCTATTTCATACTATTAACCTTATTTGAATATATATCTGACCAGGAATGCCTTTTGTGAAAATCAGTCATATGGAACTATTGTCATCTTGCCTGATGGTTTGAACTTTACAGAACCACCTGCCTCTTTGAGGTCAAATACCAACCCTACTACCATCTACAAACTGACCAATGAGAATCAAGACTATTCCTGCTGACAACATTAAAGTATTCCTAACAAGCACATATGTTCCGAGGCTCTGATACCATCAACACTATAAACACAGAGCTGGCATATCTAAGAACTGACTAACTGCCTGATGAGGTCATAGCCATTCAATGGGTATCATCGAAATATATATAGCAGTAAATAAAGGATTATGAGTTCATGCAATTGACTTATGTTTCGTCACTATATATATATATATATATATATATATATATAAAGGCGATGCAGACTGTGCCTGACTGAAGCGATGGAGATAGTAAGATTAAAGGGTAATGCAGTCAACCTGAAATTCAAGGTGCCCATTTTCTGCATTCGAATTCCCGGATAGTTTAACTCGAGCCCCATGGAAGTACGGACCCGATCAAGGGGACCGACACAAATATATAGAATGTGACATTATACCATTGAATATATTGTATTTTATTTAGAATGTGTTATCACATCATTGCATATACCGTATCTTATTTTTCCTTACTGTATTCAATTTTGTTTTATTGTATTTTTTATTTTACTTTATCTCACTCTACTCAATTCTCACCCTATGATTTGAATGTTTACGACACCCAACTTATACTCAAAGAGACGGTAGAATGTGTATGTGTATGTACGTGTGTGTGTATGTGTGTAGATATATATGTATGTATATGTGCATGTGGATGTATGTGTATGTATGTGTGTGTGTATACATGTATTCATATATATATATATATATATACATCATCATCATCATTTTACGTCCGCTTTTACCTGCTTGCAAGGGTTGGACGGGAACTGATTATGGCTTGATTTCTACAGCTGGATGCCCTTCCTAACACCAACCTCATTTACAGTGAGTGCCGGGTGCTTTTTTTACGTGGCACCTCCACGACCACTTTGCAGTTTAATGATATGGACCTCAGTCCCTATCATCTCATTTCTACAGCTGAGTAAACTGGAGCAATGTGAAATAAAGTGTCTTGCTCAAGGAAACAACACATCACCCGGTCTGAGAATTGAACTCACAACCTTTTGATTGCAAGGCCAATGCTCTAACCACTCAGCCATGTGCCTCCATTGCTCTAACCACTAAGCCATGTGCCTCCATATATATATATTTATATATATGTTTATATATGTGTATATATGTGTGTGTGTGAATGAGTAAATGTGTGTATATATATACCTACATATACGTGCGTGTATATGTATGTGTGTCTATATGCGTGTGTATATATATATATGTATATGTGCGAGTGACTATGTATGTATATCTATATACATGTATATATGTATGTATATATATATATTTGTATGTATGTGTATTAATATATGAGTGTACGTATGTGCGCGTAGATATAAGTGGGGTGTGTGTATATGTATGTATATATATATATATGTATGTGTATGTATATATGTGTGTATATACATGTGTGTGCACGTATGTGTGTATGTATGTGTATATATATATATATATGTGTGTGTCTATATATATATATATGTGTGTGTGTGTGTGTGTATTTGTGTATGTGTAGACATGTGCAGTGGTAGATATATTTATATGTCTGTGCTGACATGGTTGTAATTTGGTGACCAGCTTTAGGTGATTGACAAGTTGCAGATGAATGACTGCAGCCAATAGATGAATTTGAGTGGTCAAGGGATAGTACATGAACTACTGAACCAATGAAAAGGCAGTATTAACAGGATGATGTTAACTGCAGCCACTGGAACGGATGGAATGCTTTGAAAATGCAAAATATATCTGAGGAACTTGCAAATGCAGAGTCAGGTTTGATTTGTAACAGATCCTGCCTTGAGCTGATCGTCGGAGAAACACATGTAATATGTTAATAAATTGTGTTTTGTTGCATCACTGATTCCTTGTTATCTATAATAATATTCTCTGCTCTGCGCGAGTATTGAGTGCTCAAACAGCATACCATCTACGGACGCATCTATTTGCAACCATACAAAACTATATATACTGTATATATGTCTACGGACAAAATTGTTTTCGCTCTTACATGGCAGATATGTAAATGCATTTTAGTGTGATTGATAATAATATAATAATATCAGTAATCTTTGATTCGTTTACAAGCAAACAGCCTCATCATGCCATGTGTTTTAAAGGACTAATGTCACCCTTTTCTTCTAGCAATTTGTGAGGAGTAGGAAAATTAATTATATCAACTCCAGTACTTTACTGGTACTTTATTTTATTGTCCCAGTAAGGATGAAAGCCAAAGTTGACTTTGGCTTGATTTGAACTCAGAACCCAAAGGGCATTTTCTTAAATGCTCAAACAATTCTGCCACTCCACCAGCTTTATTATACAAGGGTAGACTGAAATGTTCATAGACTGAATATGAAATAGTGATGTTAGTAGAGCTGGGAAATCTTGCATACATTAATTTCAACTCTTATTATTAATAATTGATTTGTTTCTTTCTAGGGATTATGTTAAATAATAAAACTCATTTGGTCATTCCATGAGAGTATCTTGGTCAGCTTATAAGCTTTACATTCGACTCTTGTAATCTATAATAATAATAAATCCTAAATTTTATTTTTTCTTTGTTTCTCATATTTTTACTTTTCTTTTAGCTTTAATTAACTTTTGTGTCACTTCCATTTCAACAGATTCCCTCTTTAATGCCATTTATTAAAATAACAAACAACAAAATTCTTTTCTATAGATTTCCATTCTTAGCATTCTTTGGATATAAGTGAAGTTATTTAGTTTGGAAGAATTACATATGAAAGTGTGTTTTATCTTGCTTAGTCTTTGCCAATTTGGCAAATATTGCAATAGTAAACTGTGGTATCTATGAATAGAAGACTCCAGCCAAGTCAGGTATGATATGGGAATAAAAGACTGGAAATGGTGGAGTTAGGTGAGTGGTAGACATGGTAAATGTAGGGTTAAGTGAGAGTGAAAACAACTGAAGTGAGAGTAGGACCAACTGAAGTGAGAATGAAATAGATATCATAGCAAGAGAAAGAGAGAAAGAATATATATGTGTGTGTGAGAGAGAGATGTTTGAATAGATCAATAGAAAATGACAGAGTTAGGTGAGTGATAGACATGGTAAAGGTTGAGTTAAGTGAGAGGGGGACTAATTGAAGAGAGAGTAAAATAGATATCAGAGAGAGAGAAAGAGAGAGAATGACATGTGAATAGAAAGATAGAAAATAAACAGGATAAAAATGATTGTGGGTGCCATGAATGTATGAATATTTTTGTCTGTGATAGTGTGTGTGTGTGTGTGTGTGTGTGTGTGTGTGTTTGATTATGTGTTTATGCACATAAAGGTGTGTGTGTGTGTGTGTTTGATTATGTGTTTATGTACATAAAGGTGTGTGTGTGTGTTTGATTATGTGTTTATGCACATAAAGGTGTGTATGTGTGTTTGATTATGTGTTTATGTACATAAAGGTGTGTGTGTGTGTTTGATTATGTGTTTATGTACATAAAGGTGTGTGTGTGTGTGTGTTTGATTATGTGTTTTTGCACATAAAGGTGTGTTTGATTATGTGTTTATGCACATAAAGGTGTGTGTGTCTGTTTGATTATGTGTTTATGTACATAAAGGTGTGTGTGTGTGTGTTTGATTATGTGTTTATGCACATAAAGGTGTGTGTGTGTGTGTGTTTGATTATGTGTTTATGCACATAAAGGTGTGTGTGTGTGTGTTTGATTATGTGTTTATGCACATAAAGGTGTGTGTGTGTGTGTGTGTTTGATTATGTGTTTATGCACATAAAGGTGTGTGTGTGTGTTTGATTATGTGTTTATGCACATAAAGGTGTGTGTGTGTGTGTTTGATTATGTGTTTATGCACATAAAGGTGTGTGTGTTTGATTATGTGTTTATGCACATAAAGGTGTGTGTGTATGTGTTTGATTATGTGTTTATGCACATAAAGGTGTGTGTGAGTGTTTGATTATGTGTTTAAGCACATAAAGGTGTGTGTGTCTGTTTGATTATGTGTTTAAGCACATAAAGGTGTGTGTGTTTGTGTGTTTTATTATGTTTATTCACATAAAGTTGTGTGTGTGTGTGCTTGATTGTGTGTCTATTCACATAAAGGTGTGTGTGAAATAAATGGTGAAAGAGGGAAATGGAAAGAGAGAAGCAGAGACAATCATTGTGTGTGCGTGTGTGTGTGTGTGTGTGTGTATTTTCTGTGGGAATATGTGAGTGTGTATGCGTGAGTGTTAGATTAATGGTGAAAGAGAGATATAAAGAGAAAAGCTATCTGAATTAAATTAGCATAAAAATAAATCTCTATTGTGGGAACATTAGTCTATCAGTTGAATGGGGGAAGATGTGTATGTGTGGGCTACATTAACTTGGAATGAGATATTTTGACAAGAACTTACTTCAAACATAAGAACACACTGATGAGATAGCTAAATAGAACAATCATGGATAAACACATTCTTTGAAGTCCCTCTCTACCCAATAATTGTTAGTACTCATTTTCAGTTGAGTATACTCGAGCAACATGTATTGAAGTGTTTTGCTCAAGAACACAACACACAACCCAATCCAGGAATCAAACCCATGACATTATGATCATAAGTCCAACACCCTTACCACAAGGCCATGTACCTCCACACACTGCTTATAAAGCAATTATTAAATCTAGTTCAACTGGTTCTTCTTTTTCTGTCCAACAGCCTTACCACTAGGCCATATGCCTCCACCATATATTTTATTTAAACATGATACAGTATTTTTGTTATAAGAATTGGCTTCTAATTTTAGCAGATTCATTGATTACACAAAAGTTTGATTTTGTTGTGGCAGGACAATGATCAGTGGACATTTTAGTCATAGTTACATAAATGCTGATTCTGTTCCTACTGTTTAATTCCACATCATCTTTGATTGAGTAGATCTATGACTTAGTGGTTAGAGAATTGGATTGTCAATTGTGAGGTTGCAAGTTCAATTTCCAGATTAGTGAAGCATCATCTTCTTGAGCAAGACACTTTATTTTATGTTGCTCTCTCTGCCAGGAGTTGCAACCAGTAGATATTATCAACAATGGAAAGACTAATGGAAATTTTTCCTTGGTCGGATTTGACAAGGTCCACTCCACTCAGTAAGCAAATAATGTCTGGGATCTGGTCAATCAACTTCCAAATATGTTCCAGCCAAAAGCACCCCCTCATTCAAGCAGAAGTGCTTCAGTAGGTTGCTTCACATCTCATACACATAGCATAAATCAAATAACTTCGCTGGGCATCGATTTAACAAATAGGCTGGCAGACGAAATCTCCTCCTTGCAATGTTAAAAAGATGGAAGCTTGTCTGGTGTGGTCATGTATACCACCACAAGTCCTTGTCTAAAACAAACTTTCAAAGCACAGTTGAAGAGGGTGAAGAAAAGGCAGACAAAGAAAATCCTGGTCCAACAACATCAAAGTCACAACATCATGACTTTTCTATTCATGACTGACTGCAAAGGCATCTAGAGTGACACCCCAACAAGTAGTTGCACCAATTGCAGGAACATGATGATAATATACCGAAGACTCTTCCTTTTGATGATAGGGTATGATTGATAGTATAGTTGCAGTATGTGGAATTAATAGCTATTTGTAGCAGGTTAAGGGATTGTCTCATCGGTTTACCTAGATTTTTTGCTACAGTTCCCATATTTTTATTGAAAATATGTTGTGTTGATCCAACATTGATCAACCAATTTATTTATCATACCAATGCATGGGGTAATTGAATAACTGAAAATGTATAACAAAGATATAAACAATACAAGGTATATATATATATATATAGATATTAACAATAATATATATAATTTTAGTCATCACTGTGATTTGTAATCTAATACACATGGACAAATGTATTTTGTTATCTATTCCTTCCTTATCTAATGTACATGTATATTAGTTTAACCAACAAAGTGATGGCTAAATGTTGTATGGTCTATCATTAGATATGCTCTACTATACATTACAGATTATATAATGTTCAGTGTGACATTACTCAATCAATTTAATATTTATTCTTTATTACAGATTACAGAAAAATAATCATTAACCTAATGGAGGAGAATTCTGACAATGATAGCAATGATAATGAGTACAAAATATTATATAAAAATGACAATGATAATTATAACTACATGGAGGAAGGAAGATGAGCACGATATGTGTTCTTATATATTATATTTCAAATTGTTTTTAGGTAAGTGATTCTTTTAAATATTTAATTCAACATCAGGTGATACTTATTCTATTGCCTCCTTGAAACTTTCTTTTCATCAGAAAATAATATATTTTAGGAAGTTTAGAAAGCAGCGAATGAAGTTTGAAACTTGAAATAGAAACAGAACAGAAGGCTTCACTGTAACATTTGACTAAATAAAAATAGACTAACAGTAGGATGTATAAACCCACTGAATCAGAAAAGATGGGTTACAACACATATTTGTTTCCATTCAGTGGGTTATTAGACTGTTTTATTTAGTTAAATGTTATGGCAAAGCCTTCTATTTCTATTTCAACAATATATTTTATTAAAAGGCTACAGCAATGTAAATGAAACATTGTTTTTTCCCTTTGGTGTTTAAGATATTTGGCTGAGCTAAGCTGCTGACAGAGTAGTTGTTGTCATCGTTGGTGGCTCACTTTACTGAGGTGTCAGTTGATACCTGTGAAAGTGCCTGGTTGTTTCAGCACCTTAGCCTTACCATCACCCGTAGTAATGCTGCAAGCGTATTGGCTTTGTCTTGCCTCAAAAATTTCCCTTGACCCTTGTGGTGTGTGATTGCTGGTTGCACTTGGCAGGGAATTGATGGTTGTTTCTTATTTTGTTTCCCTTTTTTTTCTTTCTCTCGCTTTGATCATATATTTTGATGCTTTGTATTTGTAAGGTTCCTAGCAATAGTTAATTGTATTTATTATATGTGTTTATATTTGTGTTTATATTTTCATTCTGAAAGAAATGTGAACTATTTGTAATGTTTGTGATACAAAAAGACATTAAATGTTAAAAATAATAACAAATATATTGATCATTTAAAATAAAGTACCAGTAATGCACTGGGTAATTGCTGGCCTTGTGCCTAAAGTAGAAACAATTATTTTTACTTTACTTGTCACATTTGTCTTGTCCTCTAATAAAACACATTATTTTCTACACTTTAGGCCAACATTTATCAACCCATGTTCTCTGGAACCCTAGTGTTCATCAAAAGGTTGCTGGGGGTTCTGCAAAAAACAGTGATAAATAAACTAAGTATATAATAGTTTTTATGCAGTAGTCCTCTGAGGCATGAACATTATTTCAAGGGTTCTTCATGGGTATAAAAGTTGAGAAATGCTGCTTTAGACAATATTTTAAGCAAACTACATGACACTCTCATTCCTTTCTTTACTAATTTCTTCTCTTCTATGCAATCAGCCCACCTACACAGGTGAGAATATTATATATTCTCGTCTGTTTTCAAGTCCAGCTGAAAGCAGCAGGGAAGCCCTGTGCTGATGAGAGCCATTAGCTTGAAATGTGCATAGACAGTTGTCTCTCGCTGCTTCTGCTGGAATCCACTAGATGGTGCTGGCTGTCAGCCTTTATTCATAGCTGGGCTTTCAAAATGATTATTTATTAAACATACTGTATATATATAGAAAATTCACATACATATATGTATACAGCTATGTTGAAGCTAAATCTTAATATAAATAAATATATATATCTACGATCTGCGGCTAAGAAGTTTATAGGCTGAGAAAGACACACTCAAGGAATGACCAATTGAGGTTTATTTTTCAACATAGTCCAGGCAAAGAAACAATGCAGTTATTAATAAGAAACATTGTAAATAATGCATGCAAGATTTCACAGCTCTATCATCACCCCTTCATAGTTAGCTTATGAACTTTTCAGCCCAACCTCTTTTTTATCATTTGTAAGTATGATAAGCAAAGCTGACTTCAGCAGGATTTGAACACAGAATGTAAAACAGCCACATGTTAATAGCACATACAATTCGTTTTATGTTCTGACAATGCTGCCAGTACAGCAGCTCAGTTGACTAGATCAACTCCAATATTTGAGTGATATTTTATTGAGTTCAGAAGGATGAGAATCAAATGTTGACTTTCTCTAGAATGATTTGTAATTAAAACGAGACTTGATGTAACTAAACACCAGAAAAAATGTTTTTTTCATTTTTCTATCGATTCTACCAACTAACGTCCTCTAGAATTTTAAATGCAATCACAACCATTGAAGTGGCTTAGACATATGTTGCTACATGAAGAGTGAATACAGCTTAATTTAAATAGATCTCCCTAGAACTGTAGACATATTGTCTCTTCATCAAACGTTGACATACAGAATTTATTGTTTGAATGCTTAAATTTGTCAGACTAGTTATAATTTGGGCTAATGAAGTGACAATTTTGAAAGTTAATCTGATCTTTTCTACTTTAAAAGCAGCAAAATACTGTTTTGAACATTTCAATCTCCATTCTATATCTGAAGCCATATGTTATATATGCTGTTGGTGTTTTTCAGCTGCAAGTCGTCTCTGATAGAGCAAACCTATGATCAAAGCATTTCATCCATGTCTTTACCAACATTTTTCCAGACATTTTTATCTATATTGGCCTTCCTTAATAAATTAAGTATGATTTGTTGGAAATTTCACTAATATATATATATATATATATATATATATATATATATGTAAAACACAAATTTAAATAATTTTGAAAACCAAACAATGTATTAGAAAGAAAATTAAATCGCTAAGATAACAGGAGAATCTTACCTTAGCAAATTTAATGATCCCAAATATTTTCAGGTTTAAAAATCCATTATTAAGGGAGTATCCCTAGGAGAGACTTAAAGGATCATTTGGAGTTGACTTGTTTGAAAGTTAATCTGATCTTTTCTACTTTAAAAGCAGCAAAATACTGTTTTGAACATTTCAATCTGCTAAGCTACAAAACTCAGTTATATATATTATATGTATGTATAGACTCACACTCATATATATATATAAGTGTGTGTGTGTATACATATATATGTGTATATACATATGGTAGCTGCAACTCAATTTCAAGTATTGCCACTAACTGAATCCCCTCTCACATAAGGGTGGCATATGTGAGAGGGGTAATATAGTGCAGCGATGAACATTATTTCCACAGTTACTGGTGATAACTAGATGCTAATCAGTTGACATAAATATGCAGCACAGAATTGAAGGGATCAGAGAAAACCCACAATAATTAATTAATCTGTGTTCATTTCTCCATATATCATGTGTATTTATATGGATGTTTTTGATGGTCAAATAAAAATAAACTTTTTACCAGTACCATTTAGAGTTATAAACACAATACATCTTATATCTTTTGTGTTTTGGTGCTCAAGGTTTTGCTGCAAATTTTGAGGTTTTGAGGAACATCTCTCTCAGCTGTGACACTGTAGTGTCTTGTGAATACCCACCTTAGATGCCACCACAAAACATTGAGGTGAACAGCACTATATCTGAGACATACCAGGCATTAATAGGAGTATGCATTAATTCTGATATTTCTGTGGACTTGCAATTAGGCTTCTGGAATGTCAACTCTATAATGAACAGTAAGCCACTGGAATGAGGGTGAAGATAATGGGTTAATGATCTAGCTCAGTCCAGACCTTTAGCTGAATAAAAATTAAAAGAGTCCTCATGCAAGGTGGCAGTCTCATGCAGATATACGAGGATTGGCTGAAAATTTCATAGTCTGAACAAGATTCTCTCATGGAATGACCAAATGGGGTTTATTTTCCAACATAGTCTCTGGAAAAAAAAATGCTGTTATTAATAAGAGTTGACATTAATGCATGCAAGATTTCACTGCTCTAAAATCATTCCTTCATAGTCAGCCTGTAAACATTTCAGCCAACCCAAATAAAGTGAGAATATGTTTAGATTAAGTCCTTTTGAAGCCCTAATCCCTTAAAAATTGTTGGTACCCTTTCATATATAAAATATATTTTTAGGAATGACACACATTTAATTTGAACTAGACCACCCATGACTCGTTGGGTCATATTCGCTTAAAAATAATTTTAAAATAATTAAAATATACACAGACATGTATATAATGTAAAATGAAATTAGAAGCCCATATGTATATATATATATGTGTGTGTGTGTGTGAGTGTGTATGCGGGTGTCTGTGACCTATATAGACCGGTCATAGACACACACACACACACATACGCACACACACATACTTAGAAACCCTTTCTATTTAGCAGGATACAGAAAGGCTGAATTTGTTTCTTTGAAGTCACTGGTTATAATTTCATTCAACAACACCACCAGCTCTCTCGCTCTCTCTTCCATTCTCCTTTTCTGTCACCCTGCCTCTCTCTATGTCTCTCTTTCAATCTACTCTCTCACAACCACTATTCTTTCTCTCTATCCTTCTCTCTATCTATTTATGAAGGTACCCAGAGAACCCCATATCTCGGGAACACGTGCTCTGATTTACGCGAAACTTGTTTTATTTCATTTGTATTCACATTTCAGGGTCAACTTCCTTTCCAAGTATTTTCCCCATTATGTGCCCTTTTGGCTGTATTACATTACAGACAAGCAAGCAAGCAATCACAGAGTTTTAGTATTATACTAGACCACCCGTGACCTGTTGGATCTTGTTCACTTAAAAATAATTTTTAAATAATCAAAATATACAGACATGTATATAATGTGAAATGAAACTGGAAGACCCATATATATACATGTGTGTATGTATATATATAAATGTGTGTGTGTGTATACATATATCATATGCATATATATATATATATATGTGGGTGTCTGTGATCTATATACACTGGTCATAGACAAACACACATATATATATATGCACACACACTCACATATATATATACACAACAACACCACAAGCTCTCTCTCTTTCTCTCTCTCTCTTCCATTCTCCTTCTCTGTCTCCTTTCCCTCTCTCTATATCCCTCCCTTAATCTACTCTCTCACAACCACTATCTCTTTCTCTCTATCTTTCTCTCTCTCTCTGTTTATGAAGGTACCCAGGAAACCCCATTTCTCGTGAACCTGTGCTCCGATTTATGCGAAACTTGTTTTATTCCATTTGTATTCCCATTTCAGGGTCAACATCATTTCAAAGTATTTTCCCATTATGTGCCCTCTTGGGTGTATTACATTACAGACAAGCAAGCAAGCAATCACAGAGTTTTAGTAGTATATACATAGATAAAATGGTGCCCAACATTAGTGGATTGCCCTAAACATGGGGCTATTTAGCTTAATGGTTAATCCAGCAGTGTCTGAGAAGAAACTGTCACTCAAATGTTGGCTAGAGGAGGCCACCACCTAGATAGTCTCAGTGTTGTACAACTGTTTGATTATTATAACTTGCACCAGGAAACATCTTTTTCATTTTTTTCATTTCTTTCAGAATAGATTTATTCTGCTGGTCAGAAAATCTGTTCTGTGTTCAAATCCTGTTGAGTTTTGCTTGGCCTTTCATCCTGACGGGGTCAATAAAATAAAGTTCCTGTCATGCACTGGGGTCGATTTAATCGACTTTCACCCCTCCCAATTGTGTTGGCCTTGTGCCTAAATGAGAGTGAGGTGACGAGCAGGGTGGCCTCTGTCACCCAGAAATGGGCCCAGAGGAAGCTGTCACTGAAAGGTCGGGCAGAGGTGGCGAATGTGTTCATCGCATCCATCATCTGCTACCGCCTAACCATTGTGCCTTGGCCCGGCCCAACTCTGACAAAATGGAATGCCTCCTCTTCCGCTTTTTATGGAAGGGACATGCTCCCTTGGTCAGACGATCCATTTGCTGTCAACACCCATTGCATGGATGGCTGGCATGCCATGGCTGATGATGTGTAAACACGAGCTGAGGCTGCGACATCTCTGGTGCTTCCTTGACGGTGAACAGGTATGGTCACCAGACGTGTTTTTCGCCAGCTCGTCTCATTAACGGAGCTCCAGTATTGGATCAGGAAAAGACCTAGGGATAGCGCTTGGAAGCTGGAATGTCTCCAAGCTGAGTCCATTGTGCAGATAGCCCCACCGTCCTCCTTTAAGGAGGAGGAAGGGCAGGCAGTTTTCCCCTGCCATGGCGAAAGAGATTGTATGGTGGACAAGGTTGAAAGGGTTTAAGACGGATACTTTCCTCTTCGGTGAATGACTGATTAACTCTTTCAAATTTCACTTGAAGAGGAAAATCAGGGTGGAGAGGCAAGTGCTCTCTTCTAGTAAGTTTGTTGAAAGGTGGGTGAAAGTGACGAGTCTAGTCCGAGTGAACGGGCCCGCTCTGAGTAAGCGCCTGTAGACTGAGGAGTGGAAAACTGAGCGAGAGCACTTGCCCTGGTGGTCAGGGTGGCTGTGGTCTTTTATGTGGTTTTCGCCACGAGAGACTCTCGGAGGTTTCCCCCTATTGGGGAATTTTTGTTGTTTGAATTTTTTTTATATTTCTATCTTCTTGTTATAACCTTTTTTACATGGCCAAAACTCACTTTGTATCTTCCC
Organism: Eledone cirrhosa; assembly: GCA_964016885.1. Taxonomy (NCBI): domain Eukaryota; kingdom Metazoa; phylum Mollusca; class Cephalopoda; order Octopoda; family Eledonidae; genus Eledone; species Eledone cirrhosa. The sequence goes on along the minus strand of OZ024747.1, from coordinate 33,106,062 downwards.
GTACAGTTCTGCGCCATCTGTAAAGAAACCATTATTATTATTATTATAAACTGGGAGGAGGTGATGAGCAGGGTGGCTTCTCTCACCCAGAAATGGGCGGAGAGGAAGCTATCCCTGAAAGGTTGAGCAGAGGTGGCTTACGCGTACATCGCGTCTGTCATCTGCTACCGCCTGACCATCGTACCTTGTCCTAAGCCCCGCCTGAATGCGCTGGAGCGTTTGCTCTTTCGCTTTTTGTGGAAGGGACGCGCTCCGATGGTCAGGCGGTCCATCTGTTGTCAACACCTGCTATGTGGAGGGCTGGGCATGCCGAGGCTGATGATGCACAGACACGCGCTCAGGCTACGACATCTCCACCTCTTCCTCGACGGTGATTAGGTGTGGTCGCCGTTTGCTAGACACGTATTTCCCCAGCTCATTTCCTTGACGGAGCTGCAGTCCTGAGTCAAGCGAAGACCGAGAGGGAGCGCCTGGAGACTGGAATGTCTTTAGGCGCTCACAGCCCTCGACCAATCGGGCAATGTGATCGGTGGAAACTCCACCTCGGCGTTCTATAGAGGATTAGTGGAGGGGAAGAGCGACAACATACTTGGGGAAACTCTAGGCGTCGACGAAAATCAACTAGCCAATCTCTTCGGAAGAACTTTCGGGCTGGGCCTATGGACAACTTCCAGAAATCTCTGGCCTGGCAGTGCTACTGAGGAGCCTTGCCAGTTCAGGATAAACTCTACAGACATGGAGGTGCCATCAGCCGGGCATGTCCGAGATGCATGCAGGGCGACGAAACCGTCCTGCACGCGCTCGTCCAGTGTCCGAAAATTGCTGACTTGTGGGTTTATGTCGAACACCTGCTGTCGCGTATAGGACGGATCCGGCTATCATCTGAGTCCATCGTGAGGATTGCCCCGCCCTCTTCCTTTAGCTGGGAAGGGCAGGCAGTTTTTATCTGTCTGGTGGCCATGGCGAAAGAGATAGTATGGTGGACACGTTTGAAAGGGCTGAAGACGAGCACTTACCTCTTCAGTGATGCCCTGATTGACTTTTTCAAATTTCATTTGAGAAGGAAAATCAGAGTAGAGAGGGAAGTGTTCTCTTCCCAGCATTTTGTTGAAAGTTGGGTGAGAGAAGCAAGAATGGCCCAAGTGAATGGACCTACTCTGAGTATGTATCTGTAAATTAAAGGTGGAAAACTGCGAGAGGGCACTTGCCTTGGTGGTCAGGGTCACTGTGGCCTTTTACTGGGCTTTCTCCACAAATGTCCCTCGGAAGTCTCCCCCCTATTGGGGAATTTTTCATTGTTATTTTTTTTGTTACATCCTCTGTTTTTGTTTTTTACACGCAGAAATGCCCATTTGTACCGTCCTGTATTGTCCTGCACTGTCCTTAATGTCTACTTTATGTAAACCCTTGTGGTTAATAAAGAAATCATTATTATTATTATTATTATTATTATTATTATTATTACAGTTGCATTTATCTTGCTTTATGTTCATACGAGTTATGACCAAGTCACAACCAGTGACCTCAAGAGACAATAAGGTCCGCCATGTTCAAGAAAGAACATACATACACACATGCATCTTTAGGTGTTTAGACTTGTGATGTAATTATATTGACAGAATCTTCCTTAGTATATGGGCAGTTCCCATTAGTACTATCTTTTGTATTTCTCCTATACGCGGGTTTCCTGGGATTTGCGATAAGTAATCATTAGACCCCTTAGGTATCATTCCTAGAGTGCCTACAACCACTGGTATTGTTTTAGTTCTCAATTTCCACATTTTTCCAATTTCTATCTCCAGGTCCTTATACTTGCTCAATTTTTCAAATGTTTTTATAGATACATTCCTGACTATTGGAACAGACATATCAATTAGCAGGCATACCCTCTTTTTAAAGTCCTTCAGTATTATATCAGGTCTATTTGCATCTATTTTTCGGGCTGTTTGGATGCTAAAGTTCCACAAGATTGAGATGTGATCTTTTTCAAGTATGGGAGGTGGTTGATGCTCCCACCAATTCTTTTGATGGGGCAGGTCAAAATGCTTACACATTATCCAATGTATGTATAGTGCAGCTCTGGTATGCCTGTTTAGGTATTCGGTTGGAGCTATAGGACTGCACATTGAAATTATATGGTCAATGGTCTCTGGTTGTTTTTTACATACACAGTCATCATAGTCATCATCATTATCAAGATAGTTGTCACCATCATACATTCATCATTATCACCATTTTTATTAGTCCTCACATTAACGTTATTATTATGATGATGATGTTGATGTTGAAGGGCTTTGGATGGCAAAATCATAAGGCTAGATGAACTAATTGTCTTATTTTCACTTAAGTTTCTTTTATTCAATGTGTTGCTACCATGTTTGGGACATATTTATTTTTTATCCCTTTGTGAGTCATAACAAAATGTTGCAGCAAGTTCAATTAAATTGTCTATAGTAGTCTTTCGAAGTGTGTGCTAATGAAACGTTAGAAATAATAATACATTTTTGGAGTAGCAGGAGTTGAGATAACATGCTTCACAGCATAGTTGCAGCCCTTTACGTTCTGAGTTAAAATTCCATCAATGTTAGCTCTACCTTCCATCGTTATGGGCGTTGATAAAATAAAGTACCAGTAATGTACTGGATCAATTTAATCGACTTGCCCTCCCACCAAAATTATTGGCCTTTTGCCTAAATCAGAAACAATTATAAGGGTGGATTGGCAGTACCAGTAGAGTATCAGATAATATGCTTTGCAGCATATAGTTATGGCCCTTTACATTCTGAGTTCATATCCTGCTAAGGTTACCTTTGCTTTTCATCCTTAAAATGTGGATAAAATAAAGTACCAGTAATACACCAGGATTGATTTGATTGACTTTAACTTCCCCAAAAATTGCTGGCCTTTTTGCCTACATCAGAAATCATTATTATTATTCTGGATAAATGAAATACTTAGAGCTTTGAAGAAAATGTCTTACAGTGTTTGTTCAAATTCTTTAGGCTCTGATTTCAAATACTGTCAAGGTCACTTTTATATTTTATCTTTCATTCTCCTGATAAGAATACAATCGAGTGACATAAAAGTACTGTGCTTGATTTAATCAAGTTTCCTCTTGAGTAAATTGCTGGCCTTGTACCTAAATGAGAATCCATTATTATTATTATTGTCGTTTTATTTTGATGCCGTCGTTATTTCTTGTCATGACATATTTGTTGATATCTGCCCTGTTGTATTATGGGAGTTTTGTTTAGTCATTTTTTCTTCTTTGTTGTTTATGTTACAGAGCTGGCTATGACTGTTTTGCTGGATGACTGGCTAGCTTCTTTGTTTTTCAACACTTTGTGGCTAAATTGAGTTTCAAAAATATTCTCTTCAAAGTATGAAATATGCCAGCAACTGTGATAGCCAGCCAGCAAACTATTGCAAAGTTGAGATTACTATTCAATGTCTGAATGTCTGTGTTTCAGTGAAAACAACTTTACATGTCTGATGTTAAGTTGGGAGTAGAGGAGGAGAAACAACAGTTGTTATGATAACAATAGAAGCAACAACAACAATATATTAGCTAACATTACCATAAAGAAAAAAACAGCAATGATATCTACACCAGTTCAGCTAAAACTGGATCAATACCAGCAGCAAAGAACTAAACGTTTTCATCATCAGCATCAGCATCACTTCTACAATGGCATCAAACAATAACATCAGTGTCAGCAATACCACCAGCTCAAAAGTGAACATTTTAGCATTAACCACCACCACTACCACCACTAGGAAGGGCATCCTGTCACAGAAACCATGCTTCCAGTACATGCTGTAAAGAAGTTCGTATTTGGAAGTCCATTCAGCCATGAAAACTATGTTCCCAGTATATGCTGTAAAGTAATAGGAAGGCCATTTAGCCATAGAAACCAAACTAAAAATGGAGTATATGAGCAAGACATGATCACCTGACTAGTCTAGCCACAGAATTTGACAACCAATCTACCACAGGAAAATATAGATGAGGTATTATACAACTTGACAGAAGACAAAAATCAGGACAAAGCAGAAAAGGCAAATTAGAAGCAGGAATTGTCAAAACTAATTGAATTATTGACAAAAAGCAGGAGAAAAACTTAACAATGACAACATTCCACTCGATTGCTGTAAGAATACAAAACAGGAAATTTTCTTGTAGATTATCTCATTGATTCTGGTGATAATCCTTCTGTTTGGATTTCAGCTGTAAAACTGTGTCAGCCTTTCATTGTTATTGTTGTTATTGCTGTTGTTATTGCTAGTGTTGCTGTTTTTTTTGTGTGTTCATCATTGTTGTTGTGGCTGTTAATGTTTTCACTGTAGTTGTCATAGTTGTATCTCTATATATTGATGCATCTGTTGTTCCTTTTTTGTTGTTATTGCTATTGTTGCTTTGTTCATCATTGCTGTTGTCATTGTAGATGTAGTTGTATCTGTTGTTAATGTTATTGTTATCACTGTAGATGTTGTTGTTGTTATAGTTATTGTATATGTTGTTAATGTTACTGTTGTCATAGTAGATATTGTTGCTGTTGTATCTATTGTTAATGTTGTTGTATTTGTTGTACTGCTGTTGTACTGTTGTTGTAGTTGATATATCTATTGTTAATGTTATAGTAGTGTGGGGTTGCTTGTATTGTTGTCCTTTAAAACATATTTGTTTCACAATACAGTAATACAATCTATATCTGTACAACAGATATAAAGCTGGTCTCCAGAGTAAATAAATATTCAAGGAATCATTTTTTTTGTTTTTAGTTACTTTTAATATAATGGTTCCTTATTGTCAACTGAAGTATTTTCCCTTACTCCTCAAATCTCCTCTTCCTCCTTCATATAATATGCTATAGAGTATATCTATCGATTCCAGTCTACACACTATGTAATGTATATATGTATAATATATATATATATAAGTTATTCCGGGTTGAATCGGAGGTAACCACAGTAAGTAAAGTACTCAATACATAGCAGAGTGTAAATGTTTTAATATAGAAGAGCTTCTACAGGACTAAAACTGTTTCATTCGTGAGAAATCATCAGGAAGCTGGCTGTCCAAGTGGGTGGTGGTATTTATATCTTTTCTTTTCTGGTGGTAGGAGAGGGTGGGGATTGTGATGGGTGGAGGTCATTGGTTGAAGGATTTAAAGAAAAGGGAGTTCATTAAAAGCTAATTCTTTAAAGCAATAATATTAACAAAGACAGAAACAATACTGTAAGCAAATTCAAATTTGGAATGCCAATCTTAGTTTATCACTAACAATGCCTGTAAGACAGGTGTCTACAGGATCGGTGGGGTTCATTGGTTTAAAGAAAAGGGAAATTCTTTAGAAGCTAATTCTTTAAGGCTGAAATAAGGGTGACAAAGGCAGAAAGGGTTCCATCAACAGATTAAAGTGTTGGGGTGAGTCCCCTTATTGTGAAGTTTCACTTAATATATATTCCAAGTGTCAACAAGCACATTCACACACGGGATCACTTAAACACGTACACACACACACATACATGCATGCACAAACAGGCAGGCATACACACAACAAACATATATAATGGTACATACACACATCATCATCATCATCATCATTTTACGTCTGCTTTTCCCTGCTTGCAAGGGTGGGACATACATATAGACAAATATATATATATATATATATATATATATATATATATATATATATATATATACACACATATATTCACATATATGTACATACATACGTATGCATAAATACACACATATATATATACATACACATACACACACATATATATATATACATATATACATATATAGATATATAAATTACTCAATAATCAAAGCTATGTTGAAATCATTTTATTGCTGACAATCGTTTCTTCTAAATTATCATTTGGAATCATCGGAGCAGTAGCAATATTTGTACATATAATTAACCTCCTATTCAACTGAACAATCATATAGATACATGGATATTAATGTTGTCAACAACAGTTTCGTATTTACAGAGTGGAATGGATGCGACCTAGATTACAAGAGAATTGTACAATAACTAAAATTAAAAATTAAAAATTAAAAAGGCACACAGTGGAATGCAAGCGACAGAGATTATAAGTATAACAATTAAAGAGGCATTAAGGTAGAATGTATTATTTTTCTTAAGATTTTTTTACTTGCCAGGCCAACTTCAGATTTAGCAGGGTTAATTAGTCTACAGCTAGATCGAATAGTAAAGTCTGATTTATGGTCTTTAAGGGAAATATATACTTTACGTTAAGCTAGGCTTTCAATCCGATTATCTATTTTTAAAATACTAGCTATGTCTTTGGCTTCATTATTAATGGTATTGTAGGTATTATTGTTAGCTATTTGATATTTGATGGTAATGTTAAAAGTTGGTTATACAAAATATTATTTACTTCAAAAAGATTTTTAGTTTTATCAGAAAAGACAAAAGTGTTTGTAGAATGTTTAAAGTTAGAAATATTCTTTCCAACACTACCTATACCAAACTGCTTATAGATAAAATCGAACAAGTCATTAAAAGAATGAGATGGAAGGCAATGTTTTACGATGGACAATTCAGTGCTGATACCAATGACTATTTTGACATTAAATCCCGCAAATACCCACCTAGAATTAAAGACATGGCCAACTTCGAAATAGACCTAGTTAAATAGACCTTAGTGAAATCAAATATCGTAAGTACAACAATAACTTTCAAACTAAACTTTCTAATTTTAAACATTCTACAAACACTTTTGTTCTTTCTGATAAAACTAAAAATCACTTTGAATTAAATAATATTTTGTATAACCAACTTTTAACAGATAGCATTACCATCAAATAGCTAACAATAATACCTACAATACCATTAATAAAGAAGCTAAAGACTTAGCTAGTACTTTAAAAATAGATAACCGGATTGAAAGACTAGCTAACGTAAAGCTTATATCATCCTTTAAGACCATAAATCATACTTTACTAATCGACCTAGCTGTAGACTAATTAACTCTGCTAAATCTGAAGTTGGCCTTGCAAGTAAAAAAATCTTAAGAAAAATAATACTCCAAATTAGAACTAAGACTGACTTATCACAATGGTTAAATACATCCTGTTATTTCTTGGTTTACTAATATACAAGGTAAAAATAAGTGTAGACTTACCCACTTTGATATTGTTGATTTTTACCCCTCTATCACTGAATCCTTATTAACAAAAGCCTTAGATTTTGCAAGACCTTTCATTAATATTTCTAAATTAGAAGAAGACGTTATCTTTCATTCTAGGAAAACACTACTCTTTGCTAAATGAAAGTTTTTGTGTTAAAAATTGAAGCCTTGAAAATTCTTTTGATGTTGCGATGGACTCTTATGATAGTGCTGATGTGTGCGACTTAGTAGGATTATTCCTCCTCCACACACCCTTAAAGAGAAATTTCCTTGCCATAATATCGGTTTATACCGAGACGACGATGTGGCAGTTTCTCATATCATTAAAGGCCATAACCTTGATAAATTCCGTAAACATTTAATCAATACCTTTGCTAACCTAAACCTTAAAATTACTATAGATACGAATCTTACTAATATTAAATTTCTTGATATTAATCTTGATCTACTTAATGCCTCTTTTAAACATTATCATAAACCTAACGAGAATTTAAGATATATACACAAAGAGTCTTGCCATCCCACTATAGCCTTTAAAAATATTATTCCTAACATTAGCCGTAAGATTTCTACCTTATCTTCGTCTCTAGATATTTTTTAACAAAGCCTTATTATAATAAAGCCCTGAATAACAGCGGCTTCACCGAACATATTAGATATTTACCTACTCCTCCCTCTAACACTAAACAAAATAACAGGAAAAGAAACATTATTTGGTTTACACCCCCCTTCTCTCTAACTGTCAAAACTAATGTAGGAAGGAAATTCCTCGACCTCCTAGACAAACATTTTCCCCCTAATCATAGATATCATAAGATATTTAATAGACATGTAGTCAAAATCAGTTACTCTTGCTGTCCATCAAAGAAGACTAAAACCAGGATGCAGGTGCAGGAAGCCAGAAGAATGCTCATTACAGGGTAAATGTAATACCAAATCCATTGTGTATGAGGCCAAATTGACACCGATGATTAATAACCAGCCAGGAGTGAACGATATTTTGGCATGACTCAGGACAGATTCAAAACCAGGTATTATGCACATGTCACTTCTTTTAAACACACTGAAAAAAGAACAGCAACGGCGCTTGCAAATAAAGTGTGGGAATTCAAAGACAAAAATATTCCGTACACTATTGATTTGTCTATTTTAGACCATTCAAGAGAATACCAAAGGGTCACAAAGAAATGTTCTTTGTGCACCACGGAAAAATTTAGAATTCTCCAAAACTTGAAAGCCCCTTCCACTTGCCTCAACTCCAAGACCGATATCTTCAGATGTTGTCCACATCTGAAATCACATCTACTTTTTAACTGGATTGACATTCCTCCGATGACTCAACCACCTTGAGCTTCTTCTTTACTCATTACGCCTTCCACTCACCACGAATATCATTACCCTATGAACTCATACTTCTTACCCATATATACTTTTTCTCCCAAATCTCCTTCTATACCTCCTTATATTTATTATTTTTTTCCTATCATTCAAAATTTCTTTTTCAGTTGTCTTATAATCCCCCCTATATTTTACCTTACCCACCACCTTTATCCTTTACTCAGTTCACTCTTTAACCAGATACTCTTATCTAGATCTCCTCTCAAACATTTTACAACACTTTCCCCTTACCCATTCTTAATTATTGTGTTTCTTATTTCAATTTTACTCCCCTTTTGTCCTTACTTACCCACTAGCTTTTTATGTTCTGACATAGGGCTGTGTGCGGGCGCATTTGCAGACAGGCTAATGTGTACATACATTTATAGTATTTATAGTATTTATATATAAATATATATATAAATGCGTGTGTATGTATTTGTATGTGTGTATGTATATAATTATATATGTGTGTATGTGTTTGTATGTATATATTTATGTGTGTGAGTTTATTTATGTTTATATTATATCTAATTATGGTTCTATGTATGTGTTTACGTATATAGTTGTGTGTATGCGGTTGTATATATGCTTCTGTTTTTGTCCATATAGTCTTACATATGGTTTTGTATGCGTGTGTTGATTTCTCATCACGTGAGAGTGCGCGCACGCATGTGTATACGTTTGTAAGTAGGGTTTGTACCAATGCTCTTTTTTGTAGGGTTTATGTGTGTGTTAGTATATTTGGTTGTATGCATGTTTTTATATACGTATATGTGTATGCGTGTGTATGTGTATGTGGATGTGTACGTATGTTTATTTTATATTTTATATTGTATATTTTAATATTTTTGTGTATGTATATATATATATATATATATATATATATATATATATATATATATATATATATATATATATATACATATATCTACATACACAAATATATAAAAATATGAAATATGAAATATAAAATAAACATGCGTACACATCCACATACTCACAGACCCTCCATCTCAACTCTACTTTTGAAAAGCAGAAGAAATGCGAAACCGGTAAAGGAACCAAATAAATATATATATCTTTTTTAAATAAGACTCCAGTTGCATTTTCGATTTCATCTTTCTTTTCTTTATACTTTCACTCGTGTAGGACACCTCGGTTATTTTTCATTTTGTAAAAAAAACCTCACTTTCTAATATATATATATATCTATCTATCTAAGGCGGGTAAAATTCCCGAGATCCATGGACAAGTTCTCTCCAGCGGTCTCTGTCCCTCATTATCGCTGCCATATCCTGCATCTCCAACAGACCAGTGTCTGTCCTTAGGGCATCAACATATGTTAACCTTGGTCTTACTCTTCTAGTGTCTCCATGTAGGGGCTCCCAAAGGAGCACTGAGTGCAATGTCAACTCTGGATGTCGGTGAGCATGTCCAGCCAACCTCAGTCTCCTCTGTGTCACTTTTGAGCTGACTCTTGGGATGCTCCCATACAGCTCTGAGTTTTTCATCCTCAGTGTATACTGATTAATGTTCAGAGCGATCCTCAACATTCTCGTGTAGCACCCATCCACCATCTGAGTGAGTTTCTTGGTCTACACCAACACCAAAGCCCAAGTCATTACACCTGATGGGATGACAGAGTTCTTTGAGATACTGACTGGAGTGCTCCAGGGAGATACATTGGCTCCCTACCTTTTTATCATCGTAGTGGACTATTGTATGCGCCTTGCACTGGAGAAACACCAGGACTCTGGCTTTACTGTAGCACCGGCTCAGAGCAGGAGAGTTGGGGCGAAAAAGGTATCGGATGCTGAATTTGCCGACGACATAGTTTTGGTGACAAATACAGTGAAGGAGGCAGAGGATTTGATGCGGGAGGTTGAGACTGTGTCGATGAGTGTGGGGCTGAGAATGAATGAGACTAAAACAAAATATCTGGTAGAGAATGTTGAGAAGCCTGAGGGGATCACTAATGTAGGCGGGAAGCCGCTAGAATTGGTTGAGGACTTCCTGTATTTGGGAGCAAAGATTGGGAATACGGAGGATGATGTGGTTGAGAGGAAGAGCAAGGCCTGGGCGGCGTGCCACAGCTTGAGATCGGTGTGGAAGTCGGACCTTCGTAGAGACCTGAAAATCCGCCTCTTCATTGCTGTAGTGGAGTCTGTGCTGCTGTATGGGTCTGAGACTTGGACACTGACCAAGAAATATATATATATATATATATATATATATATATATATATATATATAAAGAATGAATAATAACAGGTAGACATCATAAAAAGGTAATTTATTCCGAGTGCTTACAAATGTTTCAACAGTAGTTATACAGCCTAGTCATGCTATGCGCAAATTGGTAATTATTTGCAGAAACTCAATTTTCAAATGCTGCTTCTACCGTTCTACCGAATGGAACCATTCTGCTCTGAGGATACTGTAGAAGCAGCAATTCTCAGAGTAAATTTCGTTCCTTATTAGAGGAGGAAAATCTGGGGGACACAACTCCTACAGAGTTTTTACGGCGTATCCGTGAACTCAATGATGTTGCGTCCGAAGACAGTTCCTTCGTAAAAAAGTTATTCTTCTCCCATTTGCCAACCAAAGTGCAAACCATATTGGCGAATACGGTTGACACCAGTTCGATAGAACAAATTGCTGCCTCTGCGGACAGAATTATGGAATTTTCTAGAGAACCTACCTCGGCTGATTCGGTCATTGCCTCTTCTGCTTTCAAAACCCAGCCTGCTTCACCTCGTGAGGACTCAATGTTGAGAGCCATTGAGGCGTTAACTAGGAAAGTAGCTAAACCATGTAGGGATTGCACGCCATCTAGATGGCGTTCACGAAGTCGGTCTTCTTCCTTTCACCGTCGCGCCAACCTCCCCGCCAACAACTCGTCTATGTGTTGGTATCACATGCGTTTTCGTGAAAAGGCGAAACATTGTATTCAGCCCTGCCCTTTTGGGGCATCGAAAAAACTAAGTTTGGAGAGTATGAACACAGCAGACCTCTCCCTTAACAATTCACCTTATCGTGCTTTCTTCATCAGAGGCCGAGTTTCAAACAAATCATTTATGGTGGACACAGGATTTAGTTGCAGTATTTGGCCTCTTTGGTTCAACTCTACGAAGCCAACTCTTTCCGGTATTTCCTTGTATGCAGTAAACCAGTCTCCTATAAAACAGATATCTTTATCATTGGACCTAGCTTTGCGTCGAGATTTCAAATGGATTTTTGTCATTGCTGACCTACCTCATCCTATTCTCGGTGCGGATTTCTTACAGCACTATTCACTTTTGGTAGATATCGGGAACCAGAAACTTGAGGATAGTACAACATCCTTATCTACGCCTACTCGTAAATCTACCACTACTACTGTAAGTCCGTTATTTTTTGTGGCTGCCGCTGGAAGCCAGTTTCATGCACTCCTTACTTCGTTTCCCGAGTTAACGGATATTTCATTTAAACCTACCCAAGCAGCCCACTCGAATCAACACTTCGTTACAACAACTGGTCCACCTGTTTTCTCTCGTCCACGAAGGTTGGCTCCGGATAGACTAAAAAAAGCACGAAACGAGTTCGAGCACATGCTCCAGCTCGGTCTTATACGACCGTCCACCAGCCCATGCGCATATCCGCTTCATTTGGCTCGTAAGGGTGAGGCGGATTTTAGACCTGTGGGAGATTATAGACAACTTGATGCTATCACTACCCCTGATCGTTATCCTCTACCAAATTTACATGATTTTTCATCCGTTCTGCATGGATGCAAGATATTTTCTAAAATAGATCTGGTACGCGCTTACCATCAAATACCCATGCATCCAGAAGACATACCAAAAACAGCTGTGACCACCCCTTTTGGTTCGTTTGAATTTCTGTCCATGCCTTTTGGTTTGCGGAACGCCTCTAGTACGTTCCAACGTTTTATCGATGAAGTCACGCGTGGATTGGATTTCGTGTTTGCTTACGTAGATGATCTCCTGATAGCCAGTGACACAGTTGAACATCATCATCAACATCTATCCCAGTTATTTCAACGTCTCCAATGGTACCAGGTCAGAATCAACCCAGCTAAATGTGTGTTTGGTACAGATTCACTGGAATTCCTTGGACATCTTATAGATTCAGAAGGCATTCGACCTTTGCCATCTAAGGTAGAAGCGATTCAGCATATCGCACAACCAACATCCTTGAAACAATTACGCCATTTCTTGGGATTAATTAACTTTTATCGTCGTTTCATTCCTAACTGTGCGGACAAGTTGATCCCCTTGACACAGTTTTTAAAGGCTCCAAAAAAGAAAGATGCTCCTATTTCACTTTCTGCCGATGCCTTGCAATCTTTTGAATCCGTCAAGTCTGAGATAGCTAAAGTTTCCTTCCTTGCCCATCTTGTTGCAAACGCACGACTTTCCTTATCTGTTGATGCATTCGATCATGCTGTTGGTGCAGTTTTGCAACATGCGATCGATCACTAGGTTCAACCACTGGCGTTTATCTCACGCCAACTAAAACCAGCAGAGCAACGTTACAATACGTTTGACAGAGAGCTTCTACCACAAAGTAATAACGGATAAAAAGTTGCCTGGAGAATACTGCTCTAACACCGTTTAGAGTTATCTCCCTTGACCTACTGCAAAATCAATACATGTTTTTTTTACGAAGAATGAACTGTGACGTGAACTTATTTCTAAAAACCCATTCCGGGTCATGTAAGGAACGCTTTTTAGTTTTTTTATGCCCTTGAGAAGCTCTTTCGGGCGAAACGTAGGTAGGTGCTATTTTTAAATAAACATGAGTTCTCACAGAGTTCACACAGCTGATTGCACATTAGAATACCTAGTTAGTAAATAGTTAGAATGGTTACACACTCAGGTAAGACCGATTACGCGCATTCACCATTACTTTAGGATACACTAACCATTGAGTTCTCTCGGTTAGGATATAGCTAGACGTATTAGACACTCAGTTAAGATCGATTACGCTCTCTATACACAGTACCCGGTTTCTTTAGACACGGAGTTCTCACAGTTATTACTGGTCACGTTCCTATCGATTGAACACTACACTAGGTTTTGATCCGTGATCATCTAATCCTCTAGGTTTTGCTATTCTTTGTTATTTTATTTTATTTTTATTGTTGTGTTGAATAACACACCTCCATCACTTAAAAGCCCAAGGGCTCATATGACGGGAAAACGCACATACTGACACCTTAACCCAAATACCGAACCCTATACAGAGCCCCTTGGTGGCCTACATAGCGGTTGCTTGCACGCACAGATTTGGGGACTCAGATTCTCAATGGGACATACTGAGTTCGATATGAGCTGACTACTTGCTCTTCACATGGATGTGTATATACCATACATACACTATTTGGAGATACGGATGTTACAATTCAATCTATACACGTATAGCAGAACATTGAACTGAACTTACTTGCATGTGTATAGGGTTGCGGTTGACCCAATTTTTCCAATTTACATCGTCAAGTTGAGATTTGACCAATATGACATTTGTTGTTTTGTAAACTAACTTTTGGTGAATACTATGTTGGTATATTTATATATTTTTTCTTTGACCTCGCGTCGGTGTGTGTGAGTGTGTGTGTACTCACTCACACTAATTGTGACCGTCTGTAGTTCTACAGATTTGAAGCTATGTATGTATATGTATATATTTTTTCTTTGACCTCGCGTCGGTGTGTGTGAGTGTGTACACACTCACATTAACTGTGACCGACTGGAATTCTACAGATTTGATTGATGTCCAGAGACTTTTACAGCTATTGGGAGATAGAGACTTGATAGTTTTATGACCCTAACTGAAGACGAAAGCAGTCGCCGTGTTTTGACTGCTTGATCTTCATATGAGGGTCATCTTCTCTGAGTGAAAATCGTTAATTTTCTCCCTCATATCAAGGATTTGAAGACAATTCATTTTCACCTGACGAAAAAGATACAAAGTGGGTATCTGTTCACGCCACCAGGACATTATTGGGATTTGCATAAATTTGCATAAAATACTTGAAGACTGTGATGCATAGAGTTATATAAGATACTGAAGGACTGAAGATTCAAGGGACTGGGTACGAACCGTCACATCAACCATGCACATGAGACAGGTTTCATGACGGGTGGACACAAGGGAACGGGTGTGTATACACAAACAAGTTATATATACTGTGAATGTTTAGAATATCTTTTTCATAATAGTATATATGAAATGTACATGGAATTGATGAATAAGTGGAATATACCAACGGCTTGTGTTGTAGGCATACACATAGCAAGGGCAGGCAAAGTTAGAATTAATTGCAACATTAACCTTAAGTCCAACATCAAGTCCAATATCAAAGTTGCAAATTAAACATCAAGACTCGAAAATTAAAAATAGATGATTAAAAATTAAAAATCAAAAATTCAAATTCAAATTCAAAACCACATATAAGGTTGTAAACAAAATCAGACTCATATTGAGTCGGCGTCCCCAAGTTGGTGGGACGGTGCTATCCTATGTACGTTACGAGGTAGGTATCGTTGGATCTGCCCTTGAATCAGCTTGTTCCGCCTTGTATTCATAGGTATGCTATGGCATATCGTGTTCCGCTGAATGCGCCCCACTTGCCATTTTCGTACCGGTAGGGCCTTAGATAGACCCATCCGGTATCACTAAAGCGGAGGGCATGCATTTACGTTGGTGTCTGCAGGCTATGTTCAGATTTGAGGATGACTGCGTCAACCTTTAGTTTTATTATCTCCATAGCCTCGGACAGGCCCAACCTGCACCTAATCTCGCCAGCCGAGTATGCATTCGCGCGCTGGACAATACTCCAGCTGAGGTCAAACTCCGTGCCACTGTCTTTGAGTCCCCATATTAGGTCCGCCAGTCTGGTGATGTGTCTCTTGTTCCTGTCTTTGAATGAGTCTTGTGGTTGTATATCCTCGATTTAAAAGTCGTGGGTGTGCCTATCATTTTGCGTGGTAACCACACATCTGTAGACAACGCCCTTTCTCAGGCACATTCCCTGCAGAGGGCAATGCTCACCTACACGGCAGTCACATGTCCGTGCATCATTTTGTCATTCCTTTCATGTGGGCCTGACGTCTTATTTGGGTTCTCCCCGGTCCTCATATGGTCTTCTGGCATATTGGTGGACTGAGTGTTCACTACTTGCTGGTCTCTGTTGTCAAGTTTTGCGTCCTCCACGGCCACAGCTCCGACCCCAAGCACATCTTCAGAACCCCTAGCCACTTCCCCATGCGCTCCCCTCAGCCGATGTGCCCGAGGCCTGTAAAGTTTGGCGATGGGGTGTCCTCATTTTCATTCCGTTGGCCTTGGCCATGTAGTCTGCCATGTTAGGTGCCGTGGAAAAGGAGAACTTCACGGTGTGGCGGTTGAATATTTTGTGGTATCTGTGCGATGCCGGGAAACACTCGTCCAATGCCCTGAAGAAGAGGCCTGGCACATTGGTGCATACATGCTTCGAGTCCGGTGCATTGAACCTTGTTATTTTTCTAGATATATTCTTATTTCGTCGTCTGCTACTAGTAATGTGTGCAGTTTATTAATATCATTGTTATATATATATATATATATATATATATATATATATATATATATATATATCCGATGATCTGGTTGAGCTAACAACGCATTTGAAATTGAGTGGCAGAGCTCCAAGTGTTCAGCAATGTTTAGACAACTCATGAGTGAAACAATTGTCAGACTGTAAATAAATCCATTTTTTGTACTTTTGACCATGTTATTCTTCACTTTTTCAATTATATTACTCCAAGATAAACTTATATAGGAATACAAGTGAAATCATACACTCGCCAACTACGTAAACCTCTTGTTGAGTCAAACAACGCCGTACGCTAAAACTATCCATTATACAGAGTATGCACAACCTATAACGATATTTACCTATAACAATATTTTGTTACCACTTATATATATATACATAAGTTATTCCGGGTTAAATCAGAGGTAGCCACAGTAAGTAAAGTACTCAATACATTGCAGAGGATAAATGTTTTAATATAGAAGAGCTTCTACAGGACTAGAACTGTTTCATTCGTGAGAAATCATCAGGAAGCTGGCTGTCCGAGTGGGTGGTGGTATTTATATCTTTTCTTTTCTGGTGGTAGGAGAGGGTGGGGATTGGGATGGGTGTAGGTCATTGGTTGAAGGAATTAAAGAAAAGGGAGTTCATTAAAAGCTAATTCTTTAAAGTTCTAAAATTAACAAAAGCAGAAAGAATACTGTAAACAAGTTCAAAATTGGAATACCAATCCTTGTTTATCACTTAAAGTAACAATGGCTGTAAAACAGGTGTCTACAGGATGGGTGGGGTTCAATGGTTTAAAGAAAAGGCAAATTATTTAGAAGATAAATCTTTAAGGGTGACAAAGGCAGAAAGGGTTCCATCAACAGATTCATTTGTTGGATTCAGGTGTCGACAAACACATTCACACACGGGCTCACTTACACACGTACATACACATACACGCACTCACTCACAGGCAGGCACACACACAACAAACATATATAATGGTACGTATAGACATATACATACATACAAATATATACATACACATATACATATATGTGTTTACATACATACGTATTCATATAGACATATACATACACATACACATATACAAATATATATACATACATATATATATATATATATATATATATATATATATATATATATATATATATATATATATATATATATATATACATACATATATATATATATATATATATTTTATATATATATACATATACATACACACACAAATATATATATATAATTGAAAAAGTGGAGAATAACATGGTCAACAGTACAAAAAAGGAGATTTATTTACGGTCTAACAATTGTTATCCTCCCTCTCTCTATATATATATATACACACACACATACACCCACACGCTCTCATGCATACACAGGCGCACACACACATATATAATCATACGTACACCTATATATACATATATACACACGTACACACACACACATATACATAGATGTACAATTACACACACACACACACATATATATATATATATATATAAATATATATACATTTATATATATATATATAAAAACAAATAACGAAACGAAATTAAATTTCGTTTCGTTTGTAACTCACTTTTGTATGACTGACGCTTAAACAATTAAGTTAAAAATGTACATCCACATATGTATACTGAAATACTAGTATGCATATGAATACACACACGTATACATATGTAGATGTACCGAGTTTTTCACTGGTCACTTTATTGTGAGTGTCCAGCTATTCTGTATGTAAACACACAGACAAACCGGTTTTTAGAGTCATACTGGTTTTTGAGGAAACACCTTTCCTCTATTCTAGATATATTCTTATTTCGTCGTCTGCTACTAGTAATGTGTGCAGTGTCAAGTTGTCTTCTCGGGTTACGCCTTACTCCTATTTCATCCCCTAATTATATATATATATATATATATAATATTCATATATATTATATACGGTTCAAGTTTCGCCAGTCGAAACTTGAACTGTTAAGGTCTCATTCCAGGGTATGTCAATATTTATAAAACAAACTTTGTATTTTTTCTGATGTTTTGGTACCTTTGAAATATATATAATAGAATAAATATGGTTTTATAAATATAGTTTCCATTTATTAATATCATTGTTATATATATATATATATATATATATATATATATATATATATATATATATATATATATATATATATATATATCCGATGATCTGGTTGAGCTAACAACGCATTTGAAATTGAGTGGCAGAGCTCCAAGTGTTCAGCAATGTTTAGACAACTCATGAGTGAAACAATTGTCAGACTGTAAATAAATCCATTTTTTGTACTTTTGACCATGTTATTCTTCACTTTTTCAATTATATTACTCCAAGATAAACTTATATAGGAATACAAGTGAAATCATACACTCGCCAACTACGTAAACCTCTTGTTGAGTCAAACAACGCCGTACGCTAAAACTATCCATTATACAGAGTATGCACAACCTATAACGATATTTACCTATAACAATATTTTGTTACCACTTATATATATATACATAAGTTATTCCGGGTTAAATCAGAGGTAGCCACAGTAAGTAAAGTACTCAATACATTGCAGAGGATAAATGTTTTAATATAGAAGAGCTTCTACAGGACTAGAACTGTTTCATTCGTGAGAAATCATCAGGAAGCTGGCTGTCCGAGTGGGTGGTGGTATTTATATCTTTTCTTTTCTGGTGGTAGGAGAGGGTGGGGATTGGGATGGGTGTAGGTCATTGGTTGAAGGAATTAAAGAAAAGGGAGTTCATTAAAAGCTAATTCTTTAAAGTTCTAAAATTAACAAAAGCAGAAAGAATACTGTAAACAAGTTCAAAATTGGAATACCAATCCTTGTTTATCACTTAAAGTAACAATGGCTGTAAAACAGGTGTCTACAGGATGGGTGGGGTTCAATGGTTTAAAGAAAAGGCAAATTATTTAGAAGATAAATCTTTAAGGGTGACAAAGGCAGAAAGGGTTCCATCAACAGATTCATTTGTTGGATTCAGGTGTCGACAAACACATTCACACACGGGCTCACTTACACACGTACATACACATACACGCACTCACTCACAGGCAGGCACACACACAACAAACATATATAATGGTACGTATAGACATATACATACATACAAATATATACATACACATATACATATATGTGTTTACATACATACGTATTCATATAGACATATACATACACATACACATATACAAATATATATACATACATATATATATATATATATATATATATATATATATATATATATATATATATATATATATATATATATACATACATATATATATATATATATATATTTTATATATATATACATATACATACACACACAAATATATATATATAATTGAAAAAGTGGAGAATAACATGGTCAACAGTACAAAAAAGGAGATTTATTTACGGTCTAACAATTGTTATCCTCCCTCTCTCTATATATATATATACACACACACATACACCCACACGCTCTCATGCATACACAGGCGCACACACACATATATAATCATACGTACACCTATATATACATATATACACACGTACACACACACACATATACATAGATGTACAATTACACACACACACACACATATATATATATATATATATAAATATATATACATTTATATATATATATATAAAAACAAATAACGAAACGAAATTAAATTTCGTTTCGTTTGTAACTCACTTTTGTATGACTGACGCTTAAACAATTAAGTTAAAAATGTACATCCACATATGTATACTGAAATACTAGTATGCATATGAATACACACACGTATACATATGTAGATGTACCGAGTTTTTCACTGGTCACTTTATTGTGAGTGTCCAGCTATTCTGTATGTAAACACACAGACAAACCGGTGTTTAGAGTCATACTGGTTTTTGAGGAAACACCTTTCCTCTATTCTCCAGAAAGCCAGACAAGGAATATTGAACTAGTTTCGTTGTTGTTACAACTCATCAGCAATATTTACCTATCTTCCGGCCTTTCTAGAGAATCGTAAAAGCACATATCGTTATATGCTTTTTCTATGAAAATTAGTAGTGGGCAGACTAATTTGCATAGAGCGTGAGTACGTACCGGTTCAACGGAGACGATAAAAACAAATAACGAAACGAAATTAAATTTCGTTTCGTTTGTAACTCACTTTTGTATGACTGACGCTTAAACAATTAAGTTAAAAATGTACATCCACATATGTATACTGAAATACTAGTATGCATATGAATACACACACGTATACATATGTAGATGTACCGAGTTTTTCACTGGTCACTTTACTGTGAGTGTCCAGCTATTCTGTATGTAAACACACAGACAAACCGGTTTTTAGAGTCATACTGGTTTTTGAGGAAACACCTTTCCTCAATATTTACCTATCTTCCGGCCTTTCTAGAGAATCGTAAAAGCACATATCGTTATATGCTTTTTCTATGAAAATTAGTAGTGGGCAGACTAATTTGTGTGTATTCATATGCATACTAGTATTTCAGTATACATATGTGGATGTACATTTTTAACTTAATTGTTTAAGCGTCAGTCATACAAAAGTGAGTTACAAACGAAACGAAATTTAATTTCGTTTCGTTATTTGTTTTTATCGTCTCCGTTGAACCGGTACGTACTCACGCTCTATGCAAATTAGTCTGCCCACTACTAATTTTCATAGAAAAAGCATATAACGATATGTGCTTTTACGATTCTCTAGAAAGGCCGGAAGATAGGTAAATATTGCTGATGAGTTGTAACAACAACGAAACTAGTTCAATATTCCTTGTCTGGCTTTCTGGAGAATAGAGGAAAGGTGTTTCCTCAAAAACCAGTATGACTCTAAAAACCGGTTTGTCTGTGTGTTTACATACAGAATAGCTGGACACTCACAGTAAAGTGACCAGTGAAAAACTCGGTACATCTACATATGTATACGTGTGTGTATTCATATGCATACTAGTATTTCAGTATACATATGTGGATGTACATTTTTAACTTAATTATATATATATATATATATATATATATATATATATATATATATATATATATATATATATATATAAATAAATATAACATATATATATATATAAATATATAAACATATATATATATATATATATATATATATATATATATATATATAAATATATATACATATATATATATATATATATATACATATATATATATATATATATATGTGTGTGTGTGTATATATATATATAAATATATATACGTTGTAATAAAATGAAAACGAAATTTCATTTCTCACTCTTAGTACGGCACTTATATGTAAGTATGTATGTATACGTACATACATATATGTATACGTACATACATATATGTATACAGACGTACAGTAGCATGCATATATATATATATATATATATATATATATATATATATATATATATATATATATATATATATATATATATATATATATATACATACAGGTACACATACATATATGTACGTATCAGTTTAGCGGACGCTTATTATAGCGCCCGCTTTGTTCGTTTGTAAACAAACTGAACAGCCTGAATTTATGCCGCACGGTGTTAAGGCAACCACGTCACCTTTTTGTTCAACACTGACACAGGAACGATGTACTAGTTTCAAGCTTGTTAGCTATCATTAGCACCGTATACCCATCTGCCAGATAGTTGAACGTTCGAAAGTATATACTTTCCTTATGAAAATTAACGGCTGAGCAGCCTAATTTGCATATCGAGTGAGTTAAATCGGTCAGGCGCACCGAAGGCGATGAGTTGTAATAAAATGAAAACCAAATTTCATTTCTCACTCTTAGTACGGCACTTACTTAAATGTAAGTATGTATGTATACGTACATACATATCTGTATACAGACGTACAGTAGCAGGCATATATATATATATATATATATATATATATATATATATATATATATATATATATATATATACATACAGGTACACATACATATATGTACGTATCAGTTTAGCGGACGCTTATTATAGGCTGCTTATTATTAGGCTGCTCGGCCGTTAATTTTCATAAGGAAAGTATATACTTTCGAACGTTCAACTATCTGGCAGATGGGTATACGGTTCTGATGATAGCTAACAAGCTTGAAACTAGTACATCGTTCCTGTGTCAGTGTTGAACAAAAGGTGACGTGGTTGCCTTAACACCGTGCGGCATAAATTCAGGCTGTTCAGTTTGTTTACAAACGAACAAAGCGGGCGCTATAATAAGCGTTTAACGTCCGTGTTCCACGCTTGCATGGGTTTGGACGGGGGTTTTCCCACTTGAGGCAAGAGTGATTATCTTGCTCGCATAGGACTATCTGGCGGGTTTTCTACAGCTGGATGCCCTTCCTAACACCAAACACATTTACAGTGTGGGGCTGGGAGGTTTTTACCGTGTTGCCTACACGGCCACATTACAGCGTGGACTGTCTGGCGGGTTTTCTACAGCTGGATGCCCTTCCTAACACCAACCACATTTACAGTGTGGGGCTGGGAGGTTTTTACCGTATTGCCTACACGGCCACATTACAGCGTGAACTGTGTGTTTTTTGACGTGACACTACACGATCTCATTTGTTTAGGCCTGGATGTTGTGGCACCAACATAACTTTACATTGAAAGGGGCAGTGTGGATGGGGTGGGGTGGGTGGGACGGGGGTGTATTTTGTTAGAGATGCCTACTGACTGTAGTAGGTTTTACTTTGTATTTAGTTAAGGCGGGTCTTCTCTATTACTGAGTACCGCCAAAGTTCTCTGTCCAGTGACATTGTCTTGGTGAGGTGTAAGTGTGTGAGGTCGGAATTTATCAGCTCGTCCCAGGTTTTTCTGGGTCTGCCTATTCCGTGGCTACCGTCTATCTTTATTGCCCTGCACTTTGTTATACAGCTATCGTCCTTCATGCGCATCACGTGACCATACCAACGTAGCCTTCTCTCGAGTAAACAACATCTGATCCCACTTATTTCTAATGTTTTCCTTAGTTCGTTTATGTTTTGATATATATATATATATATATATATATATATATATATATATATATATATATATAGTAATAATAATAAATTGGAAGACTAAAATCCAAAGAGGGATCGATGAGGATAAATATATATCAAATATATAAGAACCGTAGAGCAAATATTTATTAAAATAACAGATTAAAGTGGAAGCAAAGAATCGGCTTTCATCCTTAACGGGATCTTCTGAAACTAAAAAATCAATCTGTGAACGCAGAAGTAAATATTTCGAAAAACGTTGCAACCGAAGGAAGACAGGAAGACGATATGTTGGTTCGTGGAAACGTTCCCTGGCAAAGAACGGGAAAAAACGAAGACAATACGTCATTATTTGGAGCGAGGAAAACAATTAATTTTTGTTGATTTCAATTACCTCTGTAATTTATTTACATTATTCTTAACTCTGAAGCCGAGAATCATTCGGTTTCCTGAATAGAATTTTAGTCTACGACTTCAGTTATGCTATAAACGTGGTTTCTTCTTTGCGTGTAATTGTTCTCCACGCTCCACAGAATGACGTATTATCTTTGGTTTTCCACGTTCATTGCCAGAGATCGTCTCCACGAACCACCTAATAGAATATTATTCTACGACTTCATTTATACCATAAACGTAGTTTTGTCTTTGCGTGTAATTGTTTTCACCGCTCCAAATAATGACGTATTATCTTTGTTTTTTCCGCTCTTTGCCAGGGTATACATACATACACATACAAATACAGACATACATACACACATGCAGACACATATATCCCAATATATATATATGTATATATATATATATATATATATATATATATATATATATATATATATATATATATATATACACACCTATATATATATATATAGGTGTGTATATATATATATATATATATATATATATATATATATAAACGGGAAAAATGAAACGAAATTTCATTTCTCACTCTTAGTACGGCTGTTACTTAAATATAAGTATGTATACGTACATACATATATGTATACAGACGTACAGTAGTATGTATATATATATACATACATATACACATATATATATGTACGTATGGATTCACCGAACATTTATTATAATGCTCGGTGTGTTTGTAAACAAACATCCCGAATTAAGCCGTACAGTGTCTAGCAACCATCGTCGCTCATTTCTTCAACCCTGACAAAGGAACGCTGTACTAGTTATAGCTTATTAGCTATCGTCAGCAACGTATACCTTCCTGCCTGATGATTGAACGTCTGAAAGTATATACTTTCCTTATGCATATTAACGGCTGAGCAGTCTAATTTGTATATTGAGTGAGTTAATAGGCCGGGGTACCGAAAATTATAAACGGAAAAAATGAAACGAAATTTCATTTCTCACTCTTAGTACGGCTGTTACTTAAATATAAGTATGTATACGTACATACATATATGTATACAGACGTACAGTAGTATGTATATATATATATATACATACATGCACACATATATATATGTACGTATGGATTCACCGAACATTTATTATAATGCTCGGTGTGTTTGTAAACAAACATCCCGAATTAAGCCGTACAGTGTCTAGCAACCATCGTTGCGCATTTCTTCAACCCAGACAAAGGAAGAAGTGAGAAATGAAATTTCGTTTCATTTTTTTCCGTTTATCGTTTTCGGTGGCTTTTAATCTTATAGCCTTGTTTAATTGTTTTTTTATGTGGTTGATGATGCTGATTGGGAGAGGAGATGGTGTATAGATTTTATCAAATGATTCTATCGACATACTTTATTGTATATATATATAATTGTTTCTACTTTTGGCACAAGGCCAGCAATAACCCGGTGTATTACTGGTACTCTATTTTATCGACCCCGTAAGGATGAAAGGCAATGATACTATTTATAGTTATCTATATACTATAAACAACTATAAAGAGGAAAGGTCAGTAATTTCCTACTACCTTATTACCAGTAATAGAAATAGCTCAATGTAAGAACATCAGGTATTTTACAGAGCAGGAATATAAATTACACAATTATCAAAAAGTTATGTTCAAATCATTTAATTGCTGACAATCGTTTCTTCCAAACTATCGTTTGGGGTCATCGGAGCATTATCAATGTGTGGACATATAATTAACCTCCTATTCAACTGAACAATCATATAGATACATATATATTGATGTTGTGAGCAACAGTTTCGTATTTACAGATTGTAATGGATGCAGCATATATTATAAGAGAATTGTACAAGAATTAAAATTAAAATTAAAAGCATAGAGTGGAATACATGCAACAGATAATACAAGAGAATAGTCTAATAATTAAGGAGGCATTGAGAAAGAAGCATTGAGAAAGAATGAGTACATTAGCAGTACATATGCAATCGATTAGAAAGTGCACATGAGTTAGTCATATATATGAGAAGGAAATAAGCAAAGGTATTAGGCATATATAGATAAATAAATAAATACTGTATGGCAAGAAAATGTGTTAATGTATTAAAACCTTTTGGCGGATGTAATATGATGATAGTGTTCAAATTTGTGTGTGTTGAGAAAATCAAAGTTATTGTAGTCTTTTCCATTACATACGTTGAATTATATTTTAGTTAATGTTTATATTTAATGTTCTAAGTTAGTTACAGCAATGGATTGTGAATTGGTCTTATTGTATTCTTATTCATGGATTAGAGTTGTTCAACAGATAGTTTTTCCAACGGTTTAATTTCCGGAAGTGAGTATGAGATCCAAGATTAAGGGGAGCTAATGCGTAAGGGGAGGTAACTAGCTAATAAAATTAAATTCAATTATTTAAATTCTTTGCTCTAATACACATTATATTGTGATACAAATGAATCTCTATTACATGATGTTATATATTTATACTTAATTTTAAATACAGTCTATTTTCCCATAATACATTAAAGGTCTCATTAGATTGTTATCTATCCATTACTGGACAAGATATAAGTTATGGAAAAATGTATAGCTGTTTACATGTCCAAAGAGTTAAATCATTTGTGTAATAATATATATTATATTGTGTTAAAAGTTAATCCCTTATATTCAATGCTATTAATTTATATATTTAATTATAAATGTATATATAATTTATTATTATTATATTGTGTTAAAAGTAAATCCCTTATATACAATGCTATTAATTTAAATATTTAATTATACATGTATATATAATTTATTATTACATATTACATTAAATGTCTCTACATATATATCCATTACTGTATATAATATAATTAAGCTTTAGTAGTTATATTATGTTTATTTCTAATAGTTATTGTATAGTATAAGGTTAGAGATAAATAGTTGTGTAGAGGAAAGAGCTGATCAAAAAGTGTGTTGCTGTGGGGGATGTTAAGTCCTGGAGATGAAGTGTTAATGGCGGTGAGGAATTCAAATCTGACATTGTTATATACTAGCAGCTAGGTTTAAAGTTATGGAACGAGTGTCGGTAGTGGGGTTCACATGAAGAAAACACCTCTGATTTTCTATTTAGCGGGTCTGGTTTCGAAAAGATTATAGTACGGGTCTCTAGAAGACAGAGGTTACACAATTTATTCGGTGGTTCATACGATATAGC
Organism: Eledone cirrhosa; assembly: GCA_964016885.1. Taxonomy (NCBI): domain Eukaryota; kingdom Metazoa; phylum Mollusca; class Cephalopoda; order Octopoda; family Eledonidae; genus Eledone; species Eledone cirrhosa. The sequence goes on along the minus strand of OZ024747.1, from coordinate 33,079,287 downwards.
CCTACCTACTACTTTCCATTGAAGTGTAAATGGTCTATTCCTAGTTTTCAGAGAGTGTACGTAGCTAGATAAAGAAGAAGTGTTGGCTAGATTGTGTTTTTTGAAAGAGTGGAGGTGCGAGTTGTATCTCGTCTTGAAGCAGTTCGAAGTAGAGCTAATATATGTTTTAGAAGAGTTGTTTGCGTTGACCGTGCATGAGTAAATGATGTCTTTGATTAAGCAATTATTACCTAAGGGACAAGTTCTATTAGTTCTACAGTTACATTTATTCTGTATGTTTGCTTGCTGGTTACTATGTTGTGTAGAAGTCTGGGACAGCATTAGGGTAATGATGGTTGTCATTCCTATTGTTATTGATTTCATTAGTGCTATTACCATTATTACTATTACTACTAGGATTTACAGGTACTAAGTTTACTTCCTGTTGTGTTTTAATTAGTTGGAAATAATTATTAATCTTCCTTTTATTACTACTAGCTATATGGTACGCGATGTTAGGTGTGGTAGAGTAAGAGATTTTAATGGTATTTTTATTGATAAGATTATAGTATTTCTGGCCGATGGGAAGTTTTTTTCTAAGATTGAGAAGGAAGCCTTAGGCAAGTTGGTAGAGACGGTTAGATTGAAAGGGGATTGAAGAATGTATTAGTTCTTCTATTTTTGTTTTTTGTAATGTTTTTTAGGTATTTGTATTCCTGTTTATATTATTATTGTGGTGTTTACTCTGGTGCGAGTTAAGTTTAATATTACCCTTCGTATTAGAGTTAGAGTGGCTAGTACTTTTATTAGTTTTCCTCATGGCCATATTGTGAGAAATAATGTTGTAACTATATGATTTTATAGGTATGAATTCAATCCCATTCTTATGTCCTGATTTAGCTAAGGCCTCATTATAGTATTGTGTATTATTGTTAAATATGGTTTCATTATATGATAGATTAGAGGTTATATTAGATATTCCTTTAGTAATTGAGTTTGATATGGATTTAGGGTGTTTAGAGTTGGTATTCACATTAATTAGTTTTTCGTTTGGTTTATGAAAAGGTGTGTATATTTTAGAGTCCAGGTAAAGGGTATCATCAAGGAAGTTCACGTTTTTAGTGTTTTTATCTAAGGTGATACTTAAGTTGAAGTTTTTGAAAATGTTATGTAATTGTTTCCTAGTTCTTTCTATATTAAATTTTGTATAGTCTATAAGGAGTAGTGCATCATCGCGGTATGAACTACCATTGAGGTAGGGTAGATTCTTATGAATTTCATTCAGTAGATATAGGCCCACCAAATCACTGACCTGCGCCGAGTCACTAGATCCCATACTTATGTCAAAGTTGTTATGCGTATCCTTGCAGGTCCATATTTGATCTTCAAATCTAATTATGGTTTTTCGGGCCGCAAGTATGACATCAATTTTGGATCTAGTCAGGTTACTATTTTGATATCAAATTGTATACAAATTTTTTTAATTCTCTTTAATATCCTTGAACCATTCAATAACTTCACCTGTATTTCCCCATTGGTTAAGATATATTTTGTGCTTAAATTGAGGGATGATTCTATCTAATATTTTCTTGCTGATAATATCAATGTCAAATTAGTCTTATCGAAGGGTTACTAATGAAGTCTTCTTTATGGTCCTTCAGAGAGAATCTTGAGGGGGGGGGGGGGGTAAGGGGGAAATGGCTGTGTATGTCTCTGAAGTCCCAATTTACACACTATACTACGGCCTTCTATATTTATATCTTCTAGTTTTTTAGTAGTAGTTTTCTTATAGCTCCTATGCAGTTCTTTATATCTGAATTTTCTATATGTATCGTAATCTAAGCTATATATATATTTAGTTTTATCTGCATGTACTAGAATTTGTTTATATTTATTAAATCCTTTAATAGTGAAGTTTGGGTTGTTTAATAAGGTATTGTTTCTATTACGATGTTTTTTGTACCTTATGTTCTTAACTAGTTTAATTAGATCATTTTCAAAAGAGTTTAATAAGGTGTTAATGCTTCTTTCTCAATGCCTCTTTAATTATTAGACTATTCTCTTGCATTATCTGTCGCATGTATTCCACTCTGTGGTTTTAATTTTAATTTTAATTTTTGTAAAATTCTCTTATAATACCAGTCGCATCCATTACACCCTGTAAATACGAAACTGTTGCTCACAACATCAATATATATATATATATATATATGATTGTTCAGTTGAATAGGAGGTTAATTATATGTACAAACATTGATAATGCTCTGATGACTCCAAACGAAAGTTTGGAAGAAATGATTGTCAGCAATTAAATGATTTGAGCATAAGTTTGATAATTGTGTAATTTATAAATATATAGAATGTTTAAGTAACGAGAGAGAGAAAAAAGGAAAGATAAGCGATACATATATTTAGTTGCCAATAGTTTGTGCAAATGTGCTGAATACGTGTGCCTACCGGGTTAAATATTAGAAGCGTTAATATTTAGTGGGCGAGAAAATAAGCAAAGCGGTTACAAAAGAAATGAATACAAAGGTGTATATACCGTTAAAACATGTTTATATAACTGCATCTACGTACGTTTCGCCCAGAACGGGCTTCTCAAGGGCAGAGAAAACAAAAAAATGATCAGTAAGCGACCCAGGAGGGGTTTTAAGGTTAAATTCACATCAGAGTTCATTCTTCGTATAAGTACATGTGTTGTTATTGCCACAGAGCAGGAGGAGTAACTCCTGTCGGTGCTTGAATAATCCTGTCCCACTGGCTTTTTTACCCGTTCACATGATGGTGTTTTGCGTTATTATTTTGTAGGCGCTGCTTTACTAATGCCGGTTCGAGCTGGGTCTGGGATGTATATTTAGTTCACAGATGTTTGTTTGCGCCGCCTTCCCACCGGAGTGTTATGGAATTTAACCTTAAAACCCCTCCTGGGTCGCGTACTGATCATTTTTTTTTTGTTTTCTATGCCCTTGAGAAGCCCGTTCTGGGCGAAACGTACGTAGGTGCATTGTTATATAAACATGTTTTAACGGTATATACTCCTTTGTATTCATTTCTTTTATATATATATACACATATATATATACATACATATACATATACATAAACTTATATATATATACACATATACAAACTTGCACACACATACATATAATATACATATACAAATACATACATATATATACATATACAGACATATATATAAAGAAAAACATATATATATACACACACATACACATATATATATACATATACACATAAATACATACATACACACATATATAGACACATATATATATACATATACATACACATATACATACATATATATACATATAAAGATATAAATATATATATATATATACACACATACACATACACACATATATATATATACACACAACATACACATATACGCATATATATATAAACGCAGGTACACACAAACATACTCATACATACGTACGGCCACTCATACAAATACGTACAAACATACACTCATAAATATACACATATATACAGTATAAAGGTGAAGTACGCTCTACATGCAGAAGAGCAGATAGGTAAGAAGTACTTGCATGTAGGGGGTGGAGTTCCTTTTGAGGTCCCAAACATAGGAGGCGAGTGTTGTCTGATTAGATTTGTCCGGTCTTCTGTTGATGGAACCCTTTCTGCCTTTGTCCCCTTTATTTCAGCCTTAAACCTGCCCTCCGTCATACCTACATAGGATTTAATCTTTTGTTATTGATTTTTTGGTTAGCTTTGTAAATTACAGCAAGTGTGTTATGTTGTTGTTGAAATAGAGTTAAATTACTATCTAACCTGATGGGTGGTATACATTTTTAATAGTTTGAGTCATTGGACTAAGGCAGCTACACAATAGCATGTATTTCAGGAGTGTAATTGATACTGCAATAAATGCTACTAGAAACATGCTGATAAAAATTTCAATGTAACAGATAAGCTATGATAAATGATTGATTGTTATTTATCATTTATTTATCATTTCTATTTTACAAAATATCATATTAATATATTTATAGCTGTTCATAAGTATCATCTTATTGGCAAAGCAAACCCTGGGAGTTTGACTGTAACAAATCATTATATACTGTTCTGTGCTCATATTTGAAATAGAACACATCTTTAACTTTCTTATATTAAAACAGCTTACCATTGAGAATTATGAAGTTTACAGCTGTTAACCGAAGTCACATGTCTGTCAAATATAGAATGCATAAGACATTTTATTAACATTTAAAAAAAACTGACAGAACTTATTTGAAAACTAAAAATACCAGATATGATATCATTTGTCAAAATTATTCACAAATATTATGTTCACTTAAATATATATATATATATATATATACACACACACACACTTATATATGTGTGTGTATATATATATATATATATATATATATATATATATATATATATATATATATATATATATATATGTATATATATATGTATATATACATAATCATGAAGTACAAGTTAACTTCATTTATTCATAATCGCTGTTATATATATTTCGGTGATAACCGTTACGCAACAGTTATGACCTCATCAGACATCTAAAAGTTGAACAGAAAAAAATATAAAGAAGAAATAAAGCTTACTTCTGTTGTTTCGATTCATAGATATTTGGTGTTGCTCTCTCAAAGTATATGTCACTGGTGCTTTGAGAGAGCAACACCAAATATCAGCCCAGGGAATATCAATGAATTTAAACAACAAAAGGAATATTTTTCTTTGATTTCTGTTTTTTTTTGTTAAAATTCTAGCCGTCTGATGAGGTCATAACTGTTGCATAATAGTTATCACCGAAATATATATAACAGCAATATATATATAACTGTCCTATACACATATATATTGTATATATCCTGATGTAGTTGTTCTAAAACATATCTTACTATATGATATACTGGTTGCAAATATTTGATATAGATTTCTAAACATGAATAATATTGGAGGTAAATCAGTTGGTATCATAAACTCAAACCCAATATTAGACATTGTAAGTTTTTCTGTTCCAAACATTCTCTGACTTCTAGGATAACCAACGTCTGATCTTCATGTATATTATATACATGTACATGATATATATGAAAAAACAAAACATCAATGAGAAATGTTAGGATGCTCTTTTGATGCCAATTTCAAGGAGGTTTATGTGTTGTTCATATCTTGATATAATCATTGAACAAGGAATAGAAGAATTCAGTGAGAAAATATGAGGTGAACTCAGTTGTATAAAATGATATTAATTTGAAACCGAAGTTCAAAGTTGTATAGCACAAGGTCCCTTCTGATTGAATAGACATATGACCTCAGTTGTAAATTAGATATCTTGTCTGTTTCTTGTCAGTTCAGAACAGGACCCCTTGATTATATTAATAGAGAGGATGGGGAGGGGTACTGTACCATTTTCTTATGTTAGATCTCTGTTCACAGAATAAGATTAGTAGATAAATAGAAAGGATTGCTTACAACTAAGTATAAGGCTGTTTTATTTCTTCAAATATACATATATGCATTTTATATAGATAAACATACATATAGACATATGTATAAATACATATACACACATACTCACTCGCACTCATGACATCATCATCATTTTGCTAACTCTTTCCATCCTTCTCATCAAATTTACTTCTATCTGCTCACATGTATGAGCTAGGTAGGGCACGGTCAACATGCCAGACATGCCTCATAAATGGACCCACACTGTAACCACATGGCAAATGTGATTGGTGTTAGGAAGGGCATCCAGCAGCTGTAAAAACCCAGCCAAAACACATATTCCACTATGAGCAGGGTATGGTGCGCCTAACTGATCAGACCTTTCTCATATATATATGTATATATATATATATTAAACAATGCATTGCAGAAAAGTAAAAGTGTTTTATTAGAAAAAACATGCACAGAGGAAGAAATGGTTAATTCTCTTACACACACACACGTTTATATATATATATCCACTGATATAGAACCCACCTGCATTGAAAAAATGAGTCTGTCACATCGATTACTACTACCAACTTTCCCTGTACATCTACTGCATACGTAGTTTTCCCTACCTGTTAGTTTGCCTACTACATCTCTTGGGTACCCAAGATCTGTATTGCATACATTTTATGGAATTTATGCCAGTTCCTTTCCTACATATCGAACATGGACATTTCCCTGATGGAATCAGAGTATTGTCTTCTCTTCTACTTATCAACGCCTTTGCTTTAGTTATATTCACTCTCAGGCCTCTTGATTCCAACTGCTATTTCCATAGACAGAATTTATTCTCTAGCTCGTCTACTGATTCTGCTATAAGAACCAGATCATCAGCATTAAGAAGTTCCCATGGGCATCCAGTCTTAAACTCCTCTGTTATGGCTTGGAGCATTATAATGAACAACACTGGGCTGAGGTACACCTACTTGTATCTGGAATTCCTCACTAAACTCCATTCCTATTCTCACTTTACTGACAGAACCCCTGTACATAGCTTGCACTGTCCTCACAAGCCATTCCTCTAGCCCTAGTTTCCTTAGGGACCACCAGATGACAGATCTGGGTACCCTATCAAAGGCCATCTCTAGGTAAACAAAACTAAGTATAGAGGCTTATTTTTCTCTAAGAACCTCACTTGTAGTTGCCTCACTATGAAGAGGGCATCTGTTGTACTTTTCCGAGGCACAAAACCAAACTGCATCTCATCTAAATTGACCCTTTCTCTAATCAGTTGCGCTAATATTCTCTCTACCACTTTCATAACCTGATCCATCAGCTTTATGCCTTATAATTCCTCCTCTCTAGCGCATCCACTTTACCTTTGTAACAATTTATGAGAATACTGCTGCACCAGTCTTTGGGTATGACACTACCATATATAGCTTGATTAATGATGCGTGCAACTAGTTTAGTGCCTACTTCTGAAGCCTTCAGCATCTCAGCAACTATCTCTGACGGTCCAGCAGCCTTACTATTCTTTATTTCCTTAAATGCCTCTTGTACCCTATATTCGTCAATCTCAATAGCTGGTCCTTCTGTCGAGTCTACTGGGATGTAATTCCCCTCTGTCCCATTCGTTCTCTAGATTCATCAGTCTCTCATAATGACATTTCCAGGCCTCCTTCTTTGATCATTCGTGACACTAAGTACACCAGTATAATTTCGGACACACTTATCTCCAACAACATTCTGATTTTCACTGACACACTGCCTTGCAATGCGGAACACCGCACGTCTCTGATTTTCCCGTCGCAGGACATTGGCAAACCTTCTACTCTCCGCCTCCCTGCGTGCTAAGTACACCTGACGTCTATCTTTTCCCTTAACGGCTGTGTATCCGTCTCTACTCCCACCATTTTTCCAAGCTTTCCATGCCAGTCTTTTGTCTCTAATGGCCTTATCTACTGTGCTGTTCCACCACCAGGTCACTCTCTGTCTGGTGGAAGCTCTGCCCCAACCACAAGTTTCTTCAGTAGCCTGCAGTAAGTTGTCACGCAAGAAATTCCAGTTATCATCTATGTCATACAACTCTAAATCGTCTTTTTTTTTCGTCGTACACATCTTGAAGGGCTTTGCTAAATTTATATTTTAATGAAAGGTCTTTTAGCTTCCAGACCTTTCTTTTCCACACCTTCCTGTATGTCTCATTATTTCTTTTGCTTACTGAGATGTCACTAACGACTAACCTATGCACTGGGGTACATTCTTCCCCAGGATAAGCCTTAGTATTTGACACCCTCCGTCTGTCTCGCTGTCTAACTAGCAGGAAGTCAATCTGGCTTATGTGCTCGCCTATTTTGTAGGTTATTAGGTGGTTGGTAGGCTTTTGGAAGTTAGTGTTGCAAATGGTTAGTGTATTTGCATAACAAAATTCAAGAAGTCTCACCCCTTCTTCATTTCTTGAGCCGTAACCGTGCCCACCATGTACCCCAGTGTATCCATGCTGGAGTTGCCCAACATGTCTATTGAAGTCCCCTGCTAGCATAACGATGTCTCTGTCCTCTGTCATTGAGGCTGTTTGTAAATGTTGCTCGTAAAAGCAGTCTTTGTCTTCTTTACCTAGGCCTGCCTGGGGAGCATAGGTAGAAATGATTGTCAGTTGTCTCTTGCCTACAACTAATCTAATCTTAATTATTCTGTTACTACCTCTATTGTCTTATTGATCCATCTCTCAGCCAGTAATATGCCAACTCATCATCATTACCCACCCAGAAAAGCTTATAACTACGATGTTTGACTGCGATTAGTCTTGCAGAGGCACCTCTCCATCGTACCTCTTGCACACAGCACACAGCACACAACCACATGCCTTCTCTCCAGCATCTCTGCAATCTCACCAGATCGACTTGTTAGAGTGCCAACATTAAGTGTGGCAACTCTGAGATGCGACATCCGGTTTTTTTCCTGTTGTGCGATTGCTTTATGACGGTCGTGGGATTCTCACACATGTCCACTCTAGCCACCCCACTGCCGTGCACAGCCTTAACATGGTTAGTGTTATTGTTGTTTACAGAGAGAGAGAAAAAGAGAGATTGTTATATGTGAGGATGGTCATGTTGCCAGTATTGCCAATAAAAAGAAATACATGCACCACAAAATGAAACACATGGAATAATTGATTAAGACGAGAAAGAAGAGGAGGCATAAGTGAGAACAAATAGTTAATTGAGGAGGTCACAAAGTGTGTGATGAAAGTATTTTGATGAAATAATAAATGTTTAGTAATGAAGATAAAGCGAAAAAGTGAAAATCATATGGTACATGTGTTTCTATTTATAGCCTATACTGAAAACATGATCACCCCCAAATTTAACAACATTGGTTTCAACACATGATTACACATCAAGAATCTTGCAAAACAAAAAACACGAACATGTAGCGATTTGGGGGGGATGTCTTAGCTCTAATATAGACATTTAGTTCATGATTGTCTGGGTTTTATTTAATGTAATTTTTACTAGTTTAGAATCCAATGGTCTTGCCCACAAGATGCTTTGATCATTGTTGATTTTGTTATCCTAATGCAATGTTTACAACTAAGGCATTCGATGATTGCTTGCATTTGTTCTCTATATGTGTAGTATAAGTGTATGTATATTTAGGGTGGTTATAGACTGGCTGGAGCAATAACGGTCTTATTTAGATATATATATGTAGTGACCTACATTCCGCGGGCTCACATACATTCTCTGTGCGTGATTTGGCTCAGTTCAGCCAATCAGCGCCAGTAGAAGAGGATGTATCCCTACGCGCCCTGAGGAAGAAATTCCCCGCGAAGATTTGAAGAATCTCTCTCTTGTACCGGAAACTTCAAGCCAGCAACACGCATAATGTAGCAGTGAGATATTGCACCCCTAGCCTCGCCGGCTTAACGGCACAATGGCACATTCCCTTTTGTAACCTCTTTTTATCTGTAACTTCAACCATATAAATAAACAAACATTTCATCTCTAATTACTGCGGTTGAAGTCGTTATTATGTTACTCGTGTCTCAATAACAACTTGAATCCATGCTGTTGGAATTGGCGACCTGACGAAAGGAATATTGTAAATAGATGGTAAATAGATCGAGGGACCTTCCCTCACGTCTATGTCAACAAGATAATCCAACGAGGATACTATCACTTACCACACTGGCAACTAACGACCACTGATTCTACCACCCTGATAAAGTGGCGATAACATCTATAACTAATACTGCTAAATATATATACATCTATATTGTGAAACATACACAGTATGATACTAAATTTGTCATATTTGAATTAGAATATAAATATGAAAAACAAAATAAATATTAATGAAATGAAAAGTAAATGAAATCTTGAGAAGTTGTAATACGGCAACTGTGACTAAACAGAAAAATATATATTTTAAACATTTCATTGCAGAAAAGTAAAAATGTTTTATTAGAAAACCATGTCGGACAAAGAAATGGATAATTCTCTTACATATATATATATATATATATATATATATATATACATATATATACATACATATATCATCATCATCATCATTACCGTTTTACGTCCATTCTTCCACGCTAGCATGGGTTAGACGGGTTGTCCTGTTGTGGGCAGTGCCCAGTCGGCTGACCATGTCTTGCTCATACGGGAACTGTTTCTGGCTTGATTTCTATAGCTGGATGCCCTTCCTAACACCAACCTCATAAACAGTGAGTGCTGGGTGCTTTTTGCTGTGGCACCTCCACGACCACTTTGCAGTGGAATGATAGGGACCCCAGTCCCTATCATCTCATTTATACAGCTGAGTAAACTAGAGTAATGTGAAATAAAGTGTCTTGCTCAAGGAAACAACACATCACTCGGTCTGAGAATTGAACTCACAACCTTTCGATTGCAAGGTCAATGCTCTAACCACTAAGCCATGTGCCTCCATATATATATATACAGAGAGAGAGAGAGAAAGAGAGATTGTTATATGTGAGGATAGTCATGTTGTCAATATTGCCAATAAAAAGAAACACATGCACCACAAAATAAACGCAAACATAGAGTAACAGATTAAAACCAGAAAGAAGAGGACAGATAGAGGAGAACAAATAGTCATTGAAGAAGTAACAAAATGTGTGATGAAAGAATGTTGACGAAATAATGAATAATTAGTAATAAAGATAAGTGAAAAAGTGAAAATCATATGGTATGTGTATTTCTATTTATGGCCTATACTGAAAACATGATCACCCCAAATTTAACAACATTGGTTTCAACACACGATTACACATCAAGAATCTTGCAAAACAAATACATACATGTATATATATATATATATATATATATATAAATGAAAAGTATAGAAATTATTGTAGTAAGAAGCCAACAGTATTCCATAATATATAAGTGACTATAGCGTCAAAATGGAAAAATAGTTAACGTAAGATGTGGGAAAATAATTCAAACTCAATTCAAAAAGAATCAGGATATAGATTCATCCACAGAATTTGGTGAAATCCAGGGAAAAATCAATAGAGCCTTAACTCAGAATAAAATAAAGTTTAAAATACTCATCCTTCAATTTGGAAAAACTACAAATGCTCTGTATAGTCTTAAAAAAGACTATTTCACGAAACTTTCAGTGGGGATGGTCACGGTTGGAATCGATCATCAGCAGAGCTCAAAGTCACTACAACCAAACTTCCACTGTTTATAATATGCCAAAAAGGGTATATGGTGGTCATGAAACAAGGACTCAAGAAACAAGGAAGGAATGAGGCTTCTTGAATTTGGTGATGCAAGTTATCTTACGTGACAACTTTCTGCATATTACTAAAAGCTTGTGGCTGGAGCAGGGCTCCAACCGGTCAGAGGGTGACCTGGTGGTGGGACAGCATGGCGGTGGAACCGCCATTAAAGACAAAAGACTAACATGGAATGCTTGGAAAAATGGTGGGAGTAGAGACCGATACACAACGCTGAAAGAAAATCTAGATGTTAGGTGTACTTAGCACAGAGACGTGCAGTGTTCCGCATTGCAAGGCAGTGCGTCAGTGTAAATCAGGATGTTGTTGGAGATAAGTGTGTTTGAAATGATGCTAGTGCACTTAGTGTCACTGATGCTCAGAAAAAAGAGGTATGGAAATGTCATTACGAGTTTGATGAATGTTGAGAATGAATGGGAGAGAGAAAAACTAATCCCAGTAGACCCGACAGAGGGACAAGCTATTGAGATTGACAAATATAGGGTTAAAGAGGAAATTAAGGAAATGAAAAGTGGTAGGCCATAAGGGATAGTTGCAGAGATGCTGAAGGCATCAGGAGAAGTAGGAATTAAACTGGTTGCATGAATCATCAATCAAGTTATATATGGTGGAGTCATACCCCAAAACTGGTGCAGCAGTATACTTGTAAATTGTTACAAAGGTAAAGGGCATGCTCTGGAGGGGAGCAATTATAGAGGCATAAAACTGATGGATCAGGTTATGAAAGTGCCAAAAAGGATATTAGCACAACTAATTAGAGAAAGGGTCAAATTAGATGAGATGCAGTTTGGTTTTGTGCCTCGGAAAAGTACAATAGATGCTCTCTTCTTTGTGAGACAACTACAAGAGAGGTTCTTAGAGAAAAATAAGCCACTATACTTAGCTTTTGTTGACCTAGAGAAGGCCTTTGATAGCGTACCCCTATCTGTCATCTGGTGGTCCCTAAGGAAACTAGTTGTAGAGGAATGGCTTGTGAAGAGAGTGCAAGATGTACAAAGGTGCTGTCAGTAAAGTAAGCGTAGGAATGGAGTTTAGTGAGGAATTCCAGATACAAGTAGGAGTACATCAAGGTTCGTTCCTCAGCCAGCTCCTGCCCATTATAGTCCTCCAAACCATAACAGAGGAGTTTAAGACTGGCTACCCATGGGAACTTCTCTATGCTGACGATCTGGTACTTATTGCAGAATCAATAGAGGAGCTAGAGAATAAATTCCGGCTATGGAAACAGCAGCTGGAATCAATAGGACTAAGAGTGAACCTAGCTAAGACAAAAGTGTTGATAAGTAGCAAAGAGGACAAAAGTCTGATTCCATCAGGGAAATGGCCATGTTCCATATGTAAAAAAGTAGTTGGTATAAACTCTACAGAATGTACACAATGCAGATCTTGGGTACCCAAGAGGTGTAGTGGGATAGCAGGCAAACTAACAGGTAGGGAAAATTACATATGCAGTAGATGTACAGGAAAAGTTGACAGTAGAAGTCGTTGTGATAGACACATTTTTCAACTGCAGGTAGGATCTATAGAAGTGGTTGATAGCTTCCAATACCTAGGTGATCAGATTAGGAAGGGAGAAGGGTGCTCCGTGTCCATAGTATCTAGAATAAGGACAGGCTGGAAGACGTTTAGGGAGCTGCTTCCTCTGTTGACAAGTAATGTTTTTTTCCTTACGAATGAAAGGCTGGTTATATGATGCATGTATGAGATGCATGATACTGCATCGTAGTGAGACATGGGCAGCAACTGTGGAGGATATGCAATGGCTGGAGAGAAATGAAGCAAGCATGCTCCGTTGGATGTGCAATGTGAATGTGCATGAACGACGAATCATAGATGAGTTGAGAGAAAAACTGTGTATAAGAGGGATAAGCTGTAGTGTGAGGGAGAGAAGACTGCGAAGGTATGGACATGTGATGCACATGGAAGATGACTGCTGGGTAAAGAAATGCCAAGAAATCCCACTAGAAGGAAGACGCAGTAGAGGAAGTCCATGAAAATCATGGTGAGAGCTGACCTCAGACCGCTGAAGCCCACGGAGGAGATGACGAAAGACCGTGACGAATGGAGAGATGCTGTGCTGAATAGGACCCATCCCACCCTTACAAGCAGGGAAAAGCTTACAGAAAATGATGATGATGATGATGATATATATATATATATATATATAAATAATACGGAAACGAAGCCATCAGATATGACCAAAATCTTCAATCACCTTCCCACGCACTCGATGTTTTAATTAAGATACCAACCCAAATAAAATCTTGCGTGCATATCAACAGATACACTCCTCTTATACATACCACACATTTACATACTTATATACATCTGTCAACAGATTATACACACATACATCTGTGTTGCTTCTGCTGGAACAAAGTAGATGGTGCCAACTGTCACCTTTTAAATTTATAGCTAAAGATTTTCAAATGTTTGTTCATAAACATATTGTATATTATTCGATATACAAACTTTACATACATGTATATATATAGCTATGCTGGAGCAAACACCAAAACTCTCTCTTTCTCTTTCTCTTTCTCTTTCTCTCTCTCTCTCTCTCTATATATATATATATATATATATATATATATATATTATGTCTTTTTAATGTCTAAATCTGTTGGATCTTTCCTAAAAACTAAACTTCTCCTAAAATCACCCATAATTATTCTAGAACCTTCCTGCATCTCGCTCGCAAACTTTGTAAACACATTGGTCCCCCCCCCCCCCCTCGCCTGATCGCAAGTATAAAATAAATCTTGCTGACTTCCAACGACAGAATTTATCTATCTAATCTATCTTAAGGGCGAACTGTCGATTTTGAGAATGTAAGCAAAACCTGTCTTTCTTTCCTTGTTTCCGTAGTCTCCTCAATTAAGCAGTGTTTTCATAATCTTATTTACCACTCTAAAATTCAAATTCTCCGTTTTTCCTCTCTGATTTTAAATTATTATGTCTTTTTAATGTCTAAATCTGTTGGATCTTTCCTAAAAACTAAACTTCTCTAAAGTCACCTATTTCCCGCCCCACACACCACCATTGCTATATGGTCCAATCATAACAGCGACTTTAGTAAGTTCTCTAACACCTCCTGCTGCAAGACGAGAATACAAGGACCCCTCTTTATTTCAGACACAGATGACCAACAAAATCCCGTCTCCCACACCCTCCCTGCCCCTCCAACCCATCCATCCCACCCTCCCAACTTCAGAGTTGGTACCATGAACGTAGGCACATTGAAAGGTAGCTCAAATGAGGTTGTAGAGATTCTTGAACGTAAAGAAGTTGATGTTTGTTGTATACAAGAGACTAGGTGGAGAGGGGGGTCTGCCAGATTCATCGTAGGTAAAAAACGATGCTATAAACTTTTCTGGGTGGGAAATGACAACGGACAGGGTGGTGTAAGAATTATGTTAGCTGAAAAATGGGTAGATAAGGTAATTGACGTAAATAGAGTGAATGACAGAATAATTGAATTAAGACTAGTTCTAAATAGAACTACTGTGACAATAATATCTACTTATGCACCCCAATCTGGTCTACCTGATGTTATAAAGGACAGGTTCTATGAGATGCTAATGCACACTACCTCCCAAATAACTGACAGTGACTACTTAATTATTGCTGGCGATCTAAACGGTCACGTTGGACAACATAGAAATGGCTATGATGGAATCCATGGAGGCGTTGGAAATAGAAATGAGGCGGGCTTCAGAATCCTGGAATTCTGTGACGCAAATAGCCTAACTATCTGTAACACAAACTTCAAAAAACGTGAAAATCACTTGATGACCTATAGATCAGGGGAACACGCCAGCCAGATAGATTATATCCTTACTAGAAGACGGGACAAAATGTCTGTTGTAAACACTAAATCCCTCCCCCGTGAAGAATGCACCTCCCAACATAGCCTAGTAGTTAGTGACCTTATAGTCAAAAATAGAGGTACTCGATGACATAGGAGGCCTACCTTGAGGAGAAGAATATGGAAGTTGAAGGACCCCATAGCCAGTGACAAATTTAAAAGCTTATTACTTGATGCCTTTGACAATAAGGAAGAGCAATTAGAGAGGTGCAATATAGAGGAACAGTGGCAATTCTTGAAAGTGAACCTGCTGAAAGCAACGGATGAAATCTGTGGTTGGAGCAGACCTATTGGCAGGAGGAGAGTAACTTGGTGGTGGAACAGTAAGGTGGAAGAGACAATCAAGGCAAAAAACAGACTTGGAAAGTATGGCAGGATGGGAGAAGTAGAGTGTACTATCAAGTGGCCAGGAGAGAAGCTAGGAGACATGTGTACTTTGCAAAAAGGGTAACAGAGGATAGAAAGTTCAAGCATGTTCTGCAACGTGAGGACCAAAAACGTGAGGTGTTCAGGATTGTTAGACAATGTGTCAAGGAAAACCGTGATATTGTCGGGGAGAAGTGTATCCGTAATGATAATGGTGTACTTGTGCTCACTGATACGGATAAGAAGATAGCCTGGAAGTGTCACTACGAGAGACTATTAAATGAGGATAATTAATGGGAAAAAGATAGTCTGCCCCAAATCGATCCAATAGAAGGACCAGCGGTGCAAGTTAAAGGTAGTATAATAAGTAAGGCAATAAAAGATATGAAGACAGGCAAGGCAGCTTGGCCTTCGGAGATAGTTGCTGAGATGTTGAAGGCATCTGGTATGGTGGGACACACTATGGTCACCCGTATAGTTAACCAAGTAATACAGAATGGGGTCATACCGAAAGACTGGCGTAGCATCATCATTAACTGCTACAAGGGTAAAGGGGATGCCCTAGATAGGGAAAACTATAGAGGTATTAAGTTAGTTGACCAGGTCATGAAGGTCACAGAAAGAGTTATAGCGCAACTAATCAGAGAGCGAATTGATCTAGATGAAATGCAGTTTGGGTTTGTATCAGGTAAAAGTACCACAGACGCTCTTTTCCTTGTACGGCAACTACAAGAGAAGTACCTAGCTAAAAGTAAACCCCTCTACTTAGCTTTTGTAGGCCTGGAGAAAGCTTTTGACAGAGTCCACCGCTCCATTATCTGGTGGGCTCTTAGAAAACTAGGTGTATATGAATGGCTTGTGAGAGCTATACAAGCTATGTATAATGAAACAGTCAGTAAGGTTAGAATTAACAATGAATATTGTGAAGAATTTAGTGTAAAAGTTGGCGTTCATCAAGGCTCTGTCCCCTCTTATTATTAGCCCCCTCTTATTTATTATTGCCCTTCAGGCTATAACAGAGGTGTTCAAGACCGGCTTCCCATGGGAACTCCTATACGCAGATGATCTAACGCTCTTAGCTGAATCAATGGCTGAACTAGAGAAGAAATTCGAAACATGGAAGCATGGCCTAGAATCAAAAAGGCCTTAAAGTTAACTTTTCTAGTTTGTAGAAAGGAAAATAGGGCACAGGTGCCCTCACATAAATGGCCATGCTCAGTGTGTAGGAAAGGAGTAGGCAGAAATTCTATTTTTCTGTCCCAAATGCAAAGTATGGGTACATAAAAGATGTAGTGGGATCACAGGTAAACTATCTAAGAACGTAGACTTTATATGTGGCCGATCCTCAGGTGCAATAAGTAGCAAGTGCCCAAAGGATACAAGCTCCTTCCATTGCCCAGATGGTTCTATTGAAATAGTAGACACTTTCCGTTACCTGGGTGACGAAATCAGCAGTGGTGGAGGGTGTTCTGAAAGTACAGTATCCAGAGTCAGAACGGGATGGAAAAAGTTCAGAGAGATTATACCGCTGTTGGCCACAAAAGGTTTCTCTCTAAAAATGAAAGGCAGCTTGTATGATGCCTGTATACGAACGGCAATGCTTCATGGCAGTGAGACATGGGCATAACGTGCAGAGGACCTGCGCAGACTGGAGAAGAACGAAGCTTGCATGCTCCGTTGGATGTGTAATAGTAATATACGTGAACGGCAAAGCATAAATGAACTAAGTGAGAAATTAGGAATAAAAGGTATCAGATGCTGTTTTCTTGAGAGAAGACTACATTGGTATGGTCACGTGATGCGCATGACAGACGACAGCTGCATAAAAAAGTGCAGGGCGATCAAAATTGATGGTAGTTACGGAGTAGGTAGACCCAGAAAAACATGGGATGATCTGATAAATTCCGACCTCACACACTTACATCTCTCTAAGACAATGTCTCTGGACTGAGACCTTTGGCGCTACGCAGTAATACAGAAGACCCGCCTTGCTTATGTACAAAGCGAAACCTACAGTCAGTAGGCACCTCT
>OZ024747.1:33001795-33056795 GCA_964016885.1 Eledone cirrhosa | reverse complement strand
TCGATGTTTGTTGTGTTAAAAAAACGTGACAGTCATTTGATCACATATAGATCAGAGAAGCACACCGGCCATAGAGGCTTTATCCTTACTAGGAAACAAGACAAAGTATCTGTTTTGAACACTAAGTCCCTCCCTTGGGAAGAATACGCCTCCCAACATAATTTAATAGTTAATGACTTCGTAGTCAGGGCCAGACGTTATTGCCAGCAGAGGAATACCTTAAGGAAGAACCCCACAGCCAGTAACAAATTCAAAGGCATATTACTTGATGCTTTTGATAGTAAGGGAGAGCAATTAGAGTAATACAATATAGAGGAACAGAGGGAATTCCTGAAAGTTAACCTATTGAAGGCGACTTATGAAATCTGTGGCTGGAGCAGACCGTTAGGCAGGAGGAGAGTGACATGGTGGTGGAACAGTAAGGTGGAAGAGTCCATCAAGGGCAAAAATCAGGCGTGAAAATAGTGGCAGGAGGGGGGGGCAGTAGAGAACTATATCGGTTAGCTAGAAGAGAAGCTAAACAACAAAGAGAGAAGCAGAGGATAGTAAGTTCAAGCATATTCTACAGTGGGAGGACCAAAGACGTGAGATATTCAGGATTGCGAGGCAATGGGTCAAGGAGAACTGTGATATTGTCAGGGAGACGTGTCCGTAATGACGATGGTTTACTTGCCCTCACTGACAGTGATAAGAAGGTAGCTTGGAAGTGTCACTACGAGAGACTACTGAATGTGGAGAATGAATGGAATAAAGATAGTCTGCCCCACATCGATCCGATAGAAGGACTAGCTGTGCAAGTTAATGGTAGTGTAGTAAGTAAGGCAATCAAAAATATGAAGACAGGCAAGGCAGCTGGGACTTCAAGGATATTTGCTGAAATGTTGAAGGTATCTGGAATAATGGGACGTACTATGGTCACCCGGATAGTAAACAGAATGGGGTCATACCAAATGACTGGAATAGCAGCAACATCATCAACTGTTTCAAGGGCAAAGGAGATGCCCTGGATAGAGGAAACTACAGGGGTATTAAATTGGTTGACCAAGTCATGAAAGTCACAGAAAGAGTTATTACTCAACTGATTAGAGACCAAATTGATCTAGATGAAATGCAGTTTGGATTTGTGCCAGGTAAAAGTAGGACAGATGCTCTTTTCCATGTACGGAATTACAGAAGTACCTAGCTAACCATAAACCCCTCTACAGAGTCACACGCACCTTAATCTGGTGGGCTTTTAGAAAACTAGGAGTGGAAGAATGGTTTGTGAGGGCTATACAAGCCATGTATAGAGGAACAGTCAGCATGGTTAAAAATTAACGATGAATATAGTGATGAATTTAGTGTAATAGTAAGGTGCACCAGGGCTCCATTCTTAGCCCCCTCCTGTTTATTATTGTCCTACAGGTCATAACAGAGGGGTTTAACACTGGCTGCTCATGGGAACTTCTATATGCAGATGATCTAACTCTCATAGCTGAATCTATGTCTGAACTAGAGAGGAAATTCCAAACATGGAAGCATGGCCTTGAATCAAAAGGTCCTTCGATTCAACTTGTCTGACACTAAGGTTCTATTATGTAGAAAGGAGAATAGGGCACAGGTACCCTCTGGGAAATGGCCATGCTCAGTGTGTAAGAAAGGAGTAGGCAGAAACTCCATTCTATGTCCCAAATGCAAACTATGAGTACATAAAAGATGTAGTGGGATCAGAGGTAAGCTATCTATGAATATAGATTTTATATGTGGCCAAAGCTCAGGTGCTGTAAGTAGCAAGGACCCACTGGATGATATCTCCTTCAACTGCCCAGATGGTTCCATAGAAATAGTATACACCTTCCGTTACCTGGGTGGCAAAATCAGCAGATCTCAAGACAAAAAAAAAAAGTTAAACTCTAAACTTTTAATAATGAAGGACGTTAAAAATGGTAAAGTTGCTAGATTATCGGAGATGGTGAAATCAACTTGTAAAATAGGGGTCAAACTAGCCACCTACATAGTCAATCAGGTAATAGCAGTATAAACTACTTCAATGTAAAATCAGATAAGGTGATGCCTTAAAAAAGATTAACTGCAGAGACATAGCAAACTAGCCTCCTACATAACACAGTGAATTCCTCCAAAACAAAGAGATGTTGCAGTGATGTTGCTAAGCATTACATGGGTCAGCTGAAAACGTCATAGGCTGACAAAGTTACTCTCATGGAATGACCAAATGAGGTTTATTTTTCAATATAGTTCCTGGAAAGAAACAATGCAGTTATTAATAAGAAAAGTTGAAATTAATGTGTAGCAAGCAATGGCACTATTACATACCTGCGGGACAATTTGGTCGTGCTTTGTCACTCGCTAGCCCTTTGGGGTCGGTGGCGTACGAATACAAAGGACGACTTCTGCCCAGCAGTTGCTTTGCGCCTTTTTTCACTTCTACCCGACAGTTGCGGTTTTTCCCTTCGTCAACACCAGACCTCACAAATTACGTTCCTGGTCAATGCATACTAGCAAGATATAGCAATTCACAAGAAACTTTGGCTCTCTCGGGTCCAGCAACATTCTTCCTACTTAATATATTTCACACACATTCTTATCATTCAACTTAACTATGCCTTTCTGCTACCAATATTTGATACATGTAAAGACTTATTACTAAAGTAGTTACATTCCAGATTATTACTGAGTCGAACAACGTAACTACGGTCTCCATCTTCTTAGGTGGATTACCTTTTTATCGTTCAACTTGACTATGCCTTAATTTGCAGCTTTTCAATCTTCTAATGTTTGTATTAATATGTTAGGAAGAACATAAACCTTTATTATATGTTCAAATATCCCTTCTGATCCTTTCCTCACCATGAAACTCTAAACACGCAACCTTACTTAAAATCTATATCTTCTTTTTTGGATAATTTCCGCAACCAAGAACATTAAATAAAGAGTACTTGCTAAAGTGGTGACCCCGACGTGATATGGGAAAATCATCTTTCTCATGGTAATATCACTTCACACCACAACAAGTGAGTACAATTTTTTGTTTCCTTGAATATGGCATAGCATCTCTCAACTCACTTATTCTCTTGCCAACATAGACAACAACCAATACCTAATACAATTAAAGAATTTCTACTAAAGATTTCACAGTTTGATCATCACTCTGTCATAGTCAGCCTATGAACTTTTCAGCTGACCCTCATATTTACTGTGATGTCTAAAGAATCCTGCCAATAAAATGAATAATAACAATAATAACTGATGAAGATGCTGGTGTTGTTTGTCATGGTGGTTATTAGAGGTGGTCGAGGTAATGTTGGAAGTGTTGTTAGTCATGGTGGGGGTGGAGTTGGAGGTAGTGTTGGTGGTAGAGTTGGAGGTGGTGTTTGTGGTGGAGTTCGAGCTGGTGTTGTTGGTGCGGGGAGGCAAGCAGAAAAAGACAAAGTTTTACTCAAAAGAGATTATGACAACTTTTTTTATATTTTATCACTAATTTTTTGATTATTTCTATTTTCTTTGTCAAATGTTTTTGGGGTTTTTTAAATATATTGTTTCATTTTTTTAAGTTTTAAAGTTTTTAATAATTTTATTATTTTTTGTTTTATTTTCATTCTATTTCATTTTTTTATTTTCCCCTTTTCATTTATTTTTACACATTTTTTTTAATCTCTATTTCATTTTATTTTTATTATCTCCTTTTCATTTTATTTTTTAACTATCTTTTATTATTGAATTATTTACTTTTACGTTTTTATTATTTTTATTTAATTATTTACTCTTATTATTATTTTTTTTTTATTTCAATTTTCTATGCTGAAACTGGTTTGATTATGATGACAGTTTTACCCCTCCCTCTTTCTTTCTCTCTCTGTTAAAACCTTAAACTTTACAAACAATGTGACATAACATCCTAGGATTAAATGTCCACGAGAAAACAAACCAGAAGAAATCTCCCAAGAGGATATTGTAAAACAAATCCTTCTACTATTATCTTCTCTCAAATATAACAAAAATAAAACATTATCACGTCTAAATTTTCAATGAATTCATTTAATCAAGATGACATGTAGTGAAATAAAAGAATAACAACCACAACAATAATTGCAAACAATGGAGAGAAGATTGCAGAAGTGAAGATATATAAAAAAATATATATAAAAAATAAGAACAGAATATATACACAGAAATAGAAAAGGAATAAATAGATACATATCTAATAAAAAAGAATTTCACTATACCAAAGTATATTTATATATTTAATAAAATGAATGGACAGATAAGTAGATGAGAACACATGTAAGGAAGTAAAAGATATGGAGAAGAGATACAAAATAACCTGGGCTGTTCCTTAAGAATCAATATCTGTTTTCCTTTTTCTTATTTTTATGTTATTGTCGCTTTACTCAAATTGATATATCAGCTCTAGAACATTGACACTTTTATGTAGACATACTTTGGAATGTATGTCTGAATGACTATATATATATACACATATATATATGTATATGTGCATGTGGGGGATGGAGAGTGTATGCATTTGTGTTTACATAAATGTGTGCATGTAGACATTAGTAGTAACAAATGGGAGGAAATTATTCAAAGATACATGTTTTTGCATGTGTATGATTGTACATGTGATTATATAAATATGTGTGTATTTGTATGTGTATGATTGTACAGGTGCGTTCATATATATGTGTATTTGCATTTTGGGTACACTCATGCATATACTATGGACTTCCTGTAAAGCTTGATGGAAGAATCACACAAAGCTGTCCAATGTTATCAGCAGCCAATGCTCCTTCATTGCATCTCTCAGGTGAATGTAATCTGATGCACGGAGCTAATACAAAGAAGCCTTTCTCCTTCTATTTTTGCATACATATTAACTGCAAATTGCTGGAAGAGCTCACATGAACGATGAAGAATATTGAAGTCTTGCTCTCTTAATATGAAAGGTTAAACATAGAATACCATGCAGCTTACTGTTTTTGTCAGTGCAGGAGCTCTTGTTTTCAGATCAGTTTATTTTTATATCAAAGCAATATCCATCTTGGCCAAATACATAGATTAATGGACACTAGAGTGCGTGCATCATATGATTGGTGGGTTGCGTTTATCCGCTGCATCTTATTTCCTCTTCCTTGAATAATAATTGTTTCTACTTTTGGCACAAGGCCAGCAATTATCCCAGTGTATTACTGGTGCTTTATTTTATTGACCCCGTAAGGATGAAAGGCAAAGTTAATCTCGGAGGGATTTGAACTCAGACCATAAAGGGCCGTAACTCTTTGCTGCAAAGCATGGCGTCCGACCCTCTACCAATACTGTCAATCCACCGCCCTAAGCCTTGAATAATAATATCTCTCTTCCTGTACTTGTTGCCTGTAATAATTGTTGCTACTTCATTTGCGGCAGGGGCATTGTAGCAGCCCTGTCTTCAGTAACAGGCTTTTTGTCTGCATCAATAACTATCTTCTATTCAGTGGGTGGTGCAGATTCTAATGTGTACATAAATCTTCTGATGTAGCTATTGTTTGCATGCAACATATCTTGCAGATCAAAGATTAACTTTTCTTTCAATTTTTCTTTCAAATTTGGAAGGTTAAATGACCGTTGCAAAAACTTCTCCTTGTAATTTACCGCAAAATATAGCTGTAAAAACTGAGGATCTTTACCTTCAGTTGGCAACAAAGATCCAATACGATGTCATACTTGACCTTGAACTTTAAAAGTTGGCTTCATGTTCCCTTCTCTTATAATATTGCTACCAAAGGAGGTCATTTGGAAAACAAAATTATAATTCCTAATGTTTTTCAAGAAGTGCATGCTTCTTGATGTGATTCCCAAAAGCAATACCTTCAAAGCAACTGGAGGTGTACCAAACGTCGGTAAAACAACCATTCCTCCACTGCAACACATAGTGGTGGTTTCCCTTTCTCATTTCTTTCCTTTACAAAAATTGCACTCTTTTGACATTGTTCCAATATCAATCAGTTTCTCTGTAAAATAATCATGTTTTAGATCATAGTTGAAAGCTGATCTTTTCCAAGCTCCCTTGAAAGGTGCTACACTTTTGCCTATCTTGATCAAGATGCTTACGCCTCTCCTCTGAGGATTGGCGAAGTCTTGCAGCAACTGTTTACTCCTGGTTTTTTCTTTGTCTAATCTCTCGCTGACCTATTGTCTCATTGGTAACTCTCGCAGCTTGTCTTTGTCTTGTATCCTTTAGATATTTTTCTCTTTCCGTTTTTGACTCATTGGCCCTGTGTGCAGTAGCTCTCCTTCGGTCGTTTTCATGCCTTTACTGTCGTTGTGTAGGGGCCTCTAATGACCTTGCTCTGGCTACCTGAACTCGTCTTTGCTTCACAGTAGAATACTGATCATCTCCATCTACCAAGCCTCTACTTGAAGAGAGTGAGAACATTTTTCACCGAAATTTCTTTGAAAATTAAAATGGCGAATAAATGAAAAAAAGAGTGAAAATTACGTAAATATCTTCACAAGAGTGACTGAAATAAATGGCGATTGTGGAACACCGCATGCACGAAAACGTGCACACACACGCAAACTCACACATGCAATAAATGGCGATTGTGGAACGCTGCACGCACACACATGCATGCAAACGCACACACACACGCAAATGCACACACGCAAATACACACACACACTCACACATGTTGGTAGTTTTGAATTTCTGTGGGATGCCGCGCACACACACACATGTTAATAATTATTGCTTTCCTTCCCATATTATTTCCACATCACACACAAATGTATCTACACTGACACATATGCATACTGTATGAAACACAGCATCTCTCTCCTTCTCTCTCTCTCTCTCTCTCTCTCTCTTTCTAACTCACTCACACACTCACACTATTTACATTTCTCCCTCTATCGAAAAACGTTTTCAATGAGGAGAAAGATCCACTCCCTCATTTTCAATCTCTGTTTTTTTCTCTCCCCTCTCACTCCCTCATTGACATTATGCACAGACATACAAATACACAGACATCTGCTAATATATATATATATAGATGAATGCATAAATGTGTGTTTATGTATGTATATGTATGTATATTTCCACACACATACATATATCATCATCATCATCACCATCTAACGTCCATTTTTCTATGCTAGCATGGGTTAGATGAGTTGTCCTGTTTTGAGAAATGCCAGGTTAGGTGACCATGTCTTGCTCATACTGAACTGATTTTGGCTTGGTTTCTACAGCTTGATGCCCTTCCTAACACCAACCTCATTTACAGTGAGTACTGGGTGCTTTTTATTGTGACACCTACACAAGCACTTTACAGTGTGGGCTGGGAACATTTTGTTGTGTAACCATCATGACCACTTTACAGTGTTAGAAAGTGCAGCCAGCTGTAGAAACCAAGCCAAAATCAGTTCAGTATGAACAAGACATGGTCACCTAACCTGGCATTTCTCACAGATGTCTGTGTATTTGTATGTATGTGCATAATGTCAATGAGGGAGTGAGAGGGGAGAGAAAAAAACAGAGAATGAAAATGAGGAAGTGGATCTTTCTCCTCATTGAAAAGGTTTTTCGATAGAGGGAGAAATGTAAATAGTGTAAGTGTGTGAGTGACATTGCCACTCATTTCCACAGCTTAGTAAACTATAGCAATGTGAAATAAAATGACTTGTTCAAGGGTACAACACACTGCCCGGTCTGAGAATCGAACTTACAACCTGCCGATTGTAAGCCTGATGCTCTAAACACATATTACATCAGTGAAATATGTCAGAGAGAGAGAGAGCGAGATAGAGAGCTATCCTAGCATTGCCTTAGTAAAATATGTCATAGAGAGAACTACTCCAGCATTGCTTCTATCAAATATATCATTGACAGGAGTATTCTAGCATTGCATAAGTCAGTTGTAATGTTGCGGAATGTAAAAATTAACAAATGATTTATTAGCCAGCACTGCCGTATCAACAACCACGCACTTTAGACAAAAGAAAGGTTAATCTTGTATAAGAGATAACCAGCATATGAGAATTGAAAACAAACAATTTCTGTAATAATAGAATGCTTTGTGAATCTTCTTCTTCTTCTTCTTCTTCTTCTTCTTCTTCTTCTTCTTCTTCTTCTTCTTCTTCTTCTTCTTCTTCTTCTCTCATGGTCATTCCATGAGAGTATCTTGGTTGGCCTATGAAGGATTAATGCTAGCGCTGTGAAATCTTGCTTGCATTAATTTCAACTCTTTTTATTAATAACACCACTGTTTCTTTCCAGGGACTATGATGAAAAATAAACCTGAATTTTCCATTCCATGAGAGTATCTTGGTCATCCTATGAACTTTTCAGCCATCCCACTTATGTCCCTAGTAATAGAACTCTGATCTGTTGATTTGCAGATGTAGCAGCTAAAGGAGTAACTCTTTGATCTCTGAGCTACACACTAACTGATCAAATAGCAACATATCAGAAGCCTGATATACAAAATGATCTGATCCTGTCTATATCAGGCTGTATCAAAGATAATAGTGGTTAAGTGTTTCACATTAAACTGTTGACATTACTATTGATATCAGCAGAACTGTTCAATTTTATTTATACTTACAATATATAACAATAAATGGTGATGGAGGGAAATGATTTATACATTCAGTGAATTAACTGAAGTAATGGCTGATGAAATTATATTTCAATATTCTTTTTTCTACCAGTGAAAAACACGGTTCTCAATAACTAAGTTATGTTCAGTCTTATGATGAGGCAAACGTTGGGTGAGTTATTATAAATGCATTCTTTATGCACAGCTAAGCACACAATTTAAAATTGGTTTTAATTGATACTGTAAGCTCCAATATTCAAAACAAATTGCTTTTTTAAACTTTAGAACATCTCTATACTTATTTCTTTGGCAATTTACCTGTTAGAAGAAGAACAATGTAGTCATATTAGATACTTTGTACAGATTCTGAAGAAACCTTGTGATACTAGACTGATCTCCAGAAAGCCAGCAGCAGAGCTCATCTTGTTGAATCTCCCAGCACTAGTAGTTGTTCCACAACTACTAGTGCTGGGAGATTCAACAAGAATGGATGGTGAGATAAAATACTACACTCCTAAACAGTTCACTGAGTCAAAGGTTATACAAGAAAATCTCTGTACTAAAGGTTGTAAGAGGCGAATTGACAGAATCATTAGAATACAGAGCAGATAGAATGCTTTGTGGTATTCATTTCAGTTCTCTGCTCTGTGATCAACTTTGTTATCTATTCAAGATCAATAAAATAAAAGTACCAGTTTAGTACTGGGGTCACTTCTTCCTCTATCACTTTCTCACTTATATTTTCTCACATTCTCTATCTTTTTTTCTGGAAGAAACCTGCTTTATTCAGACTTGGAGAAGAGATGGACCCCCACCAGCTTTAAAAAATACTTTAGAAATGCTGTATTTAAAATTATTCATATTTTTACAGAAAACTTATCTATATCTGGAGATGGCTTTCTATTTTCTGACGTATTAAACCATATAAAAGTAATATAAATCTGAAGTCAGTTTGAAAATGTAATGCCAATTCAGAAGTTGAGCAACAGTAAGAATATAAATGTTAAAGATTCCATAATGAAATTGCAGAAGATGAAGGAATATTTGATTGACTAAAATAATCCAGAGATGGATGCTAATTCATGTTTTTAAATTCTGTTATAAACTATTATGATCTGAATCAACAAGATCCCAGACCTCATTCAGTAAGAGATGGAACTCGTCAGATTGGACCAAGTAAACAATGTTCCCATTAATCTTTCCAATTGCTAATATTATCTACCAGTTGTAACTACTCTTATAAATAGCACAAGATTTGAACAATTTATAAATCTAGCTTCCAAATTCAGCATTTTTACAACATAGAAAATGTGAACAAATTAAAACTTCTACAGATACATACTCAGGCATCATTCACAAACTAAAATCACACAAGGGTTTCTTTCATTCAAAGACAGATTTAATGAGCACTAGCAGTATCATAAACACAGCTGTGTACTTGAAATAAAAGTTATGAATGCAAATGAATGATGGCCTCTGGCTTTGTTAATCCACTATTACTTCTATATATTTCTAAGTTCGCTTTGTGTTTCTGTCTGCATTTCTTGATAAACCTTGTCTTAGACTTTAGAATATGTTCTCAATGCTAAGTGATGCTTTTTGCTTTTTAGTAATCAGATATTTTATTGCGTGGTCGTTTTTATCAAATAAGTTAGATTGCTCTCTATGAAGTTAACCAAGATTTTCTTCAGCATTAAAACTACTGATAAAATATATCTTTTCAAGTAGAATCCTACAAATTGGTTGATTACAGAGATTATTTCACAAAATTCTATGATATTTGGTGCTAACATTTGGTATCTTGAAGATGTTTAACATACAATTTCTTTCTCTAATTTTATAGTTTCCTGTAGTATTATTTGATATATTTAGGGCGTTGGATTGGCAGTATCGGTAGAGAGTCAGACACCATGCTTTGCAGCATAGAGTTACGGCCCTTTATGATCTGAGTTCAGCTCCCGCCGAGGTTAACTTTGCCTTTCATCCTTACGGGATCGATAAAATAAAGTACCAGTAATGCACTGGGTAATTGCTGGCCTTGTGCCAAAAGTAGAAACAATTATTTTGGAGGGAAATGATATTAGTTACAGTTAGTTTCAATAATGAACAGCGTTTCAGAAATAACAGTCCATTTGAATTACGTTCACCAACTCCATGTCTTCCATAGTGGTCAGCATGATCCCTTTCAACACATGCATCAATATATTGAAGGAGGAGGATTAGTAGGTGGCAGAACTGCCTGTAGAGATTTATAGTTCACATCTGTTTCTATATTATCCACAAGAATTGAAGAATAATCACCGATGACACTGAAGAATTGATTGTTTAAGAAAGGAATTCAATATTGGTAAAATATTGAATTTCTTAACCAAAGTTGTATTTATGTGAAACATTCAATCTATATGTAGTTCAGCAGCTGGTCTTCTTTTCTAAATACTGTAACCTCCACCATTCACTGTTATGTTAATTTTACAAGCTTTTCTAGTTTCAGTTAATGCTGTAATGACTACATTGAAAAGATGATGTTTTGGTGCAACAATATATCTTTATTGTTCAGGTCTCTCAGAAGTTTTATAGTCCTATAATGTCCTTATGATCCAAGTTGCAATAGTTAAAGATATTCTTGGTTTATTTGTTGTGTCCACTAATGAATTCCTAGTCAGATAGAGATGAGACATGCAATGTTTAAGGAGAATTCTCAACTCCTCTCTCCATGTAGATTGCTGGTCTTAAAATAGGCCTACTCAGACATAGATGTAGCTTCCCAAAAGATCTGATGTATCAATTAAATAAGCAACCATCTTTCAAGTACTAATCTAGAAGCTTCTACAATACATCAATTGCTGCTCATGAGCAATTTTTCATCAAAGCTGGGTGTGTAATATTGAGAAAAGTAAACAGACGTGTTTTTTTAATGATATTATCATTATACAGCACACTTTGAAATCCTGAGGTGGCATGCACGAGAGAAGACTGCTTTGGTTTGGACATATGATGCACATAGACAATACTTTTTGGGTAAAGAAGTGCCTGGAAATTCCAGTTGAAGGAATCTGTGGTAGAGGTAGACCGAAAAATAACCTGGGCAGAGATTGTGAGAGCTGATCTCAAATCACTTAGTATCACAGAGGTGATGACAAAAGGTTGTAACATGTAGAGAGATGCTCTGCTGAGAAGGATCCATCCCATGCAAGCATGGAAAAGCGGATGTAAAAACGATGATGATGATGATGATGATGATGATGATGATGATACACACATATGTAAATGTGTGGTGAGGGAAGTAGTCCAAAACATACATTATTTGATCAATACATTCGAGGCACTTTGAGGATTTTTTCTAGGCGTACTGGTGCCAGAATTTGTTGAAAGGCAATTCATCTTGAAATTCACTCTCTTTATCCTATAGGTAAAGCTAATATTAATGATGACGATGTTGATTATACTTCTCTTTTACACTTGATTGCTTTCTCATCTGAACTTGGCCTCATAGAATATTCTAAAGAGAGGTCACTTGCAGCTGTTGTTTATCTACAGGCTGTTTAAATATATAAAAAGTAAAACAAAAATTGTCTTTCTCTTAAGTGGCAATGACAAAAAACACAAAAAACAAAACAAAGACAAAACAAAAAAATAACAAATATAAAACAAAAGAAGAAAAAGGATAAGTATCAAAATTACTATAACCACAATTTTTAATATATATATATGTGTGTGTGTGTGAGTGTGTGTGTGTGTTTATATTTGTATATGTATATATATATATATATATATGTATAAAAATATATATGTATATAAATAGATGTGTATCTATATGTATATATATATATGTATATATATGTATGTATATGTATATATAAATATATGTATATATATATGTATATATGAATAAATTTAGTCCTTCATCAGTGATCTTCCAACCTTCATTGGTATTTCATCGCTTTAAAGACCATATATCTCCGGTTGGTGTGAGCAACGACTAAAGAAAGTCGTTGGGATACGTAAATAAGGGGAACGAGCGAGACAGTAAACAATCAAAGATGGTAATGCAACGAAAAGTGAGGAAGAAGGTGTCAAGTCCCTATATATATATGCATGTGTATATATATATATATTTGTACATATACATATATACAAACACATATATGCATACATATATTTGTATATATATATATGTATATATACATACACATATACACATATATATATATATGTGTATATATATGTGTATATATAAATATATATATATGTATATATATATACATATATATATAACATTCTATCTCCATTTCTAACTAAAATGGCCCTCCTTCCATCCACCATCAACACCCAAATTACAATATATTCGTATTTGTTCAATAACTACACTATTTTGGGCTGCCTTTTACTTCTATGCTCACTAAACTAGAACTGTCAGTAAATCCCGAACTATCTCCCAAGTTCTTTTAAACTGAAGTATGTACTATGATCTCCCAGTCTGCAGATATTGAGTTTTGATTTTCAGTTCATAATCCTCTTTCTTTATTTGTTTACCTTCTTCATTTTGATTGGTTTAATTGTCAACTTTCTCTAATTCAGTCTAGAATTATTTATACTCTATTGCTCTCTCCTTATCACTTTTCACTCTCTTATTTTAACCCTTTCCACTCTTCTGTCTATTTATCTTTCCTTAAATATTTTCTCTCTTGGTAGCCTTGTGAACTTGCAATCATTTATCAGTGATCCATATCAGGCAAATCATAGCATCTAAAACAATGACTTGTTCTCCCCCTCCAACCTTGTTGCTTTGGCCACAAGCCTGGGTTCCACTGCCAACAATGCAGACGAGAGGAATGTAGTTATATACTGGAGTCTGATTGACCATTTTCTCTTTGTAGCAGTCTCCATCAATACCTCTGGTGTCCTTCGTCCCAACACTGCTGATTTCCTCCATAAAGTCAGAAAGATGGCAGCCCACTTGAGGAGGAAGCCCTGTAAGATGTGGTGCTGGTTACAGTGGGTTTGCCTTGCCATTCTCAGCAGTTACGCCTTTGCCATTTTGTCTGCAGGGCATGGCTAAGGCACCACCCAGTCTGTAGGAAGTGTCTGTCCCTCCCCTTCTCCCTTTCTTTCCTTGCTTGATCTTTTTTCTTTTTCTTTTCATTTGCCTTTTTAGTCTTTTTTTGTTCCCTAGTGTATTTCATTTTTACTAGATATTACTCAATTATTTTTATATAATGTTAACGTTTTTTTATGACACTATTTAGGTATGTGTCCATTTTTCTAAGCTAGCATGGGTTAGACGAGTTGTCCCATTAAGTGATTATCCAGATCAGGTGACCGTGTTTTGCTCCTACAGAACTAATTTTGGCTTGGTTTCTATGGCTGGATGCCCTTCCTAATACCAACCACATTTACAGTGAGAACTGGGTACTTTTTGTCATGACACCTACATGACCACATGCATAAATATACATACATTCTTATATATATTACTGAACAATATTACTAACCACAGTTGCAATAAAACAGTCAGATTTTTGTTGTGAACATGACTTTCTAGTACAAATAAAATATTTACATGTTTTAATTTCAATGAAAAACAGTATGTCTGTTATGATGTAACATTTAGTGCAATTGTCCAACAGACAAGAGATGAGTTTCTTGATTCACATCAACATTTTACTTGAAGTGTTTCAATCATCAATTGTTAATTACCAGTGTGTACTCTTTAATAGTGTTCACAAAATCGTTTTAGCTATACAGAGTGCATATATATGACCAAAGAGAAAACTTAACAGAACATTGAGTGATTGTCGTGTAAGAGAATCGTAAATTCAGACAATAATAAACCAAACTGTAGGATAACATTTAACAATAGTTATATTTACAAACTCTTCTGGTCAATAAATCAATGTAACTCTGACAAGCCATACCGTAATAAATAATATCAAAATGGTATTAGGAACAAACAATATAAAAAAAAAGAAAACTAACAGGCATACAGCATAATTAATTTTACACTGTATGGAAAAAAGCTGCAGGAGTTCAATATCTCATGCTGTGGTATTTTATCAAGGACAAAACTAAACCCCCAAAAAAGAAAATTGGAAGAGGAAGATAAAAGAAACTAGCATGTTGAAAGAATGGATGGTGGAAGTAATAAGAATCATGTTTTTTAGAAGACAATGTTTCAAACAAGGGAGATAATAGGCAAGACCTTTGTATGTTCATGTGTATTTGTTTCTTCAAGTCAAGGGAGGTAATATCATCATCATTTCATAATTTCATTTTACGTTCGCTTTTCCCTGCTTGCATGGGTGGGACGGGAACTGATTCTGGCTTGATTTCTACAGCTGGATGCCCTTCCTAACACCAACCTCATTTACAGTGAGTGCTGGGTGCTTTTTTTGTGGCGCCTACACGTCCACTTTACAGTGTGGGCTGGGTGCTTTTTTGCCGGGGCACCTCCACGACCACTTTGCAGTGGAATGATAGGGACTCCAGTCCTGTCATCTCATTTCTACAGCTGAGTAAACTGGAGCAATGTGAAATATAGTGTCTTGCTCAAGGAAACAACACATCACCCGGTCTGAAAATTGAACTCACAACCTTTTGACTGCAAGGCCAATGCTCTAACCACTAAGCCATGTGCATCCATAATATGTGAAAATATATTCTGTATGCATGTGTATGTCTCTATGTGTGTGTGAGTAAGATTTGATCTCAGTCAAAAAAGCTTTTTTTAAATTCTATATTTCACAGTTAGCTGTTGCAATATTTTGAGTGATAGACAATTCTACAATTCAAACTGTAAAGTCAAAATACAAAAGATGCAAAATATGAAGAATTTCTTACTTTTCTCTGGAATCACAAACTCAAGGGAAAAATAGTACCTTGCAAATTAAAGTGCCTCGATCACAAACTTAGTTGCAACGAATGCATTGAGATGCTTGGTGACAGTGAGCAAACAATATTTGTACATAGATAGATACACATACGCACACAGACATGTACACGCACACACACACACATACATACACACACACAAACTTGTGTGTGTGTGTGTCTGTATGTGTGTATGTGTGTGTGTGCGTGTTGGTGTGCCTTGTTTTTGGTACAGAAAGAATTTTGACTCCAGTTTTTATTGCCGGGTCAAAGGCCACTGGTCTTTTCAACAACGTCAAATAAAAACGCCATATATATACACACACACACACACACATATATACATATATATATATATATATATATATATATATATATATATATATATATATATATATATATATATATATATATATATATATATATATATATAAATGAAGAGAGAAAGAGGGAGAGACAGAGAGATTAAGAAATGTGTATGTGTATTTGGTACATGTCTATCTATCTATCTATCTATCTGCCTGACGTGTGGAACATCGCTGGTAAGCTTTTTTGTAAATTTCTATACAAAAAAACTGAACTAGTTGTTTAAAAAAACATATCATTTTGTAGATTAACCCCCAAGCTGAATTGTCAGCTGGGTGGTAATCCCATTTTTCGCCCCTTTAGTGGCGAAAATTTAATTTAAAAATTGTTTTTAAAAAATCAAATTTTGCCGACTATAAAAAAAGAATAACTCGGAAAGAACGCTGGAGAACGTTAACAGAGAGAGGAGAGGTAGAGCGGCAGATATTAACGTTATATCTGCTGCTGCCACTATGGACGTCGTCATGGATACGACTGTCAACAAAGAAAAAATAATATTGCCAATTGAACATTTTAAAAAATAACACACAACATACACAGGAAAACAAAGGAATTAAACCTATTAATATACATACACATGAAAAAGTTAACAACAACTCCATAGATACATCTACAGATACAATTTCACCTCGTCAAGAAATTGCGATTTCTAACACCGAGGCTGACAACGACAACAACAAAACAAGAACAACAACAACAACAACACAAAAAATGTTTTTCGCTGAAACAGTGAACAAAAAACAAGATTTTATAAATCTTGACATCTCCAATGCAAGGGAGAAAATGTGTAACTTTCGAAGACAAGGGTGGGTTTAGAATCAACTCACCTCTCGAAATAAAAGAAGAGACGGTTCGAAGGACAGTGACCTTCAGGACGAGAAAGCCAATATTTGTGAGTCAAGGACACATTGAAGCCACCTTGAAGGAGACTCTAGAAAATATTGACTTTCTTCAACGAGGAAGTCAGTACGGAAGTATTTACATACTGTTTAAAAGCGAGGCACTCGCCCAAAAACATTCTGTGACACCAATGGTGTCAAAAGCATTCACCTTTTTCCCTAGGTACATGGGAAAAAGGACACAAAAAATAAAAATAAAAAATATACCACCAAACATTAACATCTGGTGGATCTTGGCTGGCTTCGTGGAGCCAGAGACTGATGCTATTCTTTCGATACGGAAGTCTATTAGACAAAGGTTGGCGGGTACTGATTTGGAGATTCCGATGCAGATGAGGCTGGAGAGAATCTCCAAAATACCCGAAAAACAACAAAATAAACAGTTCGGTGGAGGGGTGTAAACCTCATTGCTTTCGCTGTGGTAGCACAGCACACCTAAAGGACTCCTGTCCTTCACAAACACACCACAACAACATCATTAAAAAAACACTATTACCAACACCAACATCAAACAACCACCACTACAAGAACAACAACTGACGAAACGAGCAAACACACCAAAACAAACAGAATCACTCAACCAACAACAACAGAAAAAACACAGACAACACCCCAGAAGAACACAGCCCCACCCCATCCCACTCCATCAAACACTACCACAAACACACACACCGAAACACCACCGCCACACAACATGCCCCTACCCCACACTCCTGACGATGATCATTCATCGACGGATGAGGCTGCTTCTCCTTCTTTAAGTGAAGAAGAAGGAGAGCCTCGGAAATCTAAAAACAAAAAAGAGACACCACAAAACCCCCAAAACTCCAATCACCAACACCAACACACAACCCCAGACACAAACAACACCACAGTCAAACATTCCCT
The DNA here is from genome assembly GCA_964016885.1 of Eledone cirrhosa. Taxonomy (NCBI): domain Eukaryota; kingdom Metazoa; phylum Mollusca; class Cephalopoda; order Octopoda; family Eledonidae; genus Eledone; species Eledone cirrhosa. Next base: position 33,039,199 of record OZ024747.1, on the reverse strand, counting down.
ACCAGCAAAACCAACACCAACACCACCACAAATACAAGCACCCACCATAAAAAGAAAACTCCCGGAAGAACAACAAACTAAAACAACACAACAAAAACACAAACAACAATACGCATACATCAACACAAACAACAAGAGTTTGATGAAGGTCATCACCCAAAACCCCAAGGTGGAGACGGAGGGCAAAATTTCGTCAAAGCAGAATCGTCTCCACACCTTAAACTTATAAGGGTTTCTATGGAGACCCATAGTGACCTGAAAAATAAATTTTCGCAGGACGTGGGCAACCCCTGCCAGAAACCCATCAACCGCGTCCTGTTAAAAAGTTTCCCCACCCAACCCAACAACCCCTCCAGCACCCAAATGGAGATTGAACAACCCGATCTCCAGGAAACGAAAAGGTAAGTGCACCTTTTCGTCCTTTTTTTCCAACTCTTCTTCACCAACATGGCTAGTTTACGGGTTAGAAGCGTGAATGTGCGTGGCCTAGGGATGCCCTGGAAACAGGGCCAACTTTTAAACGACCATAGGTCACACGGTATGGATGTGATAGCCATAACCGAGTCCAGGATCCACAACAGGCAGCAACTAACCCCCATCTTCGACGCATCTCTCTGTCAGCCAGGAGGTGGAGTGGGCGTGGCTGTCATGTTTCGGAAGAACCTGGACGTCGAAGTACAGCAAGTACACTTGGACCCGAAGGGTAGATTGATAGTCCTAGACGGGACTCTATTGGAGGTGGAGCCTTCAGACTGGTGGCCGTTTATGCCCCGACCGGGCAATCGCAATCACGGCCAGACTTCTTTAAGCGTCTAGAGTATTTTCTGGGAACGTCTCGCTCCTTAATTTTAGTGGAGGACTGGAATGGTATCCTAGATGCACGATGGGATTATTTGGGAGCATGTCCCAGTAGAGGGGGTGGGTGCAACAGCCTCAAAACGTTAATCGGCCAATTCCAACTGGCCGATAGGTATCGACTGGATTTCCCGACTGCACCACAGTTGACGTGGGCAAACCGCAGCGGGACATCTAGATCGTATTTAGAGAGGTTCTTCATTAGAGAAAGTGACAAGGAGATGTTAAGCCGTCCACGAATGCACATGGCTGCCTATTCATATCACAAATTAGTCGTCTGCATAGTCAACCGTGACAGAACACATAACCAGGGACCCGGATACTGGAAGCTGAGCGTGTAATTGCCTGCACGTAAACCTTACAGTGAACGGATAAGTAGACTAGTCAAGCAACAGTTAACGGGAGCCATCGTCAACAATAGATGGTGGTACTCTCTCAAGAAAGCAATTAGAGTAGAATCGATAGGGTTTAGCAGAGAGTTAGCCTTAGAGAAAAACAAAATAGAAAGAGAACTAGTAGCCAAGGTAGAGGAGGCACTTAGAAGTGGCAACGCGGCTAGGGTGTTAGCGTCGAGAACGGCACTGGATCAGTTCTTCGACGTGAATCACGAAGGCTGCGTGGTCAGAAGCAAAACACGTGCTCTAGGAAACGAAGAAGCGAAAGCTGTCAGCTGGGCCCGAGTGGCGGAGGCAAAAAGTGGCAACAAGTACACGATTCGGTCTTTGAAAGATCAAAACGGACGCGTGCTACTTGACACCAAGCAAAGGTGCGCGGCCTTTTAGCAGCACTTTGCGCGACTGTTTGAGCAGAATGACAGTGAGCCGAACGGGGCAATGGACTTTAGTTCATAACTCGACGCCCTCCCGCGTCTCTCGAACACGGACGCCGAGTTCTGTGAAAGACCGATCACGGACACTGAGATACGGGACGCTCTGGGCCGCTGCAGGAAACACAAGTCACCCGGTCTAGATGGTCTACCCTATGAGTTTTACATAGGCATGCCGGACTTGTTCTCTGGCGTCCGCGAAGCCGTCTGCTGCAATTGGCAACAGAACGGAAGAATTCCCAGTTCTGCAGGCAAGGGCGTAGTAATGCTGATCAGGAAAGACGAGAACTAGGGGGACGAAATTAACAACTTCAGGCCCATAACTCTGCTCAACACAGAGTTAAAGATTTTGGTCAAGGTGCTAGCGACGAGGTTGGCGCTTGTCGTGGAGAACCTGGTAAGGAAAGCGCAAACGTGTACAATCCCAACCAGGTCCATACATGACAATCTCCTCCTCATGTGATACATCATAGAGAGGGTGGGTAGTAAACCCGGCTTCGGTGGGGCTCTGATCAATTTAGATCAGTCTAAGGCATTCGATAGGGTCGATCATCGATACTTGGAAGCGGTTCTCAAGTGGGCCGGTTTCGGTCCCGTTTTCAGAGGCTGGATCGAGGCGATGCACACCAACATCTGCTCGAGGGTCAAGGTGTATGTATTGACTCTAGAGCCACTACTGCGGAAATTGGAGCTTTGCAGACCATCCCTCTAGAACCGGGACTGCGCAAAGCGGCGTCAGCTTATGCCGACGACGTGACTGTAATGGTGTCGAGCACCTCGAAAATCAGGGTGATCGGCAACTTACTGAAAGAATACGATAGGCTGACGGGAGCAAACTAAACCCGGACAAGTCTGTCGGTTTGCAACTCGGTACGTGGAGAGGCAAACCGATGACGTTCGACAGCGTCGTTCGACGCTGGACGGACAAACCGGTGAAATTGCTCGGGGTCTGGTTCGGTCCAGACCTCCAGGTGGAGAAAAACTTGAACGAGGTCACGGCCAAGGTGTTTGCGCTCACCCAGAAGAGGGCAGAGTGCAAGCTGTCCTTGAAAGGTCGAGCGGAGCTGGCGAACACTTTCATAACGTCCGTCATCTACTACCGCTTGACTGTCGTGCCTTGTCTCCGTGAACATCTCGCCAAGAGGAACGCATGCTCTTCAAGTTTCTGTGGAAGAAGCAGGCTCCGCTGGTGAGGAGATCCGTCTGCTGTCAGCACCGTTCCAACAGAGGGCTGGGAATGTTGTGGCTGATGATGCGCAAACACGCGCTGAGGCTGCGGCATCTCTAGGTATTCCTCACCGACCCCCAACCGGTGTGGGCGCCGTTTGTGAGACAGGCTTTCCCGCAGCTCGTCTAGCTGACGCAGTGCAGTCCTGGGTCAAGAAAAGACCGAAAACGATGGGCGCCTGGCACATTGAATGCGCCCAGGCGCTCACAGTCCTCTGGCAAGCGGGCACAGCAATCAGTGTAGACTCCACTTCGACATTCTATAGAGGGATTGTACGTTACACGGGCGACGACGTGCTCGGAAAGACTCTGGGCGTCGAAGACGATGAGTTCACCAGTCTGTTTGGTAGGACTTTCCGCCTGGGACCTATGGACAACTAAAAATGGCGTAGACATACAATGCAACGGGAGGAAACAATAGCACCACTGACGATGTTGCAGATGTGCAACGAAAGATTTATGATAAACTACATATATGTGTTTGTGTCTATATTGTATCTGTATTATTTTTGACCGTCGGTCAGTCAATGGCAACATTGAGGACCGAGTAAATTAGATTACCGATATAAAAGACACAGAAGCGAAAAGCGAAAACCAACCAAACAGTGAGTGTGTTCTGTTATTAATTCTGGCAATATTACACAAATATGACCCTCCCCAAGTATAACAATATATATATATATATATATATATACATATTTTACTTTTTATCTGTCTCTGGATTACGCCCATGCTAGAACATCACCTTGGTAAATTGTGGAGACGACAACAAACCAACAAGCATCGGTGGGAGGGCAAACACGAACGCAAAGACACACAGACATATATACATATATACAATGCGCTTCTTTTAGTTTCAGTCTATCAAATCCACTCACAGTTCTTTGGTCGGCCCGGGACGTGGGTTTCTTGTCACACTGCGTGGGACTGAACCCGGAAACATGTGGTTGGAAAGCAAGTTTCTTGTCACACTGCGCATATATATATATATATATATATATATATATATGCGCAGTGTGACAAGAAACTTGCTTTCCAACCACATGTTTCCGGGTTCAGACATGTGGTTGGAAAGCAAGTTTCTTGTCACACTGCGCATATATATATATATATATATATATATATATATATATATATATATATGCGCAGTGTGACAAGAAACTTGCTTTCCAACCACATGTTTCCGGGTTCAGTCCCACGTCCCGGGCCGACCAAAGAACTGTGAGTCCCTAACACAAACCACATTTATAGTGTGGAAACCACATTTACAATATATATATATATATATATATATATATATATATATATTGTAAATGTGGTTTCCACACTATAAATGTGGTTTGTGTTAGGAAGGGCATCTAGCCGTAGAAAACCTGCCAGATAGTCCTATACGAGTGAGACACGGTCACCTGACCAATCTTGACTCAAGTCGGACAATTTTCGTGTAACCCATGCTAGCATGGAAGATAGACGTTAAATGATGATGATGATGATGATGATGATGATGATGATGATGATGATGATATATGGTATTAAATTAACAATGAAAATAAAATCAACAAAATCAAGTTACTTTATAACTTTATAACATTGAGTTCTATCTACGGTACGGACCCTACTACCAGAGGTAGACCACACTGAAAAATGAATATATATATATATATATGCAAAAGTTCTATTTAAAATTGTTGGGATACAACAAGTAAATATTTTTATAACTGATATAAAGCACTCGACAAGTATTTGGAGTAGATATACGATATTAATAAATGAATACAAAAGGACATGTATAACGACCTTATATTGAAAGAACTAAGGAAATAGTACAAGGTAGCAAATAAGGACGAACTTGAAAAACTGAATACAGATGCATCTTGTATAATGCATGAATTAGACATTGAGAATAAAACACAACCCTTCATGCCTAGGAAACCTAAGATCAATATGAAGGATCACAAAAGAAACTTTGAAAATGATTTACCAGTCAGATTAATTGCACCATCTAAATCTGACCTGGGCAAACTTAGCAAAAATATTCTAGACAGGGTAATACAACAAATTAAAAACTTACCTAATTTATCTTACTTAAAATTATGGAAAGGGACTAGTGAGGTTATCGATTGGTTTAAAGAAATTAAATATAACTATAATAATAAGTTTATTCAGTGGATATTGCTAACTACTATTCATCTATCACTCCTAATCTACTGAATAAGACTCTAAATTACGCATTTAAACATACATACCTAACTAGCAATGAAATGCACATTATATTATCGGCAAGGAAAACATTGATAGAATTTAATAACCAACTCTGGACTAGGGCAGATAGAAATAATAATTTCGACATAACTATGGGATCATCAGACTCAGCTCAGATAACGGACCTTGTGGGCCTATTTATAATTAATTCGCTACATAGAAAAATACCAGGTGTAACCGGAGGCTTATATCGTGATGACATGCTTTTACTTATACAAAATAATAGCTGTGAACTAAATAGGAAAAGAAAACAAATTATACAATTTTTTAATTACCTTAATCTAAAAGTAGAAATAGAGAATAACCATAAAATAGTCAATTTTCTTGACGTAACACTAAATCTCAACAATGTCTTCATTATCCATTTCACAAACTAAATGAGAACTTGAATTATGTTAACTTTAACTCTAATCACCCCAGATCTGTTAAAAATACTATAGTGAACTCTGTTCAAGAAAGAATTTCAAGAATTTCATCTAATAAAAATATATTTGATGAAAAAGCGCAGTATTACAACTAAGCGTTAGGTAGAGCTGGATATAGAAATGAAATTAAATACATTGATAATAATAATAATAAGCAAACTAACCAAAACAATAACAATTTTAATTATGGTAACAACTTTAGCAACTATAATAGAAAACATTACAATAATTCCAAAAGCCGAAAAAGAAATAGAACTAGAAACATATTATGGTTTGCTCCCCCTTTCTCACTAAATATTAAAGCCCCTATTGCTAAACTATTCTTTAAAGCTCTTGATAAACGCTTCCCTAGAACACATAAATATTACTCAATTTTTAATAGACACACTATAAAATTAACTTACTCGTCCACCAAAAATTTAGCACAAAATATTAATAGAATTAATAATAGAAATTTAAAACCTAACCAAAATACCAATAATAACCCAAGCAATATTCAATTGTATAACTGTAACTGTAGAAATAAATCTAACTGTCCGTTAAATAACAACTGCTTAGCTAAAAATGTAGTGTACAATTGTAATGTTAAAACTAATTTAAATTCATTTAACTATGTTGGTTCTACCTCTACTGAATTTAAATTTCGCTTCAATAATCATAAAAATTCTTTCATAGATCCAAATAAAAAATCTTCAACTTCGCTATCTAGCCTACTATGGGACCTAAAACGAGATAATGTTAAATATTCGATGACTTGGAATATTATTTCATAAGCTACTCCTTTTAATTCCTCTTCAGAAAATTGTGATCTTTGTATTGAAGAAATATTCTTTATATTAAAGTGCAAAAATTCCCTTAATTTAAGGAACAATTTATTCAGTTGCTGCAGTCATAGATTGAACTCAACGTTTAAATATAAATATAAATTTAAAATGTAGTATAATTAATTAAGTAATTTAGTTAATATATAAAACCTGTCGATAAATCATTAGATTCCTTCACCTTTTTCTTTTTAAACTTTCTTCCTAAATATAAACATAGATATAATAAACTACCTTAAAATATCGATACTTACAATATCTTAAATAAAATATACGTAGGATAAATTTCTATACTAAATATAAGGATATCTGTAGAAGCCTTGGGTTGTTTTAAATCTTTTAAATTTTTGAATTTTAAAAATTTTTTTAATTTTTTTGAAAGTTTTTTGAAATTTTGAAATTTTGAAATTTTTAAATTATATTGATATAATATTTATTTAACTTTTATTTTATTTTTATTTTTATTTATTTTTATTAGTTTTGCTTTAATTATGATAGCTTCTCATAATTCTCATAAGTCTACCCTTTCAATATCTTGATTGAAATATAAGTAGGATAATTTTCTATACTAAATATATGAAACATATTATTTTAACTTAAGATACTCTATAGTGTTTTAAAGATATTTAATGCTTTGACATTTCTAGAATTCGTTTGTCCTTTTGACTATATTGATATAGTTGTATTTCCAAAATATAATCCTTTGGTATTTTAAATTTATATTGGTATAATTATATTTCCAAAGTATAATCCTTAGTAATATATTGATATTTGATTATCTCTATACAAATGTCTATGTGTGTTTTAACATGCATATAAAAGTGTTATAGGTTTTTTATGATTGTATATATGTCTGTATGTATACATGAGTGATGCGTGAAGACGCACGCAGATATTTATTTATACATATATAGGTGTATATGTATATGTGTGTGTGTATGTATATGTGTAGGTAAGAGTTATGTTGCATAACCACGCAGTTTGGATTACAGATATGCATAATTTTAACAAAATGTTAAATGCATGAATGGTAATCATATATATGAAGACATGAATGTTAATCGTATATATTTATGTATATATACTGTAAACTTTTTATAACACAAGGAATGTATAGCAGTGATTAAGAGAAATCGTCTGCGTTTTATATGTCTATATTGTTGACTTGAGTAAATATAATTTCTATTTTCAGGACGTGCGTGTATATATATATATATATATATATATATATATATATATATATATATATATATATATTTGTGTGTCTTTGCCTGAGATACTGACTTCTCTAGCAATGTGTATATTTTGGAGATTAAACCCAAATTTTGGTATATTGATCTCAAGGTTTAAACTAAACATATAGTCATTATTAAACAATGTTTAATTTCTCATATTATATATTTATGTCCCATTCATGAATATTAATATTTATATTTTTATTATTCATTTCATATGAATTGTTAACTCAACTTAATATGACATGACGTAAAGTTTTCATAATCTCCCTCTCTCTATATATAATATTTCTCTCTCTTGAGTTTTTCTATCTGTCTGTTGACTTAATATCTCTCTGTTGCTTTCCTCTGTTTTTCTTATTTCTTCCTTTTTTCTTCTTTCTTCCTTTCCTCCTGTCTTTACTTATCTCTTTCTTTTTGCTCCATGCATCTCTCTCTCTCCGATATTTCTCCACGTTTTTTTCTTTCTCTCCGTCTTTTTCTTTCTCTCCGTCTTTTTTCTAATTGTCCTTAACACTATGACTTATTAAAGTAATATAAACAAATCACTATCCGGATGGCTTCCAAAAACAATGGTTGCATTTTAATAGGGTACGTCAAAGCTTATTTGTAAAACTGTTATACATTGTATTTTGTCTGATGAAGGCATACCATAATTTAATTTGGTATCCCTGAAATATGTATAATGAAATAAATATGGTTTTATAAATATAGTTTCCATTTATTAATACCGTATATATATATATATATATATATATATATATATATATATGTGTGTGTGTGTGTGTGTGTGTGTGTGTGTGTGTGTGTGTGTGTGTGTGTGTATGTGTGTGTGGTGTCTGTATGTATATATATATATATATATAACGAAGGAGGTGTGGTAAGGAACCAGTGGACCATAACGCACCAGAGTACTCAATACTTAGGGTAGTAGAGTGGGTAATAGGAAAACTTTTGACCCCGACGGCAGAGCTCAAGCCGTTTCGACGGCTATTTCTGAGATAGCCGTCGAAACGGCTTGAGCTCTGCCGTCGGGGGTCAAACATTTTCCTATATATATATATATATATATATATATATAATATACAATAGAAAGAAATACACAGATACATGTGGACACATACATATACATGAATATATCCACATATATCCCTGAATTAGTGGTGCCAACCTCACCGATGTTGCTCTATGAATAACTGGGACAAAATATTCCGAATGGATTAGATTGATTCAGTATCAGAGCTATATAATAGATTATAAAGAAAGAAGAAACATTAGATATAATTAATAAGATATACCATACCCAAATTCCTTCTTCACTAATCCTCGACTACGTAGTTTCGTGGCATATTATGCAAAAACACTACTTCACAGAGATATAGTAATTTTTGTGAGGTTTGCTGACTTATCAAGAGGATACCTCATTAAGAGTTTCAAAACACATCCGTAGGACGCGAGATAGAATCCCGAAAGGCGGAGGGGGAGTCAATCACGTGATATAGCGGTCAAGAAACAGAGCTAAGCCTCTTACAACCAAGAAAAAAATACCACAAAAGGCGGCGGGGTTATTTATATCAAAGCCGTAGAAGAGATGGCTAGGATGGCGAGAAGTATAAGTAATGAAAGCTATCCAGCAGTCACAACACTTCAGTGGTTACTCTACCATAGAGAGTTATAAACAATATAAAGAAATACACAGATACATGCGGACACATACATATATACGTGTGAATATATCCACATATATCCCTGAATTTGTGGTGCCAACCTCACCGATGTTGCTCTATGAATAACTGGGACAAAATAATCCGAATGGATTGACCGCTATATCACGTGATTGACTCCCCCTCCGCCTTTCGGGATTCTATCTCGCGTCCTACGGACGTGTTTTGTAACTCTTAATGAGGTATCCTCTTGATAAGTCGGCAAACGTCACAAAAATTACTATATCTCTGTGATGTAGTGTTTTTGCATAATATGCCACGAAACTACGTAGTCGAGGATTAATGGAGAAGGAATTTGGGTATGGTATATCTTATTAATTATATCTAATGTTTCTTCTTTCTTTATAATGTATTATATAGCTCTGATACTGAATCAATCTAATCCATTCGGAATATTTTGTCCCAGTTATTCATAGAGCAACATCGGTTGAGGTTGGCACCACAAATTCGGGGATATATGTGCAGGCAACTCAGGAAAGTGGGATAACTCCGACATAAAACCTGCGGCTTAGTAGTTACCAATGATGTTGATCTTTTCTTCTTTTGGGTTATAGCTACTGTCGCTCAGAGAGTGGGATTGGCTCAGTGCACAGTCTTTCCTCACTTTAGAAAATATCTTCATGCACAGGCATTACACGATAGAATTAATTAATAATTATTAATAATGGTATATCGTGCAATGGCCCTACTCGATAACGAGGTGGCAGCCATCATGTATGTATGTACATATGCATGCGTGTGTATGTTCGTATGTATGTATAAGTATATACCCACACCTTTCATCGCCATTGCTTCTTTTTCTTGTCATTTCTGTTGAAGTTGTTCTTGTAAGTGTTCTCATAGTTGACGTTGCCCTTACTTTCATTTTCTTTGATTTTTTCATTTTTCTTTTATCTCCCTTGGGAATTCATTGACAAGCTTCTTTTATTTATTTTCTTCGTTTTCTTCATTCAAATGCATTCAAACTGGCTGTCTCAGAGACATACAAATATGGCTTATAAAATTTACCAAAGTAAAGAGCCTTCCAGCGCCCCAAGAGCTTCAAACACTCACCTAATGCCTCTTGCTCTAAAACGCCCCCTGGAGCCTCGAAACGACCCCCGGGGGTGCATATGCGCCCCGTTGAGAACCTTTGTTAGATTCTAACCCATGCAAGAATGGAAAAAAAAACGCGCGTTAAATGATGATGATGATAATATATAATTTAAAAGATTCATAGAACACTATATATATATATATATATATATAAAATTTAGTACAGCATCAACGAAGCCATGGTTGCAGCCAAGCTAACGAATGCAGATTCGGTGTACAGCTAAGCACTCGAATAGGATATATAACCCTAGAGTTATAACATATATCATCAGCATCATCAACAACGACATCATAGACGTTAAACAATGATGATGATTGTGACGATGATATATGAATATACATGTATACATATGAGGTGATATCAAAAGGTTCCTGGGTTAATTATGTTTAAAAAATATATATACATTTACCTAAGTTTTAACACCATCTCCATCGAAATAGTCACCTTGTGGAGCAGTACACCAGTCCCGGTTTTACTGGCACTTTTGTTATCCAGCCTGGAAGCCAATTTCCGAAAGCGAGTCGAAGACCTTCTGTGATTCACTCTGGATTTCATCAACAATGTTAAATCAGCAATCTTGGAGAAGAGATGGCAACCCGCAGTTGCTAAATCTGGCAAATAGGCTGGGTGTGGAAGTGATACAATGTTGTTTTGGGCAAGAAACTCATGAATGAGGCGAGCTGCGTTGTCGTTGTCAAGAATCCAATTCTTCACACTCCACAGATCTGTTCGCTTTTGCTGAACATCCTCCCTCAAACGCTTTAAAATTTTGCAGTAGAATTCTTGATTGATGGTCTGGTCAAGAATAATACAGAATTCAAAGTACTTATGGTTTTGCATATATGATTGCCATTTGAATCATTTGTCTTATGATTTTAATCAATTTATTATATTTTATTATATTTCCTGAAGAGATAAGGTTTTGAGTTGAATACCTACAATGGAGTATCTTAAATGCCATACCATACACATCATCATAAACTGAAATAAAGGTACAAATTGTTGTCCTTAAATGCTTCTAGTTTATGCAATATGATACATCTTTTTGATTCTTATGCCAAAAGTATTGACCCCGATTTCACTACAGTCACGGAAACATGGGCACATTCTTTACTCTGTGATGGGGTTTTTAGCATAGTTGACTACAACTTGTTTCACAAAGACCGCATTAATTATCGTGGTGGTGGTGGTGTGATGGTCAACGTTCATTCAAACTATTTAGCAATTCCTTGCGTTGATTTGAATCAATCACAACAAGAAGTATTGTTCTGCGATATACATATGACCATGTCAATACTTCTACTTGGAGTTGTTTACCACCCACCAGATTACCATCAGGACACACAACTTTGTGATATCCTCAGAGCTGCTGTCAGGAAAACAGCCACTTATGTTTTTATTGCAGGCGACTTTAATCCCCCTGAGATTGATTGAGAAACCTTTTGTTGGCTGCTGCAAAGTTCAAATGATTTCCTTGAGCTAATGCTGGACGCGAACTGGTCCCAAGTAGTCACTTCCCTAACGAGAGGAGACAATACTTTGGATCTACTCTTTATCACTACTCCTGAAACGGTTATTAGTGTTACTACTGAAGAACCTTTAAGTGACTCTGATCATTGCCAATCTGTCTCTTATGAGTAGTAACAAAAACCACAACTATCTCCAAACTGTTCGCTTTGGCTGGAATAAAGGAGCCTGGAATTCTTACTGCACTGAAATACAACGCCCAAACTGGCTTGAATGTTATGAATATGGAGATGTGAACACTATACTTCATAACATCCTGAACTTAATATGGACAGCATGTGCAGCATCAGTACAACATACGCATAAAAACATCCCAAAAGTGCAATTTAGGAGAATGCAGTAGTCCGACTTGCCAGGAAAGAACGTTGTAATGCTGAATGGGAATACAAACTACATAAATCAGATATCAATAGAAATATGTACATTCAAAGCAGAGACTTCACTCTTCTGTTGGTCCTCTCTGCAATTCCCACACAAGCCAGATTACTGGCGATCCCAAAGAATGCGCAGAACTCACTACTGAATGTTAGGCATTTTTACTGTTGAAAACCAAAACGTACCATCTCCATCACCTCTGACATCAAATTCTATAACAACTATAGAATTTACTCATGCAATGCTGTGACGTCACCTTAAGAATAAGCACAACTATGCCTCTCCTGGTCTTGACGGTGTTACCTACCTGCTTCTCAAACGTGGTGGGTACTTTCTTCTGGACTAATTTTCACTCTTCTTTCAATTCTGTCTTAACAATGGTGCTACTCCGGAACAGTGGAAAATTGCCAGTGTCATTCCTCTGTCCACATGTCACCAGTCAGTCTTACTAGATGCATTGCCAAACTGATGGAATCCTGTGTCAGAGAAACACTCTGGAACTTCTGGAACTCTCACAGTCTTATCTGGCCCTCGGAATTTGGATTTATCCCTAACTCCAGCTGCTGTGATCAACTTACCGAGTTTCGTGAAGACATCACCCGGATCACTGATGGCGGCTCATGGGTGGATGTTGTTTACCTTGACTTTGCTAAAGCTTTTAATTCTGTGCCACACAAAAGACTTATGGCAAAACGCTCTGCAATGCATGTGAGAAATGTTCTTTTTAACTGGTTGAAGTCCTTCATTCTCAGTCGAAGAGAGGTAGTCACGGTTCTAAGATAGCATTCTTCAGCGTATGAGATGTCATCTGGTGGACGGGGATCTGTTCTTGGTCCCGTTTTGTTTGTTGCATATATTAATGACATAGATGCCAACTTAAAGAATGCTACAATGTTGAAATATGCAGATGACATCAAGCTGTATCAAGCTGAGATAAAAAGGACAGATCCTGAACACTATAGATCTTTCCTGCAATCACACCTGGACACAATACAGCAATGGATCACAGATTGGCAACTCAATCTGGCTGTGGACAAGTGTACCACCATGCATTATGGGAGGAAAAACCCAGCGTCCACATACTCACTCCACAACACTAATATCAAGAAGTCTTCTTCTGAATGTGACCTGGGCATTACTATCAGCAGCAATTTGCATTGGACAAAGCACACCTCTAAAATTGTCAAGAAGGCTGAAGGAGTCTTGACATCATTCAGCAAGACCTTTGTAAGCCGCTCTCCAGCTATCTATTTAAAGCTATAATATAGCTATGATGCAGCCACACTTAGAATTTGCATCACCAGTCTGGAACCCCTATCTTGCTCTGAATATTGACCTCCTGGAAACTGTTCAGAGCCATGCAACCAAGCGAATACCCTCCATCAGGCATCTACCATACTCTGAACACCTTGCTTCCCTGGGCATGGTTATATTGTAGCTCCGATATCTGGCAACTGATATCCCCCTCTCCATCGATATCCCCCCCACCTTCATACACATGCAGGCATATATCAGTGTGTATATCATGACTCATACACTGTTCACTTTCCTGACATTTGTACATTATTCTATGTATTATATATGCACCTTTGAGGAGTTGTAGTGCACCTGAGCACTGTACACAATAATTTCATCATTAATTTCATCATAATTATCATTTTTCTCCACAATTGATGAAATATTCTAGCCACACTGTCACAACAGTAAATGTATAAATAGATAATAATAATTGTTTCTACTTTTGGCACAAGGCCAACAATAATCCCAGTTTATTACTGGTACTTTATTTTATTGACCCCGTAGGATGAAAGGCAAAGTTAACCTCGGCGGGATTTGAACTCAGACCATAAAGGGACGTAACACTTTGCTGCAAAGCATGGCGTCCGACCCTCTACCGATACTGCCAATCCACAGATAATAATAATACTAATCCTTGGTCTTATTGAATTTTGAATTTTAAATGCTCTGCTACTATAACTGTTCACTCCTGAAGAACAAAGGGTAAAAATGTGCATTGAGCTTAACTCATCTTACCAATGAAAATAGTGAACTATTACACTATAAACTCATAGATTACTATACACATGTATATGTATAAATGTGTATATATATATATATATAGATCACTGCTCTACACCAACACTAAAGCTCAAGTCATTACACCTGATGGGATGACGGAGTTCTTTGAGACACTGGCTGGAGTGCTCCAGGGAGATACATTGGCTCCCTACCTTTTTATCAGCGTAGTGGACTATTGCACTGGAGAAACACCAGGACACTGGCTTCACTGTAGCACCAGCTCAGAGCAGGAGAGTTAAGTCGAGAAATATATCGGATGCTGAATTTGCTGACGACATAGTTTTGGTGACAAACACAGTGAAGGAGGCAGAGGAGTTGATGCAGGAAGTGGGGACTATGTCGATGAGTGTGGGGCTGAGAATGAATGAGATTAAGACGAAGTGTATGGTAGAGAAGATTAAGAAGCCAGAGAAGATTACTAATGTAGGCGGGAAGCCGCTAGAATTGGTTGAGGACTTCCTGTATTTGGGAGCAAAGATTGGGAATACGGAAGATGATGTGGTTGAGAGGAAGAGCAAAGCCTGGGCAGCGTGCCACAGCTTGAGATCGGTGTGGAAGTCAGACCTTCGTAAAGACCTGAAGATCCGTATCTTCATTGCTGTAGTGGAGTCTGTACTACTGTACGGGTCTGAGACTTGGACACTGATCAAGAAACTCACTCAGATGGTGGATGGGTGCTACACACGAGAATGCTGAGGATGGCTCTGAACATTAATCAGTATACACTGAGGATGAAAAACTCAGAGCTGTATGGGAGCCTATCAAAAGTCAGCTCAAAAGTGACACAGAGGAGACTGAGATTAGCTGGACATGCTCACTGACATCCAGAGTTGACACTGCACTCAATGCTCCTGTGAGAGCCCCTGCATGGACACACTGGAAGAGGAAGACCAAGGTTAATGCATGTTGATGCCCTAAGGACAGACACTAGTCTGTTGGAGATGCTGGACATGGCAGCAATGATGAGGGACAGAGACCGCTGTAGAGAACTCGTCCATCGATCTCGGGAATTTTACCTGCCCTAGATATAGATATATGTCTCTCTCTCTCTCTCTCTCTCTCTCTCTCTCTCTCTCTCTCTCTCTCTCTCTCTCTCTCTCTCTCTCTCTCTCAGCCTCTCTCTCTCTCTCTCAGCCTCTCTCTCTCTCTCTCAGCCTCTCTCTCTATCTCTTTCTCTCTCTCTCTCTCTCTCTCTCTATATATATATATATATACTATTTTATATTGATTAAATGTATACATACATATTAAGGTATATGATTAAACATATACATACATATATGAATGTATATATATATGTAGGTGTGTATATGTGTGTTTTGCATATATATATATATATATATATATATATATATATGAATGATATTAATAAATGGTAACTATATTTATAAAACCATATTTATTCTATAATATATATTTCAAGGGTACCAAAACTTTGGTACGCTCTCATCAGATAAAATACAAAGTTTGTTGAGGGACAGAGACCGCTGGAGAGAACTCGTCCATGGATCTAGGGAATTTTACCCGCTCTAGATATATATATATATGTATATATACATACACACACATACAATGTAAGCTATAATTAGCTACTGGCTTTTTGTTTTTCTGTTAACACATTTGATTAAAATAAGAAACCACAGTAATATTGAACTTTATTCCAAAAGTGATACTTAGGCAATTCATGTAAATTTATATGGTTACGTAGATTTTCTTCTAAGCATTCAGATCATATCTCCAAACAGAAGTTAATCCAAATTTTGAAGAGATAATTATTTTGGTGATGTCCTCCTGCCGATAACAATGGCATAAATAAGCAAAAAAAAAAAAAAATAATAATAATAATTTTAAGATTTGTAATCACTTACCTTCTGCAAATCTCAAGCGTGGTTGTATGGTGAAATTGTCTGTTTGGGAGCTAAGGTGGATTAATTCTACTGTGCAACACTTTAGTTTAATGACTTCTACCTTATCTTCATGTTAACAAAAGCATTCTTAGTGAAATCTAGTAAAACAGAATTGTGCATATATAACAATCAACTAACTAGATCCAAAACCTCATTCACTTAATGAGTGGAGCTCATCAAATGAGACTGAGGAAACAATGTTTCCATTAGTCTTTCCACTTGCTAATACTATCTACCAGTCACAAATCCAGGCAGAAGGAGCAATATGAAATAAAGTGTCTTGCTCAAGAACATAACACATCGCCAAGTCCGGGAATTGAACTCACAACCTCACGATTGTGAATCCAATTCTCTAACCACTCAGCCATGCACCACTGTGCATAAAACAGTTAAATGTACCACCGGTATAGGTTCAATTGTAAACCTATTGGACAGAGGCTGATACTTCAACAGCTTGCAGTGTTCAACTTGTTGGTTAATATAACCAAGATCTGTTGCTGATTTACCAGTTGCCATTGGAAAAAGTGTCACTGTATGAGGTGGCTCCTCTATTACTATAGTGATGGAACATGTGATGCTATCTGGCCTTTTATTGTCTCCTTGGTCTAACTAACCTCACTAGCTAAATTGGAAATGGGAAGCCAGCAGTATCCAAGCTGTGCTTAATTTGATAATCTAACTGTTATCAGGACAGAGTTGACCAACCACAACAGTGAGGCTTGTGAATTGAAATGGCTCTTTTGTTGCATTTCCTTCACTACACTCTGGATTAATGTTTTTTTCTATTCTATCTGCTAGGACCATAAGCTGTCATACACCTGGGGTTCTGCATGCTGGAGAGTCTTCCTCCTCAACTTCACTCAATTATCTGTGAGAGGGTTATGAGAGCAGTGTCCTCAAACACACTTTCCAGCAGCTCCTGTGAGAAGCATCTGTCTCCAATTGATCTGGCTGGATCTACAAACAAAACACCAGTTAATCACATGGATCTTACCCAACCATCCTGCTCAGAGTCTACCCTGGGTCTCCTGCCAGTTGGATTTTGCCCATAAAATCTGTCCAGTGATTCTTTCCTGAGATATTCAAACCACATGCTCATAATATCAGAGCTGTGATCTCTCAATTCGGAGAAATAATGGTTTTACCTGGAGCCCACCATCACCACCACCACTACTACTACCAATAATACTACTACTACTACTACTATTACTACTACTACTACTACTACAACTACTACTACTACTACTACCGTTATATATATATATATATATATATATATATATATCATCATCATCACCGTTTTACGTCCGTTCTTCCATGCTAGCATGGGTTAGACGGGTTGTTCTGTTGTGGGCAGTGTCTGGTCGGCTGACCATGCCTTGCTCATACAGGAACTGATTTGGCTTGATTTCTACAGCTGGATGCCCTTCCTAACACCAACCTCATTTACAGTGAGTGCTGGGTGCTTTTTCGTGGCGCCTACACGTCCACTTTACAGTGTGGGCTGGGTGCTTTTTTGCCGTGGCACCTCCACGACCACCTTGCGGTGGGGGATGTGGGGGTATATTGTCTATATGCTTCAGCTTGTACCCATGGGAGGTCGGGTACTCTGTATTACTGTGTGACGCCAGAGGTCACGGTCGGGTGTCATTGCCTTTGAGAGGTGTAATTGGGTAAGGTCGGCTTTTATCACCTCATCCCAGGTCTTCTTGGGTCTCCCCACTCCGCGGTTTCAATCGACTTCTAGTGCTCTGCACCTTTTTATGCAGCTGTCATCCTTCATACGCATCACATGTCCATACCAGCGCAGCTGCCTCTCCTACACACAGCATTTGATTCCTCTTATGCTCAATCTCTCTCTCAAATCATTTATGCTTTGTCGTTCACGTATATTACTATTACACATCCATCGGAGCATGCAGGCTTCGTTTCTCTCTAATCTACGTAAGTCTTCCATCTTCAGCGCCCAGGTCTCACTACCATGCAACATTGCTGTTCGGATACACGCATCATACAGTCTGCCTTTCATTCTGAGGGAGAAGCCTTTTGCAGCTAACAGTGGTAGTAGTTCCTTAAACTTCTTCCATCCCGTTCTTACCCTAGTTATTGTACTTTCTGAACACCCACCTCCGCTGCTAATTCGGTCACCTAGGTAGCAGAAGGTGTCTACTGTTTCTACAGAGCCCCCCCCCCCCCCCCGAGATTGGTGGTACTTGTTTCCTGTGGCTGTTTGCTGCTTGCTGTCCCAGCACAGCTGCTGCATGTGAAGCCTACATCCTTAATTAAGCTCCCTGAGATCCTGCTACATCTCTTGTGTACCCATTGTTTGCATTTGGGGCAGAGAATGGAGTTCCTACCTACACCTTTCCTACATACTGAGCAAGGCCATTTCCCTGAGGGTATCTTTGTTCTGTTTTCTTGTCTTCTAACAAGGACCTTAGTCTTTGTCATGTTGACTTTGAGACCCTTTCTTTCTAGTCCATGCTTCCAAGTTTGGAATTTATTCTCTAGTTCTACCATAGATTCAGCTATGAGTGCGAGGTCATCAGCATACAGGAGTTCCCATGGGCATCCGGACTTAAACTCCTCCGTTATTGCCTGCAGGACTATGATGAACAGGAGGGGGTTAAGAACAGAGCCCTGGTGGACCCCAACCTGTACGCTAAATTCCTCGCTATACTCATTGCTAATCCTAACTTTGCTGACTGCTCCCCTATACATGGCTTGTACAGCTTTCACAAGCCATTCATCTACTCCTAGTTTTCTAAGAGCCCACCAGATTACAGCACGTAGAACTCTGTCAAAGGCTTTCTCAAAGTCGACAAATGCCAAGTAGAGTGGCTTAATTTTAGCTAGGTACTTTTCCTCTAACTGCCTCACAAGGAAGAGGGCATCAGTGGTGCCTCTTCCTGGTACAAACCCAAATTGCATCTCGTCTATTTTCACCCGGTCCCTAATCAACTGTGCTATAACTCTTTCTGTTACTTTCATGACCTGGTCCATCAACTTTATACCTCTATAGTTTCCTCTATCTAGTGCATCGCCTTTACCTTTGTAGCAGTTGACAATGATGCTACTGCACCAATCTTTTGGTATGACACCCTCTAGTATTACTTATACATATATAATTGAACATACAAGAGAGATAAACACAAATATAAACATACATGTGTTCGAATTGTAAAGGACCAGGTTCACTAGTGTGAAAAAGTACTAACTCTAACAATATGGTTTGCCAGACTTAATTTAAAGTAGTAAATCAAGAAAGAGAATAACAAACCTATATTGGGCAACTGCCTGAAAACACCTATACAGTTATAGAAACTGTTTCGCAAAAATTATATTAAGCGAAGACATTACCAACTTTCTGCTCTTCAGTAGGTGTGACAAAATTAGCGATCCTTCAACTTCTAAAAATCTTAGAAGACAGAATTGTGTGCTATATGAAATAACGTACATGTCTTCAGAGCCTAGCGTGTCTCGAAAACCTATGCCACCAGAAACAGCAGCCTGGTTAACACAACATTAAAATTAGCTCAACATGATGGAGCCGACAATCATATACTGAGTTAGAAACTCAAAATAGCTCTAAGAAAGAAGTTTTTTCTGAGTCGTGTAATATAATTGAACATAGAAGAGAGATAAACACAAATATAAACATACATGTGTTCGAATTGTAAAAGACCAGAGGAGTATGAAAAGAAGGGGCTCAACAATATTTCTATGAACAATGCACGTAAACAGCTAAACTGTTCTTTCAACTTCTTAATTTTCTCCAAATAAAACAAGTTTCCTGTCGGTATGTTTTTGTGAGTTTTTAACAGGCACTCACAAATAAACGTTTCTCATTGGAGGTGCTATTACCAGTGTTCTTACCCGTGCAACGCCGGGATACACTGCTAGTACATTCTACAAATGAGGAGGAGAGATAGTAAAGAAATGAGTTAACAATGTAATTTTTTAAAGTTTATTGCTGTTTATATTTTAATTTCTATTTAGTAAACGTTGAGCTATGGGATGCCAATGCCAATGTTGTTTGTTGTTCTTTCTCCTATATCCATTAAGCCTAATTAAACTTAATTACACTCTGGCCTTATTTACTGCTGCTGCTGCTGCCGCCGCCGCTGCCAATGCCACTGCTGCTGCTGTTCAATCAAGTCGAATCTATTATTACATTTTATGTTGCTATTTAAATTTGTTGTTTTGTTGTTATTTTGTTAGGCGTATATGTTTTATTTTGTATGCATGTGTGTGAATCAATTTGTATTTGTATGTGTACGTGTTTGTCAGTGTGTATTTGTGTGTGTAAAGGTGTGTGTGAATGTGTATTTGTGTATGTATATGTAGATAAATGTGTGATAATGTGTATTTGTGTGTGAATGTGTGTGTGTGAATGTGT
Organism: Eledone cirrhosa; assembly: GCA_964016885.1. Taxonomy (NCBI): domain Eukaryota; kingdom Metazoa; phylum Mollusca; class Cephalopoda; order Octopoda; family Eledonidae; genus Eledone; species Eledone cirrhosa. The sequence goes on along the minus strand of OZ024747.1, from coordinate 33,018,441 downwards.
ATTTATGTATGTATTTGTGTGTACATGTGTGTGAATGTGTATTTGTGTATGTATGTGTACATACATGTGAATGTGTAATTTTGTGTGTATGTTTGTAAAGGTGTGTATGTATGTGTAAAGATGTGTGTATGTTTCAATATATATATATGTGTAAACATGTATGTGTGTAAAGGTGTGTGAATGTATTAGTATGTGAAAGTGTGTGTGTGTGGTGTGTGCATGTGTATGAATCTGTTTATTTAACAGTAACACATGGGTTATGTCATGAAACACACACATATATATAGTCTAACACATATTTATAGGTATATTCCCATTGTCATACATACACACACACATATGCATATTAATAAACACGTTTACGCACATGCACACACATACATATTCATACACATGCACACACATCTTTACCTACAACTTTACACATACACATTAACATTGACACACACACACATACATATTCACACACACACACACACACTACTCACAAACATAGACACATACACACACTAAAACACAATCACTATCATATATGTACACATACCAAATTCCCATACATATATAACTTAATCATATGTATAGTGTGGAGGTGTGTGGCCTAGTGGTAAGTGTGTTGGACTTATGATAATAAGATTGTGGATTCATTTCCTGGCCTAGGTTGTGAGTTATGTTCTTGAGAAAAACTCTTCATTTCGCATTGCTCCTGTTTACTCAGCTGAAGATGTGTACCAGCAGCAATAGCTTTTAACCCTGTCATAGACTCATGTCCAGGGAGGAGTATTGTACTCTCAGTTACTTAATGCCACAGAAACTGAGGTGAGGACCTGCCTGATGAACTTCTCAGGCTTGAGACAGACTTTAACATTATGATGAACTGGCGTCCTGTCCAGGGGTGGTCATGTACTCTCAAGTGTGATAAACATTGGCTTGATGAGCTTCTACTCAAGACAGACTTTATACTTTATAATTATATATGTACATAATTGGCTTAGTGGTTCAGGTATTCGGCTTTTAAACATGAGTTTGAGAGTTCAATTCCCAGTGGCACTAAGTATCTTTGAGGAAAACATTTTATTTTAAGCTGCTTCAGTCCACTCAGCTGGCAAACATGAGTTGGACTTGTAATTCAAAGCGCAAATTATACAGTGTCATAGTGAATTTCCCTGAGAAATTACGTTGAGAGTTTATGTCATAGAATCACAACAGCATCTAGATGAATACACTGTGAATTTTGAATTAGGTGAGATGGCACAAGGTGATCTGGAACCAAGAGAAAGTTCCTTATATCTAACTATAATAAAGGGAGAAGTATGGTACTGTGTCCTGTTTATATGTTTGTATCCCATTGGTAAAATAAGTTGGATTACTTTGAATAAATAATTGTTTCTACTTTAGGCACAAGGCCAGAAATTACCCAGTGCATTACTGGTACTTTATTTTATCGACCCCGTAAGGATGAAAGGCAAAGTCAACCTCGGCGGGATTTGAACTCAGATCATAAAGGAACGTAACTATGCTGGAAAGCATGGCGTCCAACCCTCTACCAATACTGCCAATCCACCACTTTGAATAAATAATGAATGAATATTACATAATTTATGTACTAAATTCCGTAACTCTTGATTATACATAAATAATTTTATTGCTTATTTCAAGAATCACTTCTTTTAAAAGTTTCAAATTTCAACACTTCTGGTATATCATCACCACCACCACTTCAACTACCATATATATGGACAGAGCAAGAAAGCAAAAGAGAGATATAGATAACGTGACTATGTGACAGATATATATATATATATATATATATATATATATATATATATATATATATAAGGACGGGAACTTTCCTCAAACTATATGGATAAACCCCGGTTAAGGCCTCCCACAACGCCCACCCCTCCCTGTAGGTCCCCTACACCCCGTACCAATGACCAATGGACATATATATTTTATATATATATATATATATATATATATGTGTATGTATATATATTTTATACATGTATATATTTTATATATGTATGTATTTTATATATATATATATATATATATTTTATATATATATGTATTTTATATATGTATGTATTTGATATATGTATATGTATTTTATATATAGATATATACTTGTGCGTACATATATATATATATATATATATATATATATACACGCCTGTATGGATTTGTGTGTGTGTCTGAGGGGGTAGGTGTGAGTGTATGTACAAGTCAACCAACATAAGCCTTTTATTTCTAAATTTTCTAAACTATCTAAGTATTTGACTCCAAACATTATTTTAAGTATTACCACCCCACATTAATCCTCAATTTCTATGTGTGGGTGTGTGTGTGTGTCTGTGGAGGTGGGTGTGAGTGTACATGCAAGCCAACCTACATAAGTCTTTTTATTTGTAAATTTTCTACTCTAACCATAAATTTCAGTAGCACCACTCGACATAAATTCCTCAATTTAAGAATGACCTGTAGTATCTATTTCATACTATTAACCTTATTTGAATATATATCTGACCAGGAATGCTTTTTGTGAAAATCAGTCATATGGAACTATTGTCATCTTGCCTGACGGTTTGAACTTTACAACACCACCTGCCTCTTTGAGCATCTACAACCCTACTAGCATCTACAAACTGACCAATGAGAATTAAGACTATTCCTGCTGACAACATTAAATTATTCCTAAGAAGCTCATATGTCCCAAGGCTCTGATACCATCAACACTATAAACACAGAGCTGGCATATCTAAGAACTGACGAACTGCCTGATGAGGTCATAGCCATTCAATGGGTATCATCGAAATATATATAGCAGTAAATAAAGGATTATGAGTTCATACAATTGACTTATATTTCGTCACTATATATATATAAATCAACTTTTTAAATGGAAGTTGAAGTTGTAAGGTATGTCAAATCTATCTATTTATAAGACTGTTTATATTGTATTTTGTCTGAAGAAGGCATACCATATTTTTAATATGATATCCCTGAAATATATATAATGAAATAAATATGGTTTTATAAATATAGTTTCCATTTATTTAATATCGTATATATATATATATATATATATATATATATTTATTTATTAAAATAACAGATTAAAGTTTAAGCAAAGAATCGCTGCTTTCACCCTTAACGGGATCTTCTGAAACTAACAAAGTCAATCTGTAAACGCAGAACTGGATATTTCAAAAGACGTTGCAACCGGAGGAAGACAGGAAGACGATACTTTGGTTCGTGGTAACGTTCGCTGGCAAAGAACGGTTAAAAACGAATAATACGTCATTAATAGGAGCGGTGAAAAACAATTACGCGCAAAGACAGAACCACGTTTATGGTATAAAAGAGGTCGTAGACTAATGTTCTCTTAGGTGGTGCATAGAGACGTTCTCTGGCAATGAACGAAAAAACGAAGATAATAAGTCATATGTGGAGCGTGGAGAACAATAGCACGCAAAGACAAAACTACGTAAATGGTATAGCAGAAATCGTAGACTAAAATTCTAACTAGGAGACCAAATGAATCTCCGCTACAGAGTTAAGAACAAAGTAAATAAATACAATACAGAAGTAATAGGAACAAATAAATACATACACGCAAACAGATACGTACATACACAAGCATACGCAAAACCTTACCATGGGTATACAAAACCACGCACATATAAATATGTGTGTGTGTGTATGCTTGTGTACAAATAAATAAATAATTATATAAACGTATATAAGTAAATAAATACGTATATAACAAGCGCACACGCATACCTACATATAAATACACGAATGTTCGGAGACGTAAGTCAACTAAAACAAGAAGTACACATATACACACACCCACCATACGTACGAACCTGCACACACACGCGGACGCAAAACTCCCGTATACACATAGCCAAACCCTAAATACCAGAATATGTAAAAATTATACGCTATAACAGTCAAATATACGTACGAGAAGGTATACATACCTTCACAAAACATACGGGTAATATATACTTACCTATGCAAATACGTAAAGGAATAAACAAAACATGTTCTTATATATTTGATATATATTTTCCTTATCGAGCCCTCTTTGGATTTTAGTCTTCAATTTTATTATTATTACTATATATATATATATATGGAGAGAGAGTGAAAGAGAAAAATGAAGAGATGAGGATTTTTTTCAACACGCTGACATGTATGTGTATATGCATATACATACATTTATATGCATGAGCATATAACTATAATCGCGCAAACACAGCCACACTTACAAAAATACACACTCACAGACATACATTAACACAAATACACATACTTTCACACAAACACACATATATATTTACACAAACACACATGCTCGCAGTGCTACCTCGGGTGATGGTAAGGCTGAGGTGCTGGAACAACCAAGTGCCCTCACGAGCATAACCAAGAACCTCTGTTTGGTGATCCGCTAGTGAAGATAAGAACCTCGCTGTCAGTAGCCCAACTCTCCCAAACGTCCCGATCGCCACAACCTGGAACATGTAGTTAGCTGACTGAACACAGTAATTTAGGATTAGTTGTAGCTGTCACTTTTACCGCTACATCCAGGATGGGGATAGAAGCAAAAGAGTCACTAACTGTGACGTCCCAGATAAGGCACCAGCCTCTTGAGCAGGGGCACAGTTAAGAGCGTTAGGTTGTTTCCCATCAATTCTGGACAACTCAGCCAGTTCTAAAATTGAGGGGATGTTTGCCTGGGCTGAAGCTTTGATGATATATATATATATATACTACTAAAATGAGATTTAAAATGCCATGTCTGAGAATATCAGAAGCTTGTGGAATAATCTCAAATATTCCAAATAGTAAATCTGAGCATTTATTAACATTAAATTAAAAGTTGAATGAGATATATATATATATAAAATAAACAGATCAAACAATCACAGGGGATAATTTGTGAAGAGTGTAAACACACATAGTTACAGAGGTAACATATTAAAAATTAACAAGAACCTTTAATATAGATATAGATACCTTGCAATAATGATTAATCTCCTTTGTATATATATTAATAATGATTAATCTCCTTTGTATATGAGGGTTGGCTGAAACGTTCATGGGCAGACCAAGTTACTCTAATGGAATGAACCAATAGGGTTTATTTTTCAAGTTTTCAGCTGATTCTTGTATTCTTCACTAAAATATAAAGTCAAATATATAAACACACATGCACGTATACAAAGAGCTGCAACAAATTTAATCAGGGTCTGCAGAGAGAGATTGAACATGCAAATATATAACTCTGGCATTCAGCTATAACTAAAGCCCACTTTTGGGCATGTTACCAGAGATATAATGACATCTACCTCAAGGAGATATAAGACAATCATCTATTTAAAAGCTCCCATTAAAAGCCCCATTAGGGCATAGAAGACACTGTACTAATGGAGGGAATTCACTAAATAGCTACAAGCTAATAAAATAACTGCTAATTACATAGTATGTTTGTTACCTTAGTCAATGCCTATATGCAGCCTTGTGAACTTACATTGAAGAATTATAAGTGTCAAATTTTTCACTTTTTACCATGGACTCAGGGAAATGCCTGAAATGAAATATAAAATATAATTTATGTGTGTGTTTATATATTTATATATATAAGTCAATAATATTAATAAATGGAAACTATCTTTATGAAACCATATTTATTTTATTATATATATTTCAAGGGTACCAACATTTTTTTTTTTTTTTGGTACACTCTCACCAGATAAAATACAAAAGTTGTTTTATAGATATATTAGCAGAGTGTTAATATTTAATATAGAAATAGCTTCTACAGGACTAGTACTGTTTCATTGTTTCATTTGGGAGAAATCTTCAAGAAGCCCATATCATTATCATCGTCATTTTACGTCCACTTTTCCCTGCTTGCAAGGGTTGACATATATATATATATATATATATATATATATATATATATATTATGTATCTATATTTTCTTTGATAGACTATATATATATATTTATATCTATATTTTTAACCGTTCGCCAATCAATGATAAACATCGATTGCCAACTAAATTAACTGTAGGGTTATAAAATATACAGAAGTGAAAAAGCAATCCAAACCAAACAGTGAGTTATATTCATATATACATAAATGTAATCTGAGTTTTACGAATATTAATAATAATATTCGTTTCGTTTGCAATTATGCAAACAGCCTCTTTTGTAAAGCCATGTCAGTAGAATGAGCCCCTCATTTTTGCTCTTGTGTTGGCATGTAAACAGAACTGCAGACACTAATGTTTCTGAGTATTACCCTTCACCAGTGCAGTTCACTGTTCACCTGCAAACTCTCAGAGTTTGTGAAAATATATGCTATTTTCTAAAAGATACAGTGATTGATCGGCCTGATTTGCATATTTGCAGACTGGCTGACCAGTCAGATCTGCATATTAGAAGATCCACTGATCAGCTGGATTTGCATATCAGCATTCATTTATTGTATTCAGCCATGTAAAGTGATAATTTTTTTTTTTTATTTGAGTATGGCAAAAGCCGGCTATGAATCGCACGTGTACAGGAAATTGACTGGCCTGTCAGCTGATTTGCAAATATGGCTGATCAGTGGATCTTCTAATATGCAGATCTGACTGATCAATCAGTCTGCTAATATGCAAAACATGCCGATAAGTCAATGTATATTTTAGAAAATATCATATATTTTCAGTAGCTTTGATAGTTGGTCGATGAACAGTGAACTGAACTGATGAAGGGTAATACCCAGAAACATTAGTATCTGCAGTTCTGTTTACATGCCAACACAAGAGCAAGCACGAGTGGCTCATTCTACTGACATGGCTTTAAAAAAGAGGCTGTTTGCATAATTGCAAACAAATAGACTATTATTATTAATACTTTGCCTTTCATCCTTACGGGGTCGATAAAATAAAGTACCAGTAATGCACTGGGTAATTGCTGGCCTTGTGCCAAAAGAAGAAACAATTATTAATAGGTTAAACGGTGGTAGATTAACAGTATCGGTAGAGGGTCGGACGCCATGCTTCGACGCAAAGAGTTACAGCCCTTTCCATTCTGAGTTCAAATCCCGCCGAGGTTAACTTTGCCTTTCATCCTTACGGGGTTGATAAAATAAAGTACCAGTAATACACTGGTTAATTACTGGCCTTGTGCCAAAAGTAGAAACAATTATTAATAGGTTGGTCGTTAGTGACATCTCAGTAAGCATGAGAAAGAATGAGACATACAGGAAGGTGTGGAAAAGAAAGGTCTGGAAGCTAAAAGACCTTTTGTTAAAATATAAATTTAGCAAAGCCCTTCAAGAAGTGTTTGACGAAAAAGAAGACGATTTAGAGTTGTATGACATAGATGATAACTGGAATTTCTTACGTGACAACTTACTGCGGGCTACTGAAGAAACTTGTGGTTGGGCAGAGCTTCAACCAGACAGAGAGTGACCTGGTGGTGGAACAGCACAGTAGATAAGGCCATTAGAGACAAAAGACTGGCATGGAAAGCTTGGAAAAATGGTGGGAGTAGGGAAGGATAAACAGCTGCGAGGAGAGAAGATAGACATTAGGTGTACTTAGCATGCAGGGAGGCGGAGAGTAGGAGGTTTGCCAATGTCCTGCGACGGGAAAATCAGAGACGTGCGGTGTTCCGCATTGCAAGGCAGTGTGTCAGTGCAAATCAGGATGCTGTTGGAGATAAATGTGTCCGAATTGATGCCAGTGTACTTAGTGTCACGAATGATCAGAAAAAGGCCAGGAAATGTCATTATGAGACACTGATGAATGTAGAGAACGAATGTGACAGAGAGGAATTACACCCCAGTAGACCTGACAGAGGGACAAGCTATTGAGATTGACAAATATAGGGTACAAGAGGCAATTAAGGAAATGAAGAATGGTAAGGATGCTGGACCATCGGAAATAGTTGCTGAAATGCTGAAGGCATTAGGTGAAATAGGTATTAAACTGGTTGCACACATCATCAATCAAGTTATATATGGTGGTGTCAGACCCAAAGACTGGTGCAGCAGTATTCTCATAAATTGCTACAAAGGTAAAGGGGATGCTCTAGAGAGGAGGAATTATAAGGGCATAAAGCTGATGGATCAGGTTATGAAAGTGGCAGAGATAATATTAGCGCAACTGATTAGAGAAAGAGTCAAATTAGATGAGATGCACTTTGGTTTTGTGCTTCGGAAAAGTACAGCAGATGCCCTCTTCTTAGTGAGGCAACTACAAGAGAAGTTTTTAGAGAAGAATAAGCCACTATACTTAGCTTTTGTTGACCTAGAGAAGGCCTTTGATAGGGTACCCTGATCTGTCATCTGGTGGTCTCTAAGGAAACTAGGTGTAGAGGAATGGCTTGTGAGGGCAGTGCAAGCTATGTACAGGGGTGCTGTCAGTAAAGTGAGAGTAGGTATGGAGTTTAGTGAGAAATTCCAGATACAAGTAGGTGTACATCAGGGTTCGGTCCTCAGCCCGCTCTTGTTCATTATAGTCCTCCAAGCCAAAACAGAGGAGTTTAAGACTGGATGCCCATGGGAACTTCTATATGCTGATGATCTGGTTCTTATAGCAGAATCAGTAGAGGAGCTAGAGAATAAATTCACGCTATGGAAACAACAGTTGGAATCAAGAGGTCTGAGAGTGAACATAGCTAAGACAAAAGTGTTGATGAGTAAAAGGGAAATGGCCATGTTCGATATGTAGGAAAGAAACTGGCATAAATTCTATAAAATGTATGCAATGCAGATCTTGGGTACACAAGAGATGTAGTTGGATTGCAGGCAAACTAACAGGTAGGGAAAACTACGTATGCAGTAGATGTACAGGGAAAGTTGGCAGTATTAATCGCAGTGATAGACACATTTTTTCAATGCAGGTGTGTTCTATATCAGTAGTTGATACCTACTGGTACATAGGTGATCAGATTAGCATGGGAGGGGGTTGTTCCGAGGCCATAGTATCTAGAATAAGGATGGGTTGGAAGAAGTTTAGGCAGCTGCTTTCTTTGTTGACAAAGAAGGGTTTCTCCCTGCATACGTAAGGACTCCTATATGATGCCTATGTGATGCGCGATGCTGCATGGTAGTGAGACATGGGCGGCAACTGCAGACGATATGTGACGGCTGGAGAGAAATGAAGCAAGTATGCTCCGTTGGACGTGCAATGTCAATGTGCGTGAATGACAAAGCATAGACGAGTTGAGAAAGAAACTGGGTATAATAGAGATAAGTTATGGTGTGTAGGAGAGAAGGCTGAGATGATATGGACATGTGATGTGCATGGAGAATGACCGCTGGATAAAGAAGTGCTAAGAAATCCCAGTAGAATGAAGACGCAATAGAGGTAGACCACGTAAAACATTGTTGGAGGTGATGAGAGCAGACCTCAGATCGCTGAAACTCACCGAGGAGATGACGAAGGACCATGACAAGTGGAGAGATGCTGTGCTGAATAGGACCCGTTGCAGGCAGGGAAAAGCGGAAGTAAAATGATGATGATGATGATTCGTAAAACTCAGATTACATACATTTATTGTATTCAGCCATGTAGAGAGATAACATTTATATATATATATATATATATATACATATATATATTCATATATACATACACACACACATAGAAATATATACATATATATATATATATATATATATATATATATATATATATATATATATATATATATATATATATATATAAGACGTAAAATAAGAAAATTTCTTTAAAAATATTTTTTTAGAAAAATTAACTTACTTACTTAAATTTTCACTCCAACTAATTAGTTTCTGCAATGGGATAAAGACAGTTACGTAATGAACTGTTGAGAATTTCATTGCGTCATCAGGGAGGTCATTTTCAGCCGAGTCTCCAGGCGATGCGCGGACCTATATATATATATATATATATATATATATATATATATATATATATATATATATATATATATATATATATATATATATATATATATATATATTCATATATACATATATATACATACATATACACACTCATTTCTTCTTAGCTTCGTACGAACGTATAATAACCCCCCACACACACACACACACAAACACATGCTTGCGCACGTGCTCAAGTATAGCTCTTTTTACAAAGCGTTTTTTTTTTCCATTTCAGGTAGAAGCGCTCCATCATCCACTTTTCTAAAAAACAAATCATACACAATGCCAGCTCCAACAGTTTTGCAAGAGGCGTCAACATGAATAACCTATTATTTTTATCTAAAGACATTTTTTCCAATTCCATCCCGCCCGTCCCCCCAATCTATTTTATTTCTCATTCTTTCTTCTGATGACCCGCTCCCTGCTATATCAAGCGTTAACCTAATATATACCTTTCATATACTGTACCGATTGTGTTCTTATTTCTGTTTACCTTTTACATACATATATATGTATATATATTCATATATATTCAATAAGGTAGATAAGGCATGGAAAGAATGTAAGAACGGGGGAAGCAGGGTACATTACATAGAGACCAGGAGGGAAACTAGAGGACAAGTATACTTAGCTAGGAGGGAAGTGGAAGAAAATTCAAGCCTGTCTTGCAACGTGAGGACCAGAAACAGAAGGTGTTCAAGATTGCGAGGCAGTGTGTCAGAGAGAATTGTTATGTCATTGGAGAGAAGTGAATCCGGAATGATAAAGGTGAGCTTGCCCTCACAAGTGCTGAGAAGAAAGATGCATGGAAGAGCCATTATGAAAGATTACTAAATGAAGAGAACGCATGGGAAGAAGAGACTCTACCCCAAGTAGAACCTATAGAGTGGCCAGCAGTACAAGTCAACAGCAGCGTAGTAAGTAAAGCAATCAAAGATATGAAGACTGGGAAGGCAACCGGTCCATCGGGTATAGCTGTCGAGATGCTGAAGGCATCTGGGTTGGTAGGTCACACCATAACCACACGTATTGTTAACCAGGTAATACTAGAAGGTGCCATACCAAAATATTGGTGCAGCATCATTGTCAACTGCTACAAGGGTCGATCTGGAGAAAGACTTTGACAGATTCCCCCGTGCTATAATCTGGTGGGCTCTTAGAAAACTAGGAGTAGATGAATGGATTGTGAAAGCTGTACAAGCCATGTATAGGGGAGCAGTCAGCAAAATTAGGATTAGCAAGAAATTTACCATAAAGGTCGGTATAGACCAGGGCTCTGTTCTTAGCCCTCTCCTGTTCATCATAGATTTGCAGGCAATAACGGAGGAGTTTAAGACCAGATTCCCAGGGGAACTCCTGTATGCAGATGACCTCACACTTATAGCTGAATCTATGGTAGAACTAGAGAAGAAATTCCAAACATGGAAGCAGGGACTAGAAAGAAAGGGCCTCAAAGTCAACCTGACAAAGACTAAGGTCCTTGTAAGTAGACGAGAAAACAGAACCCAGATCCCCTCAGGGAAATGGCCTTGCTCAGAATGTAGGAACTCCATCCTCTGCCCCAAATGCAAACAATGGGTACACAAGAAATGTAGTGGGATCTCAGGAAGCTTAAATAAGAATGTAGGCTTCACATGTAGCAGCTGTACTGAGACAGCAAGGAGCTAACGACCACAGGAAACAAACACCACCAAACTCTGGGAGGGCTCTGTAGAAAAAGTATACAGCTTCTGCTACCTAGGTGACCAAATTGGCAGTGGAGGTAGGTGTTCGGAAAGTACAATAACTAAGGTAAGAATGGGATGGAAGACGTTCAGGGAGCTACTGCCACTGCCAGCTGCAAAAGGATTTTCACTCAAAATGAAAGGCAGACTGTATGATGCGTGTATACGAACAGCAATGTTACATGGTAGAAAGACCTGGGTGCTGTCTGTAGAAGACTTGCGTTGATTAGAAAGAAACGAAGCCTGCATGCTCCGATGGATGTGTAATAGAAAGATACGCGAACGGCAAAGCATAAACGGATTGAGAGAGAGTCTGAGCATAAGAGGAATCAAATGCTGTGTGCAGGAGAGGAGGTTGTGTTGGTATGGACATGTGATGGGTATGAAGGATGACAGCTGTATAAAAAGGTGCAGAGTACTAGAAGTCGATGGAAGCTGTGGAATGGGGAGACCCAAGAATACCTGGGATGAGGTGATAAAAGCCGACCTTACCCAATTACACCTCTCAAAGGCCACCGTGACCTATGGTGTCACGCAGTATTACAGAAGACCTGACCCCCCATGGGTACAAACCGAAGCTCAAGCATATAGACAATATGCCCCCACTGCAAAGTGGTCGTGGAGGCTCCACGGCAAAAAAGCACCCAGCCCACACTGTAAAGTGGACGTGTAGGTGCCATGGAATAAAAGCACCCAGCACTCACTGTAAAATGGTGATGATGATGATGATTCATGTATATTTATATATATATTAATATATACATATGTATATATATATATATATACATATATATATTCATATATATATATTCATATATACATTTATATAATCCTATATATAATCCTATATATATCATCATCATGATCATCACTGTTTTACGTTGATGTCTCCACGCTAGCATGGGTTAGAGAGGTTGTCCTGTTGTGGGCTATGCCAGGTCAGGTGACTGTGTCTTGCCTACACAGGACTTATTTTGGATCGGTTTCTACAGTTGATGCCCTTCTTAACACCAACCTCATTTACAGTGTGGACAGGGTGCTTTTTGTCACAACACCTACATGACCACTTTACAGTGAGAGGGGGTGGGGGAATATTGTCTATATGCTTTAGCTTCGTCTTGTACCCGTGGGAACTTGAGTCTTCTGTATTTGATTCCTCTTATGCTTAGTCTCTCTGTTAATTCCTTTACGCTTTGCCGTTCGAATATATTACTATTCCCCATGCATGAGAGCATGCAAGCTTCGTTTCTTTCTAATATATGCAAGTATTCTACAGACAACGCCCAGGTCTCACTACCACGTAACATTGCTGTTCGTATGCACTCATCATACAGTCTGCCTTTCATCTTGAGAGAAAAGCCTTTTGTAGCTTTGCTACCTTTGTGGTAGCTCCATGAATTTCTTCCATCCTCTTCTTACCCAGGTTACTGTATTTTCAGAACACCCACTCCACTGTTAATTCGGACTCCTAGATAGCAGAAGCTGTCAACTGTTTCTACATTGCCCTCCCAGAGTTTGGTAGTGTTTGTTTCCTGTAGCCGTTTGCTGATTACTGTCTCAGTACAACTGCTATATGTAAAACCTACATTCTTAACTAAACTTCCTGAGATCCCACTACATCTCTTGTGTACCGATAGTTTGCATTTGGGGCAGAGGATGGAATTTCTACCTTCACCTTTCCTGCATACTGAGCAAGGCCATTTCTCTGAGGGTATCTTTGTTCTGTTTCTTTGTCTTCTAACAAGGACCTTAGTCTTTGTCAGGTTGACTTTGAAACCATTTTTTCTAGTCCCTGCTGTTTGGAATTTCTTCTCTAGTTCCACCATAGATTCATTTATAAGTGTAAGATCATCCATGCACAGAAGTTCCCATGGGCATCCAGTATTAAACTTCTCTGTTATAGTCTGCAAAATGATAATAAACAGGAGTGGGCCAAGTTAACACTAACTTTGCTGACTGCTCCCCTATACGTGGCTTGTACAGCCTTTACAAGCCATTCATCTACACCTAGTTTTCTAAGAGCCCACCAGATTATAGCACGGGGACTCTGTTGAAGGCTTTTTCTAAATCGACAAATGCCAGGTAGAGCGGCTTACTTTTAGCTAGGTACTTTTCCTGTAACTGCCTCACAAGGAAGATAGCATCTAGTGGTGTCTTTTCCTAGCACAAACCCAAATTGCATCTCAACTAGTTTTACCCGGTCCCTAATCAACTGTGCTATAACTCTTTACGTTACTTTCATGACCTGGTCCATCAGCTTTATACCTCTATAGTTTCCTCTATCTAGTGCATCACCTTTAACTTTGTAGTAGTTAACAATGATGCTGCTGCACCAATCCTTTGGTATGACGTCCTCTAGTAATACTTGATTAACAATACGTGTGTTTATAGTGTGATCTACTTTCCCAGATGCTTTCAGCATCTCGGCAGCTATACCCGTCTTCATATCTTTAATTCATATCTTCCTTGTTTTCATATCTTTATTTGCTTTACTTACTACACTACTGCTGACTTGTATCATCATCATCAATTAACATCAATCTTCCATGCTAGCATGACGGTTTGGTTCCATTTGATGTGAGAATGGTCGGGAGACTGTGTCTCGCTCATACGTAAGTGGCACTGGCAGGTGTTTTACAGCTGGATGTCCCTCCTAACACCAACCACATTTACAGTGTGGACTGGGAGCCTTTTTACTGTCTCCTACATGACCACCATACAGTATGGACTTTTGTGTCATCGACACAGTGCACAGAACGGAAAAGGGAGGATGGGGTAGGGTATGTGGGGTGGGGTGCACATTGGGTTAAGAGGTGCCTACTGACTGTAGGTTTCTATGCAAGGGCAGTTGGTTCTTCTGTACAATTGCATGGCATCAAAGATCTCGATGCAGTGTCATTGTCTTAGAGAGGTGTAAGTGAGCATGGTCAGCTTTTATCACCTCATCCCAGGTTTTTCTTGGTCTATCCATTCCGTAGCTTCCATCAATTTTCATTGCCCTGCACTTTTTATACAGCTGTCATCCTTCATACGCATTCCATGGCCATAACAATGCAATCTCCTCTCCAGAACACAACATTTGATAGCTCTTATGCTTAATCTCTCAATTTGTTTATGCTTCGCCTTTCACGCACATTACTATTACACATCGATCAGAGCATGCAAGCTTCATTTCTTTCTAATCTACACATGTCTTCAGCACACAATGCCCAGGTCTCACTACCATGTAATATCACTATTCGTCTACAAGCATCATACAATCTGCCTTTCACTTTTTGAGAAAAACACCTTGTGGCCAACAGTGGTATTAGCTCTCTGAACTTTTTCCAACTCTGGATACTGCACTTTCAGAGCACGCTCCTCCACTGCTGATTTTGTCACCCAGGTAACAGAAAGTGTCCACTATTGCTATAGAACCATCTGGGCAGTTAAAGGAGATAGCATCCAGTGGGTCCTTGCTACTTACTGTACCTGCATTTGGGACATAGAACGAAATTTCTACCTATTGCTTTCCTACACACTGAGCATGGCCATTTCCCAGAGGGCACCCGTGCCATATTCTCCTTTTTACATAGTAGAACTTTAGTCTTAGACATGTTGACTCTAAGGCCTTTCGATTCTAGGCCATGCTTCCATATTTAGAACTTCTCTAATATTTAAGAGGTATCTTAAATTAAGCAACGTTCAACACTCACTAAAATGGGATATCGTGGCTAGGGCCCAACCGTTCAATGGACGAAGAAAATCTAGTGATCTTTGTATTACAGAAGCATATTACATAACTCTATCACGACCTCTACCGATTAACGATAGAACGGAGGTAACTATTAGCTGTCAACATCGAAGGGCTAATTCCTTTGCCAATAGAATATTTGACCCAACTTAGTCATCTAGCCCCATTTTTACTTGTAGCTAATAAGTTAAATAGCTATGACTAACTTAGATAATTATAAGTTATCTCCCCTACATTGTCTCTCAATTAAAAAATTTAAAAATTAGCACTTAACTATAAACTACCCACAATTTCTAATCCCTTGAGGAGTTACTTCCCCTGAAACCACCCTCTAATTAGTAAGGTAAATATGTCCTTTGGCAGCCATCTTGTTACCCATAGGCAGATCTCACACAATGCAGCCTCGACAGATGAATACTGCTTGATTATGGCTGACAACTGATGCAACCAAGATACCATAGTGAAAAACCAATATATGGAACATTATATTATGTAACATTCTCTCATTATTTTAATTTGGATTGGCAGTATCGGTAGAGGGTCGGACGCCATGCTTTCCAGCATAGTTACGTCCCTTTACGATCTGAGTTCAAATCCAGCCGAGGTTGACTTTGCCTTTTATCCTTACGGGGTCGATAAAATAAAGTACCAGTAATGCACTGGGTAATTGCTGGCCTTGTGCCTAAAGTAGAAACAATTATTTTAATTTATATTCCTTTGAAGTTCCGATGAGCCGCTCTGTTCTTTAAATATGTTAATTATTTTCAACTGAACCAGATCAATTATGATATATAGTCATCTGATCCATAAATAGTATATGGAGTAGCGAAACAATTGTAAACGGACATTATTATTGTTAATATTATTATAATTATTCTCTACATTCCTTACATCAAACTAAAATATGTTGACCATCTTTTAATAATGTCTTCCTTGTGAAATTGTGGTCTTGTTTTGCTTAACTAATGAATATTTCCAGCTCTGCGCACCTAACTTCTGCATGAACCCAGCCACCTAGCTGCTTTCTACTGCATATTGCACATTGAGCACATGCCTTTACGCTTTGGCTTCTAACTAATTCACCAATCTCTCCTCTCATATCTCCTCTCCTATCTCCATCTCTCTCTTTAAGATTGGTTACTCTTGAACTGTGTATATATATATATATATATATATATATATATATATATATATATATTATAATGAAATGACAGGAGGCTGGACTTGTGTAAATCCTTGAAAGGTTTATTATA
>OZ024747.1:32791795-32996795 GCA_964016885.1 Eledone cirrhosa | reverse complement strand
TGTGATACACACATTACCATTGTTTAACTTTAAAGAAAACAATACAGATGCAAAATATTTACCCCAGCAATATGTCCAAATAGCTACATTTTTTTTAATGAGCTCTCTTTTGTTATAAAAGGAAATAATGTGTATTTCATAGCACCTGTTCATCATCAATGATGACTTGCAAGTTACATATTTAGGGATCTCACCTGATAAGGACTCACTAGAAATAGCAACTAAATTTGTCTCAAATACCAATCCAATCCAGAGTTTTCTCGTTCCTGCTGGAGGAACCCTTCCCTGGTTTACATTGCTCACTTTCTGTTTGGTTTTGTCCATGTCAGAGATGTAGCCATACTCACCATGCTTGGGATGAACACATTAAATAATTAGATATACTATGCCTAAAATAAATGACAGGATGGTTATGGCTGGAACACCTTTAATCATAGGTCTGCTCAGTGGGACATAGCCTGAAACTAAACAGCAATAAAAACAGTGGCTAGAATCTTCTGACTGGATGATGTGGGCTACTTGGGGGAATGTACAATACAATTAACTAAAGCCTGCCAGCCTCAATCGTTTGATGGCAAGCGCCCAGCCAAAATAACCCTCTTCCAATTTAATGAAGGTAAATCTCTAATCTGGGGCACCAAATGCAGACACATTCTCCACCTCTAATCTTGTTGCTTTAGCTTCAAACCCGGACACTACACCCCATAATGTGATGGAGAGGAAAATAGCTATATATCAAGACTTGAAAGACTGCTTCCTTTTCATGCTAACTGCTGTTGAAATATCTGGTATCTTCAATCTGCAAAAGGCCATTTTCCCTGGCAAAATTGGGTGGAGTGCATCCCACCTAATGAAGGTACTCCATGAGCTGGAGTGGTTGATGCAGCAGGTGTCACTGGCTGTTCTCCGTGGCAAGGCCATCACTATTCTTTCTACAGAGAGCAACTGAGATATACCACATAAACTGGAGTTTAATCTACTGATCTCTTCCCCTATAGTCTTATTATCTTCTTCTTATTTGCTACTTATTCCTGAGAGGGTCATGGGTGCAGAATTCCTCAAACACTCCTTCTAGTGTGTCCTGCAAGAAACAACCATCTCCAACTGATCTAGCTGGATCCCCAAGTGAGACCAGCCAAGCTAATGGATCTAATCCAACCATCTTGCATAGGGTCTACCCCTGGTTGGCTTTACCCGTAAAATCCTGTAAAAATCCAGCAATTCTTTCCGGAGACATTCTAACCACATGCCCATAATATTGGAGCTGTAATCTCTCAATTCAGGGAAGTAGTGCCTCTGCTTTCATTATTTAATTTTTCCTCTTTCTTTTTGCAAACTTATCATTTGTTGAATAAGTTTGTCTCCATTAAAGAGCTTTTGAAGAGATTATAGAAATAGATGTAACTGTTTTCACTTCAGTGGTGTTTATAATGTAAAACTAAATGGTAATTTAAATATTTCTGAATTACCAAGATGTTTTCAATTTTCACTCAACCTCCTAATTTTTCAGGCTAAGGAGGTAAAAAAAAGAAAAATCCATCTCTATCTGGCTATGAAATTGGTCTTTCAAAAAGAGATCTAATTATGAGAAGAAATAAACTGTGTATTTCAAGCCAACAGAAACTTGTCTATCCCATATTAGTGCTGTCACTACTAATAAAGAGAAATACTTAACAATTGTGAATGATGTATGGCATAGTCGCAGAACAAAGTCAATGAATTAATGTTGTCACTGCTAAAAGCTAGAGTTGCTGTAACAATGTGGGCAAAGTGGCATGGCCTAAAACACAATACAATCAAGGAATGTCAGACTCAAATTGTGTCGTACATATATATTGCAATGTGTTGTGTTGACTGGGCGAGCTGAAAAAAGATTACTCTCGAAGAGGGCCCCCTTATCAGTGGGGTTTATTTGGAAGCAATTGGCTCAATTGTCTTAAGTCCAATCCTGATTGAGGATGAATTTCATAAGCTGTGGATACAATACAACACAAAGAAATTAGTGCTGTCTTTGTTGACAGCCAGGAAGATACACTAAATATTTGTGAGTGAAGTACTTAAACTAAGCACCTCTAAACATTTTTACTACCAAGTACTCATTTTATTTAACCCATTTAATACTGACTCTGCTAAAACTAGCTCTATTTCTAGGAAACAAAACCACCCATTTTAAATGGTTCCTATTTAATTTAAAATCTTCCCACATATTTTATATTAAAAAATCTTATGTTTCTGTCTTAGAAATTAAATAATAAATAATTTTAGTAAACTCTTAAAATTCCTCATTGAATTTAAATGGAGTGTATTTCATTAGAAATATGGTTACAAAATAGTTAAATGAACTTTCTCAAGACTGACAGGCTTTTGAAAGTACACATACTATTATTACTTCTCTTCCAGATTGTTATACAGTAAGATGAGCCTCAAGGCAGACTTTAGACATTAGAATGCCATCTTTATCATTGTTTAACATACATTTCCCCCAATAGCAATAGTTGAACATATCATCACAGACCAGTCAGTACTCACGCAAAGCCCCTGGCCTCCAGAGGGCTTGACATATGATCCCTCACTCTACTGATTGCATTTTATCATAGTGCCAACATTAAAGAGGTTGTGATGCTTTTGACAGCAAAGCTATATATCAAGGACTAATTGCATTATCCAAGTAAGTAGGGTGTGAAATGAGAGATATGGAAGCTATTTCTAGCAGGTAGAACAAGTTCATAGAAACCCCCACTAAGTATTTCATTCAGGATCTTTGTCGCTCTATTGTGTGATTGCCTGTTCTAAATAAGGACTTTAGTTAAGTAGAGTGATGGAACACTGTGAGTAAGTGAAATGAATTCTAAAAGTTGGGAAATTTCTCAATATTGTTATTTTCATTTTTCTTTTGATTTATTCCTTAGTACGTCATCAAAGAATGCATAAAAGAAACTAAACAATTTTTTTCTTTTTTTAAATCAGGCAGATATGTATAAGAAAATCACAGCACATAACATCTTGAAGAAAATTGATTGATATATATTGATTCTCTGAGCAACAACATGACATGCTGCATACCTATTAGAATCTATTTTCCAGCCATATCGTTTATATCATCCATATCATTGCATTCAATTGCCCTGGCAGCAGGAACACCTACAGTGAACCTTTAACCACTAAGACATGCTCCCATCCATAAATTTCCAGTCAAAATCCATCCTGACATGTCTAATATATTTCTGTCATCACACACACACTATACTAGCTACACCAGTGAACACTAAATATTTCTTACGATAGATTTAATGCCTAAAGTTAGGGAAACTGTGTGAATATCTATTATGAAGAAGTGAAACTGAAATTTAAATCACGTCACTTCACAACTCCCAACGAACATGCATGTGGTTTTGAGGTTCATTCCACCCTATATCACTTTGGGTTGACTCAAACTGTGAGAATGAAATTTTTTAGACAAAAGCTGTGCAGAAGCCCATCAAATACATGGCATCATCATCGTCAGCATTGTTTAGCATTTATTTTCCCTGATATCAAAGTTTGAACATATCATCACAAACTGGTTAATTCTCAAGCAAAATTACTGATATAATGCATTATATCATGGCCCCAACACTAGGGAAGGAAGTTGTCATATCCTTGACACAGCTGTGTCCAGAGAGATTGTTATGACCATATGATGCCTCTACTCATTTGCCAACCACATTACAGATCTGGGTGTATTTTATTATGGAATCAGATGAGGTTATCATTTCACCTGCAAGTAAAGAAGCAATAAAAGTACGGTGGAGGACAGAGGGAGGAGAAAGATGAAGGACAGAAAAAAAAAGAATTTATAAAATGAGGAGCTAGGTCAGAAGTGCAAGACATAATTTTATCTTTCATTTTGATTCATGTAATGTCTAGAGACGATATATGTATGTGGATATATCTCTGGAATTAACTGTTGAAACAACAAGCGCTCAGCCATCGGACTCTGCCTCTTTCTAATATAGATACACTCTACTATCTCAAGTATTGAGTACTTTGTTGAATAATAGTCTTAGTAGTTTCATACTGATTAAATCCTGATATATCATCATCATCCCCATTTTACGTCCGTTCTTCCACGCTAGCATGGGTTAGACAGGTTGTCCTGTTGTGGGCAGATCCGGTCAGCTGACCCTGTCTTGCTCATACGGGAACTGATTCTGGCTTGATTTCTAGAGCTGGATGCCCTTCCTAACACCAACCTCATTTACAGTGAGTGCTGGGTGTTTTTTTGCCGTGGCACCTCCACGACCTCTTTGCAGTGGGAGGGTGTGTGAGCATATTTCTATATGCTTCAGCTTCAACTTGTATCCATGGGAAGTCGGGTCTTCTGTATTACTGCGTGATGCCAGAGGTCAAAATTGGGTAAGGTGGCCTTTTATGCCCACATCCCAGGTCTTCTTTGGTCTCCCCACTCCGCAGTTTCCATCGACTTCTAGTGTTCTGCACCTTTTTATGCAGTTGTCATCCTTCATACGCATCACATGTCTATACGAACGCAACCTCCTCTCCTGCACACAGCATTTGATTCCTCTTATACTCAGTCTCTCTCTCAATTCGTTTATGCTTTGCCGTTTGTGTATATTACTATTACACATCCATCGAAGCATGCAGGCTTCATTTCTTTCTAATCTACGAAGTCCTCCACAGATAGCGGCCAGGTCTCACTACCATGTAACATTGCTGTTCGTATACACGCATCATACAGTCTGCCTTTCATTTTGAGGGAAAAGCCTTTAGCAGCTAGCAGTGGCAGTAGCACCTTCTTACCCTAGTTATTGTACTTTCCAAACACCTACCTCCAGTGCTAATTCAGGCACCTAGGTAGCAGAAGCTGTCTACTGTTTCTACAGAGCCCTCCCAGAGTATGGTGGTGCTTGTTTCCTGTGGTCGTTTGCTGCTTGCTGTCCCAGCACAGCTGCTACATGTGAAGCCTACATTCTTTGTTAAGCTTCCTGAGATATCACTACATCTCTTGTGTACCCATTGTTTGCATTTGGAGCAGAGGATGGATTCCTATCTACACCTTCCTACATACTAAGCAAGGCCATTTCCCTGAGGGGATCTGAGTTCTGTTTTCGCGTCTACTTACAAGGACCTCAGTATTTGCCAGGCTGACTTTGAGACCCTTACTTTCTAGTCCCAGTTCCATTTTGGGAATTTCTTCTCTAGTTCTACCATAGATTCAGCTATAAGTGTGAGGTCATCTGCATACAGGAGTTCCCATGGGCATCCGGTCTTAAACTCCTCCGTTATTGCCTGCAATACTATAATGAACAGGAGAGGGCTAAGAACAGAGCCCTGGTGAACACCAACCTGTATGCTAAATTCCACGCTATAGTCATTGCTAATCCTAACTTTGCTGACTGCTCCTCTATACATGGCTTGTACAGCTTTCACAAGCCATTCGTCTACTCCTAGTTTTCTAAGAGCCCACCAGATTATAGCACGGGGAACTCTGTCAAAGGCTTTTTCCAGATCAATGAATGGCAGTTAGAGCGGCTTACTTTTAGCTAGGTACTTTTCCTGTAACTGCCTCACAAGGAAGAGGGCATCAACAGTGCCTTTTCCTGGTACCAATCCAAATTGCTTCTCATCTAGTTTTACCTGGTCCCTAATCAACTGTGCTATAACTCTTTCTGTTACTTCCATGACCTGATCCATCAGCTTTACACCTCTAGAGTTTCCTCTATCTAGTGCATCACCTTTACCCTTGTAGCAGTTGACAATGATGCTGTTGCACCAATCCTTTGGTATGACTCCTTCTAGTATTACCTGGTTAACAATGTGTGGTTATGGTGTGACCTACCAACCCAGATGCTTTTAGCATCTCGGCAGCTATACCCAATGGACCGATTGCCTTCCCAGTCTTGATATCTTTGATTTCCTTACTCACTACGCTGCTGCTGACTTGTACTGCTGGCCCTTCTATAGGGTCCACTTAGTGTAGGGTCTCTTTTCCCATGCATTCTCCTCATTTAGTAATCTTTTATAATGGCTCTTCCACGCATCTTTCTTCTCAGCACTTGCATGGGCAAGCTCACCTTTATCATTCCGGATACACTTCTCTCCAATGACATCACAATTCTCTCTGACACACTGCCTCACAATCTTGAACACCTCCTGTTTCTGGTCCTCACATTGCAAAACATGCTTATATATGAGGATCAGGTGAAAATTTCATAGGCTAACCAAGATACTCTCATGGAATGTCCGAATGAGGTTTATTTTTCAACATAGTCCATGGAAAGTAACAATGCAGTTATTTATAAGAACAATTGAAATTAGTGCATGCAAAATTTCACAGCTGTAGCAGTAATCCTTCATAGTCAACATATGAACTTTTCAGCTGACTCTTATGTGTGTATATATATATATATATATATACACACACATGAGAGTCAGCTGAAAAGTTCATAGGTTGACTATGAAGGATTACTGCTATAGCTGTGAAATTTTGCATGCACAAATTACTTCACAACAATGTTGCATCTCTATGATGTAAGATTTTTGCATACTGACCATTGAAGAAAAAATAGGTATATATCTGTGACTACTATTTCTTCTTACTTTATAATATGTTACATAGCTCTGATATCGAGTCAATTTAATTATTTTGATTATCTTGTCTCTAATAGTTATAGAGCAACACTGGTTAAGGTCGACAACTCACAATCTCACGTACTTGTGAAAAAGAGTATGTGTATATATACATGTGTATGTATGCACATATATGTGTGTACCTCTCATTATATATATATATATATATATATATATATATATATATATATATATATATATATATATATATATAATGAGAGGTACACACATATATGTGCATACATACACATGTATATATACATACACACATATATATACATATATGTATGTATATATACATACATGTGTGCATGTATGTATATATATATATACATACTACTGTACGTCTGTATACATATATGTATGTCATCATCATCATCATCAACGTTTAACGTCCGTGTTCCACGCTTGCATGGGTTTGGACGGGGGTTTTCCCACTTGAGGCAAGAGTGATTGTCTTGCTCGCATAGGACTGTCTGGCAGGTTTTCTACAGTTGGATGCCCTTCCTAACACCAACCACATTTACAGTGTGGGTCTGGGAGGTTTTTACCGTGTTGCCTACACGGCCACATTACAGTGTGGACTGTGTGTTTTTTTGTTGTGACACCTACACGATCTCATTTGTTTCGGCCTGGATGGTGTGGCACCAACATAACTTTACATAGAAGGGGGTGGTGTGAATGGGGTGGGGGTGGTTGGACGGGGGTGTATTTTGTTAGAGATGCCTACTGACTGTAGTAGGTTTTACTATGTATTTAGGTAAGGCGGGTCTTCTCTATTACTGGGTACCGCCAAAGGTCTCGGTCCAGTGACATTGTCTTGGAGAGGTGTAAGTGTGTGAGGTCGGAGTTTATCAGCTCGTCCTAGGTTTTTCTAGGTCTGCCTATTCCGTGGCTACCGTCTATCTTTATTGCCCTGCACTTTGTTATACAGCTATCGACTTTCATGCGCATCACGTGTCCATACCAACGTAGCCTTCTCTCGAGTAAACAACATCTGATCCCTCTTATTTCTAATTTTTTCCTTAGTTCGTTTATGCTTTGCCGTTCACGTATATTTCTATTACACATCCAGCCGAGCATGCAAGCTTCGTTCCTCTCTAGTCTGCGTATATCCTCTGCACACAATGCCCAGGTCTCACTGCCATGCAACATTGCTGTTCGTATGCAGGCATCATACAACTTGCCTTTCATTTTTAGGGAGAACCCTTTAGCGGCTAATAGTGGTATAAGCTCAGTGAACTTTTTCTATCCAGTTCTGACTCTAGTTACTGTACTTTCAGAGCACCCCCCCTCCCCCACTGCTGATTTTGTCACCCAGATAATCTAAGCTGTCCACTATTTCTATAGAGCCCTCTGCGCAGTTGAAAGGGCTAGTATTTTGTGGGCACTTGCTGCTACTTATTGCACCAGAGCAGCGGCCACATGTAAAATCTATGTTCTTACTTAGCTTACCTGTGATCCCACTACATCTTTTATGCACCCATACTTTGCATTTGGGACATAAAATGGAGTTTCTACCTACGCCTTTCCTACACACTGAGCATGGCCATTTCCCGGAAGGGACCGCCGCCTTATTTTCTTTCCTACAAACTAGAACTTTAGTCTTAGCCAGGTTAATTTTAAGGCCTTTTGATTCTAGGCCGTGCTTCCATGTTTGGAATTTCTTCTCTAGCTCGGCCATTGATTCAGCTATGAGTGTTAGGTCGTCTGCGTATAGGAGTTCCCATGGGCAACCGGTCTTGAACTCCTCTGTTATAGCCTGAAGGGCAATAATAAATAGTAGGGGGCTGAGAACAGAGCCCTGATGGACGCCAACTTTTACGCTAAACTCTTCACTATATTCGTTGTTAATTCTAACCTTGCTGACTGTTTCTTTATACATGGCTTGTATAGCTCTTACAAGCCATTCGTCGACACCTAGTTTTCTAAGGGCCCACCAGATAATGGAACGGGGGACTCTGTCGAAGGCTTTCTCCAAGTCGACAAAAGCTAAGTAGAGGGGTTTACCTTTAGCTAGGTACTTCTCCTGTAGTTGTCGTACAATGAAAAGAGCGTCTGTGGTACTTTTGCCTGACACAAACCCGAACTGCATTTCATCTAGGTCAATTCTCTCTCTGATTAGTTGCCCTATTACTTTTTCCGTGACCTTCATGACCTGGTCGATTAATTTAATGCCTCTATAGTTACTCCTATCTAGGGCATCTCCTTTACCCTTATAACAGTTAATGATGATGCTGCTATGCCAGTCCTTCGGAACAACCCCATTCTGTACGACTTGGTTAACTATCCGGGTGACCATGGTGTGTTCGACCGTGCCAGATGCCTTCAGCATCTCAGCAACTATTTCTGAAGGCCCAGCCGCCTTACCCGTCTTCATATCCTTGATTGCCTTACTTATTATACTACCCTCGACTAACACTGCTGGTCCCTCTATTGGGTCGATGTGGGGGAGACTGTCTTTCTTCCATTTATTCTCCTCATTTAGTAGCCTTTCATAGTGACACTTCCAAGCTACCTTCTTATCAGCATCGGTGATGGCAAGTACGCCGTCATCATTAAGTACACACTTCTCCCCGACAATATCACGGTTTTCCTTGACACATTGCCTAGCAATCCTGAACACCTCACGTTTTTGGTCCTCGCGTTGTAGAACATGCTTGAACTTTCTTTCCTCTGCTTCCCTTATTGCGAAGTACACTTGTCTCCTAGCTTCCCTCCTGGCCACTTGATAGTCTTCTCTACTTCCCCCATCCCACCATACTTTCCAAGCCTGCTTTTTGGCCTTAATTGACCCCTCCACCTTACTGTTCCACCACCATGTTACTCTCCTCCTGCCTACAGGCCTGCTCCAGCCACAGACTTCGTCTGCCGCCATCAGCAGGTTTGCTTTCAGAAATTCCCACTGTCCCTCTATATTGTCCGACTCTAAATGCTCTTCCTTACTGTCGAAAGTATCAAGTAATATGCTTTGAAATTTATTTCTGGCTGTGGGGTCCTTTAGCTTCCATATTTTTCTCCTGAGGATAGTCCTCTTCTGCTGTCGAGTACGTCTTGTCCTGACTATGAGGTCGCTAATTATCAGTCTATGTTGGGAGGTGCATTCTTCATGGGGGAGGGATTTAGTGTTTACAACAGACACTCTATCACGTCTTCTGGTAAGGATATAATCTACCTGGCTTGTGTGTTCCCCAGATCTATACGTGTACATACTTATATTTAAGTAACAGCCATACTAAGAGTGGGAAATGAAACTTCGTTTCATTTTTTCCGTTTATCGTTTTCGGTGCACCCGGCCGATTAACCCACTCGATATGCAAATTGGGCTACTCAGCCATTAATATGCATAAGGTAAGTATATACGTTCAACAATCTGGCAGGAAGGTATACGTTGCTGACGATAGCTAATAAGCTTGAAACTAGTACAGCGTTCCTTTGTCAGTGTTGAACAAACGAGCAATGATGGTTGCTGGACACTACGGCTTGATACGGGATGTTTGTGAACAAACACACCGAGCATTATAATAAATGTTCGGTGAATCCATACGTACATATATATATGTGTGCATGTATGTATATATATATACATACTACTGCACGTCTGTATACATATATGTATGTACGTGTACATACTTATATTTAAGTAACAGCCATACTAAGAGTGGGAAATGAAACTTCGTTTCATTTTTTCCGTTTATATATATATATATATATATATATATATATATATATATATATATATATACAAAAGAGCACCCAGCACTCACTGTAAATGAGGTTGGTGTTAGGAAGGGCATCCAGCTGTAGAAATCAAGCCAGAATCAGTTCCCGTCCCACCCTTGCAAGCAGGGAAAAAGCGGACGTAAAATGAAATGATATTGAATGAAATATATATATATATATATATCATAAAACATGTCTATAGAATCACCAGATAAAATATATACCATTTCCTCTCCCAATTAGCATAATTCTGTTTAGTTGACTGTATATCTGGGCGATTACGCTGTCGAAATATTTGATAAATATTCCGTCGCAGCCGGCGCGAAGGGCTGATTTCGATTATTTATTGGAGATTTCTTCATAGAAGCCTTATTCTTATAGCTTGGTCTATTCGATTTTTTATATGGTTAATTATGCTAATTGGGAGAGGAAATGGTATATATTTTATCTGGTGATTCTATAGACATGTTTTATGATATATAGCTTTGATTATTTAATTTATTAACTTTTCATTGAGCCACAAAGCGACCCGTTGCAAAACACGTATATGTATATATGTATATATATATATGTAAACCTTTATATATATATATATATATATATATATATATATTCATATAAGGGACAGAAAGAAATTATAAGAATAAAACATAAAACTGTCTTGAACATTACAAAAATAGACTGTAAAGCAAAGGAGTGTCTGTGAAGGATTAAAAGCCACTAAAGTGGTATCTTATCAATATACACGAGTGGAATTGAGGAGAGTAACTGATAGGTTGCTTATAGAAGGCAGCTTAAAATCTTACGATGGCAACTTGTATGAAGAGAGAGAGTGAGTGGAAGGATTGATTACTCTTAACATTTATGCAGTTAATTTTTAGATATTATATTTAACCTTAGCAAAGAGAAATATTGCCTATATAGGCAATATTTGATACATATAAGTTGGTATATATTTACAAATTCTTCAATGTCTCCCTTGAAAAATCTAGTAAATAACACGAGTTACCACCTCTTGAGGATTTCATCAGATAAACAAATATTTAATTGTGCTGAACCATATTACAATAACACTTTAACAGATAGTGGAGGTTTTAGGGAAATACAATACCTATCACCCAGTAACACTTTGTAATACCCACCAAAAATGCATGCAAGCATAATTTCATTTTGTTGTCTTGTATAGGACCCCACTAATATTGCTAAAACCTTTTTCAATGTTGCAGAGACATTTCCCTACTAGTTACAAGTATCACACAGGTATCACAGATACATTCTTTTAATAAAAAAAAACTCTCTATAGTGGTTTCTGATTTAGGCACAAGGCCAATAATTTTTGGTGTTTGCGAAAGTTGATTAAATCAACCCTAGTGCAATACTGGTGCTTTATTTTATTGATCCAGTAAGGATGAAAGATAAAGCTAACCTTGGTAGAATTTGAACTGACAATGTAAAAGTACGTAACTATGCCACAAAGCAAGTTGTCCAATGCACTAATGATGCTGCCAATGCACCACCCTCAAAAGGTTGCAATATAATAAAACCTTTAAAAATCTGATGGTGTACGTTAACAATGTCTTATTCAGTGGGCTGTGGGGCTTTTTTTTACTGAAAAAGGCTGAAAATCAAAGATGTAGAAAGTCCTACAATACAATTTCAAGAAAGGATTGAATAGCTGTGAAGCTCCAATTATGACGAAACAATCACCTGTGAAGCAGAGGCATGACTATGAATAATAGTGCCTAGGGCAAGCAGTGAAATTGTGCTCCTGAAGTTCTCAGAACTGTATTTTTACCTATAGGCTTAATAATTTATGTTAATGGTTTAATGATCCAGGTACCATAGTGCTTCTCTCCCCCATAATCAAAGGTAAATCATACATCTTAAGGAGTTTCATTTTTCCCTCTCCAATAATAACTTATCTGACTTTAATACAAAGTGTTGCTAAATCAAATGGTGCCTATGGCATGTGCCATGCTCATCATACCTTACGTATGCCTCTGTCTGTCAAGTGTTTCCACTGCTTTATATTTGTTAGTTGTTTTTCATCACAGTCTTGTGATAAAAACTGTGCTGTTCTTTAATTGATTAATCAGTTCATTGAAACTGATAAAAGTTCAAAGGGTTTTTGTGGAATTCTGCAAATTCTTAGGCATTTCTTGTTTTCTTATGTTTTTTTCATGATTGTTGTTTGTTTTCGTTTTTTAGTAAATTATTTGAACTCAGAAGTAGAAGTTGAAAGGACACTGTTGTAATAACTGCATTTTTGAAACTCATATGGTTATATGGATGCATAGATTTATTCATACATACAGTGCACATATAGATATATATACATATATGTATTTGTGCGTGTGTGTATATATATATATATATACATATATATATATATAAACAATGAGGTATATGCTTTGTTGATAAATATTCAACAGAGTTCATAACAGATATGAAGCACTCTACAATAAAAAAATTTTCTGGAGTATTATAATATTAACAATAGTAATAAATGGATATAACCATATATACACATATATTTCTACGCTTATATATATTTATGTATATATCTGCACTAGTTAATATATCACCCTTTAACGGCCGCCCCACGACCAATATAAACACGGTATTTTTCAAAATGTTCAAGCATCTATAATAACGGTCTTTTTATCTGTTTAATATATTCCTATTAACTTATATCCTATAAAATTTGAGATTCTATTTCACATACCCATTGTAAGCTAACGTTGGAGGTTTATACTTGGGGTATGTCACTATCTTATACATCAAATATTGTATTTTATCTGATGAAAGCATACTATAATTTGGTATCCTTGAAATATGTATAATAAAATAAATATGATGCTATAGTGATATTTTCCATTATTACTATTGTTAATATATATATATATATATATATATATATATATATATATATATATATCATCATCATCATCTTTGCTTAACGTCCATCTTCGACGCTAGCATGGGTTAGAGGGGAGTTGTCCCACTTGAGGCAAGGCTGGTCGGGTGACTGTGTCTCGCCTCATATAGGACTATTTGGCAGGTTTTCTACGGCTGGATGCCCTTCCTAACACCAATCACATTTACATATATATATATATATATATATATATATATATATATATATATATATATATATATATATATATATATATACGCATACACACACATATATGTTATATATCTATGCATTTATGAGTGCATGTATGCATATATTTTTTTTGTGTATGTATAATTATACCTGTTTGATATGCAACCCTTTTTACTGTAATTCAACCAACACATATACACACCCACACTCACAAATACACAGTCATACACATATGCAGGTTCACCCCTAATTATTTCATTTATCTCTCTTATCTTTTCAAATGTTATTTAAATTTATTTATTTATTTCATCTTTAATTCTGACATATTCATCATCACTAATTTATATCTAATAATAATTTGCAACTTAATATGAAACACTTGACGTCCATTAATTTTTCTCTTAAATTATTGCTGATTAGACATTTTTTTATAATATATTTCCAATAGTACTTTTGTTTTACTTTAATGTTTGTGTTTGCAAGTGTTTGTGCATCTGAGTGTGTAGTTGTGTGGGTGTGCATATTTGTGTGTGTATGTGCGTATTTGTATGTACATTTCTCCATTTGTGTGTGTATGAGTGTTTATGTGTGTATATGTGCATTTATATGTGCATGCATGTATTTTTGTGTACATGATTGCATGCATACGTATGTGTGTATGACTTTGCATATGTGTATGTGTGTGTATAGTTGCATGCATGTGTGTGCAAGTATCAGAGTGTGTTTGAGTGCATGTGTATGTTTGTGTGTTTATATACAGATGCATGAGTGGGTTTGTACTTGTGTTTCTATACATGTGTATGTATGTGTTTGTGAAAACAATAGATAGAAATACTTTTATCTTACATTTTTCTTCTTTATCAGGGGTTGTTGTTATATTTGATATTTGATTTATATTTAATTTTATATCATATATATTGTGTCATACAGTGACATGGCTTTCAGGTTTCCAATGGGAAAGTCAAGGAGGATGTCTGTAAAACAAGAGTATTTTTGTTTGGCAGCACAAGATTATCCATTTTCCCCTCAATGTTTTCTATTTTCACCAATAAACATCAGCAAATTATGCACACATACACTCACACACCAACACACATGAATTTTGTAAGGAGATTTTGTTTCTGCCTTATTTCTGACTTCGATAGAAACAACCATGAGGCTGTTGGTGGAAATAGAAATAGAAACAACACAACTAACAATAACAATAGCAATAGTACACATAAAGCAGCAGCCTGGATTTCTACTTTTTATAACCTATCCGATATATCCTTCGACCTACGACGAGTCCACGCCACGACTTTAGCTTTTAACAAACGCACGCAATTGCCGTCGCAGGTCGATGAACAAACAGAAGCACAATTTAATATAGCTAGATCTAAATTTAGAAATATTATAGAACAGTATAGCAAGAAGCAGCTTGGAGAAAAATCTGCAAATGGCTTGCGTAAGCTCATGCAGCGCTCACGTAATGGAGAGATTGCATGCTTTCCAACAGACAAGTCTGGCAGAATGTCGGTTGACAGTCTGTCAAACTACATCCAGGCAATGCAACCCCACATCACTAACACAAGAGAAGTAACACCACAAGAGCATGAGGATAGGGAGAAAACCCTCAACGCTCATATGATGATGTGGACAAACATAATGCAGCCCAATAAACGGACTGGCAACAACTTCCAGGCCCGGAACAATGACGTGCCAGCGTTGTATGGGCTTCGATAAGACCATAAGACGGACAGTGACCCAGTCACAGGACCACCAGCATGGCCAGTCTGTGGAGCTAACATTGCTAGTAACTACAGACTTTCCTACTTCCTCACCCTGATCATACGCCCCATCACTAATATGTCCCCGCATATATGTGACAGCACGGAGGACCTCCTCAGCAGAATCAGCGAAAATAACAGATCTAGGGACCTAACAGACTGTATAATAGGTAGTATGGATGTTGTGTCCCTATACCCATCCATTGACATGGATTTTGCTGTGGAGAATGGCGTAGAAATGATCAGTGAGAGCAATGTTGAATTCCATGGGATTGATACCAGTGAGCTGGGACTCATACTTCAACTTATTATAGTAACGATTAGCTAGATACGTATGACTTTAGCAACCTCTGCCTCACAAGGCCAGCAAGAGGCAGACCACCTACCATTACCTCAATGGCCAAGAAATCCCACACAGAAAGATGGAACGGGTGGACCAGAGCCATACGGACCACCGACAACCATGATGAACTAAAGAAAATGATTGCACATGCGGTGAGGGCCAGTATAAAACAAACCCTTAAGGAACATATGTTCAAATTTAATGGAAAAACATGTGCCCAAGAGGTGGGAGCAGCCATTGGTGTTAGCATTGCAGGTGACATAGCTAACCTATTCATGGTATGGTGGGACAATAAACTTAAAGAACAATTAGAAGACAGCAACCTCTTAACCCTGATAATGTACTCTCGCTACGTTGATGATATAAACATCGTAGTAAAAACACCCCACTAGAGAACAGTCAAGAATTAGAGAAAAGCACCATGGAAAGCATCCAGCAAATAGCTAACTCCATCCACTAGAGTATTAGAGTTACTATAGACTACCCAAGAAAACACCCCAACCAGACACTGAGCTCTGGTTAGAAACCATTAATAACAAAAAACAAATCCTCCATTCCCATTATGCCAAAACCATGACTTCCAAACAACAAAATCAACATACTGATTGCGGATTTAATACGGGTGATGAGAAACGTGTCCCCCATGTGCAACCTCAAAGAACTAGAGAGACACATACAACACTTCATCCACCTTATGCAGTTCTCTGGTTACAATCAGACAGATAAAATAAGAGTATATAGAGGAGCCAGAACAAAATGGAAAAAAATGGTAAATAATGATACAAATGAGACCTGCCCCTTGTATAGGAGAAAATTTTGGAATAGAATAGAAAGAACTAGTAATAAGGTTAATAGAATAAACTCATAGTATCATAGCAATAAATACCATAGTGTAATGTTCATCAATACAACCCCTAGAGGTGAATTAGCTTACAAATTTAGAAGGGCCCTAGATAAACTTAAACATAATATTAAGATAGTAGTAAGACCAGGTACCTCCATAAAAACAGTTATTAGTAATACATATCCTTTCCAAAGACCTCCCTGCATAGATAAGAAATACATAATCTGTAAACTTAGCCCCCATATTAACTGTAAAACTAGAAACATAGTATATAGCATAAGATGTACTGAAGGACATTGTAAAGATAAGAATATAGTGTACATAGGTGAGACAGCTCGTAGTATAGGAGAACGATTAAATTAACACTGGCGAGAGCTTCAAGATAGAAAATAATCATCAGTACTCCACCAACATGCTAAAATAGAACATAAGGGCAAATTAGAGGACAAAGAAATAAAAATAAAATCTACACACAGAAAAGACGCAATGTTTAGACAAATCACAGAGGCAATAAACATAAATGAACTCCAACCAAAATTAAATAGAAAACAAGAATGGAATAGTAACATCACAACTTACAATTAAGGACAAAATGAAAACACACACACATAGAACAAACAAACAACCAGTAACATGTAAATAAACAAATAAATAAACAAATAAAAACACACACAGACACCTGGATGTAACACATGCGCAAACTATGCACACAACACACATAAAAACAAGATGGCGTAGGACAGAACAAAGGAGAGGCACAAAACAAAGAAAAGAATCCCTAGTCACTGAAGAGGTCACAGAATGTGTGACGAAAGAACTTTAACAATATATGAACAACCGTCCCGTTGTGGAACCAACCAACCGGAAATTTATAAATTTTTTAATT
This sequence comes from Eledone cirrhosa, assembly GCA_964016885.1. Taxonomy (NCBI): domain Eukaryota; kingdom Metazoa; phylum Mollusca; class Cephalopoda; order Octopoda; family Eledonidae; genus Eledone; species Eledone cirrhosa. The sequence goes on along the minus strand of OZ024747.1, from coordinate 32,979,494 downwards.
TATAATTTAATTTATAATAAATTGGAGTGAAAGCATTTGGTGTGTGTTTTTCTTATTGGCAACATGACCCTCCCAAAGTATAACAATATATATATTAGCTAAACTACCTAGCCGTAGGAACACGTGCAGCCCTGTAGTTAGTACTAACTGTAATTGTAGGAATCGGGTTGACTGCCCCCTATCCGGGAAATGCCTCTCTAGTAACATTGTCTACAAATGTAAGGTTGAAACACCCACGTCGCGTAGGGCCTACATAGGGTTAACCGCCAATAGATTCAAGCAGCGTCTTTACATGCATACCCATTCTTTTCGTTACCCTTTAAGAAGGAATATGACGTCACTTTCAGCTTATATCTGGAGTCTAAAAGACAACCACACCCAATATAAGTTACACTGGGAGATCCTAGCTAGGGCTAGATCGTATAACGGAAATAAAAGACCATGTGACCTCTGCGCCGCTGAGGCCCTGGAAATACTCTACGCCATAGACCACATCTGAAACAAAAAATCTGAGGCAATTTCGGCTTGTAAAGATAACTTGCACAAACCTTCTTGTATTACAGCCCCACATTATACCCTAACGGATAGTACGAACTATACGCGGATATTTTACGTCTTCATGTGGTAGCTAAGTATATGTTATGTTTATACCATTACTTATTTGTATATTACCTGTATATTTTGTGAAGGTACGTATACTTTCTCGTACATATATTTGATTGCATATGTTATGGCGTATATATTATTTTTTCTGGTACCTTGAAATCAAAAGGACTGATCCTGAAATTTACAACTCTTTCCTACAATCAGACCTGGACACAATGCAGCAATGGATCACAGACTGGCAACTGAAGCTGGTTGTGGACAAGTGTACCACCATGTATTTTGGAAGGAAAAATCCAGCGTCCACATACTCCCTCCACAACACTGATATCAAGAAGTCCTCTTGTGAACGAGACCTGGGCATTACTGTCAGCAGCGATTTGCGTTGGACAAAGCATGTCTCTAAGATTGTCAAGAAGGCCGAGGGTGTCTTGGCATCACTCAGGAAGACCTTTGTTAGCCGCTCTCCAGCCATCTATTTAAAACTGTATACAGCTATGGTACGACCACACTTGGAATTCGCATCATCAGTCTGGAACCCCTATCTTGCTCAGAACATTGACCTCCTGGAAACAGTTCAGAGACGTGCAACCAAGCGAATACCCTCCACCAGACACCTACCATACTCTGAACGCCTTGCTTCCCTGGGCATGGATTCATTGAAGCTCCGACGCCTGGCAATGGACTTGGTGAATACCCACAAAGTTATTAACCATCTCGCCAATTGCAACCCTGAGCACCTTTTTGATCTCCATGTGTCTAACACACGTGGACATGCCTACAAAATCAGAAAACAGCACAGCTCCCATGACTTTCGTAGACATTTTTTCACGCTCAGAATTGCTGAAGCATGGAACAAACTGCCTGCGTCAGTTGTTAGCTGCCGAGACACTGCATCCTTTAAGACACTCATGCTTCCCGAAATACGCCAAAACTACACCTGATGTACCCCTTCCATACACATGCACACATGTGTGTATCATGACTCGTGCACTGTTCATTTTACTGATGTTTGTGCATTGCCCTATGTACTGTACATGCACTTTTTGATGAGTTGTGGTCCACCTGGGCACTGTACACAATATTTCATTATTATTATTATTATTATTATTATTATTATTATTATTATTATTATTATTATTATTATTATATCATGACTCAAACACTGTTCATTTTCCTGACATTTGTACATTATTCTATGTACTATACATGCACCTTTGATGAGTTGTAGTGCACCTGAGCACAGTACACAATAATTTCATTATATTATTATTATATATGCTTTTGGTTATGTGTATACGTGAGTTTTGCGTCTGTGTGAGTATGTGGGTTCGTACGTATGTAGGGTGTGTGTATATGCGTACTTCGTGTTTTGGTTGACGTACGTCTCCGAACATTTGTGTATTTACATGTAGGTATGTGCTTGCATTTGTAATATACGTATTTATTTATTTTTATACGTTTATTTAATTATATGTATACACATATATATATATATTTTGTTTTTAATATATATTTTTATGTGTATTTGGTGCATACATTCGTACGCGTGCCGGTAGAGGCGTTGCGTGAGTTCTGTATGTGCGTACGGTTTTCTTTTGTTGTTGTTTTCTACGTTCGTGTATGTGTATACCTATGGCGAGTGTTTTCGCGTATGCTTGTGTATGTACGTATATAGATGCGTGTATGTATTTATTTAATTTCATTTACCTCTGTATTTTATTTACTTTATTCTTAACTCTGAAGCTGAGAATCATTCGGTTTCCTAGTTAGAAATTTAGTCTACGACTTCAGTTATACCATTTACGTGGTTTTGTTTTTGCGTGCAATTGTTCTCCCCGCACCACATATGACGTATATCTTCGTTTTTTTTTCGTTCATTGCCAGAGAATGTCTCTATGAACCACCTAATATAATATTAGTCTACGACTTCTTTTATACCTTAAACGTGGTTTTGTCTTTGCGTGTAATTGTTTTTCACCGCTCCAAATAATGACGTATTATATTCGTTTTTTCCCGTTCTTTGCCAGGGAACGTTTCCACGACCCAAAGTATCGTCTTCCTGTCTTCCTCCGGTTGCGACGTTTTTTGAAATATTCACTTCTGCGTTCACATATTGACTTTTTAGTTTCAGAAGATCCCGTTAAGGGTGAAAGCACCGATTCTTTGCTTAAACGTTAATCTGTTATTTTAATAAATATTTGCTCTACGGTTCTTATATATTTGATATATATTTATCCTTATCGAGCCCTCTTTGGATTTTAGTCTTCAAATTTATTATTATTACTATATATATATATATTGTTATACTTTGGGAGGGTCATGTTGCCAATAAGAAACACACGTGTGTTTCTTATTGGCAACATGACCCTCCCAAAGTATAACAATATCGGTTTCAACACACGCTTTCAGATAAAGAATCTTGCTAAACAAATTCAGAAACGAAATATATATATATATATATATATTGGTAAAAGGAAAAGAAAATGCTGACAAATTGTTCCCAGTGAAAAATAGTTTAATTAGGAATAAGTAAAAATTAGTAATAGTATTGGTTAGTATTCATATATTGATATATATTCATATATTGGTTAGTATATATATATATATATATATATATATATATATATATATATATATATATATATATATATATATATATATAAATCCAAAATTAAGATAAAATAAATTAAATGAATTTAATCTAAATCGAAATGATGGGTGTCATGTCATAATGCATGCGCCATATATCCTGGAAATTAAGCTCAAAGATAAATCCGAGCATATTATAATAACTAGAAATTGATTAACATATAAATATACATGAATAATCACAGGAGATAATTTTTGCTCGCGTGTAACCACGCATAGCTAGTATAGGTAATATTTACCTTTAAGAGTGATTAACCTTCCTTGTATATATCCCATTTTCCTATTCACGCCACTGAAACGAAACCGCTATCTTGTGTAGACGCAGCACGTGGTAACGGCTAGATGAAGATTTGAACTCATTCTGTAAGGACGAATAGCTGGACATTATTACACTTTCCTTGTTGACAATCCAATAATATCCACTTTCCGTGACTTACATCTGATTAATTGGTGAAATATATTTCTTTAATGAGATATATACAAGGAAGGTTAATCACTCTTAAAGGTAAATATTACCTATACTAGCTATGCGTGGTTACACGCGAGCAAAAATTATCTCCTGTGATTATTCATGTATATTTATATGTTAATCAATTTCTAGTTATTATATATATATATATATATATATATATATATATATATATATATATATATATATATATATATATATATATACATATATATATACATATATAACGAAGGAAATGTGGTAAGGAACCAGATGGACTATAACGCACCAAAGTACTCAATACTTAGGGTAGTAGAGTGGGTAATAGGAACAAGTATGACCCCGACGGCAGAGCTCAAGCCGTTTCGACGGCTAATTCTGGACTAAATAAGAATTTTTAGCCTTGTAAATAAATAGCCGAACTTTTCCTTATATGGGAAGATAGTAATTGTCAAAAGGATTGGTCAAAAATTTGTTGTAAAGACAGATGATTCTCTCATGGCATTTGGTGGGAGCTAGGGGTAGATGAACTTGCCGGTAGAACAAAAAGGATATGCGGGAAACCCAGTCAAGCGTTTCCCCCACTCCCTCTTTGTTCTACCGGAAAGTTCAGCTACCCCTACCTTCCACCAAATGCCATGATAGAATTATCTGTCTTTACAACAAATTTTTGACGAATCCTTTTGACAATTACTATCTTCCCATATAAGGAATTACCCCCTGAGAAGTTCGGGTATTTATTTACCAGGCTAAAAATTCTTATTTAGTCCAGAATTAGCCGTCGAAACAGCTTGAGCTCTGCCGTCGGGGTCATAATTGTTCCTATATACATATATATATATATACATATATATATATATATATATATATATATATATATATATATATATATATATATATATATATATATGCATATATATATATATATATATATATATATATATATATATATATATATATATATATATATATATATATATATATATAAATGAAAGGTATAGAAAACTTTGTAGCAACAAGCCAATATATATATATATATATACATATATGATATATATTTATGTGTGTGTATATCCCAAGTAAAATCAAGGAATAATCACAGTTAAAAAATGTACACAATACATTAATGTACATTTCATATGAAATCATCTAGAATGCACAGCATCCCCCATGATTTCATATGAATGAAACTGTTCTAGTCCTGTAGAAGTCATTTCTATATTAAACAATGATGATGATCATATATACATATATAAAGGAAAACCAAAGGCTTTTAGGAATGTAACACATCTATTTTTTATTCTACATGCATTACAGTAATGAAGAGAAGCAATCCATAATCAATAATATCGATTACCTAATTACTTTTACTAATTGCTTCATCAGGAGATTTGTGCTGGGTGGCCTGGATCTCTTGAAAGACACCTAAGCAATAGCAATCAGGATTGATAATCACAATTTTCAAAAAAACGGAGACAAGAGAGATTGCTCCAATTATAGAGGGATCACTGTGTTAAGCCTTCATGGCAAAGTCTATGCTAATTACTTGGCAAAGAGATTTAATCAAAGACCTGGGATGGTTTGACAGATTATTATCATGTCAGAGCTGTTCCCCAGGTTTATGAAATGGTTTGTATAGACCAGTCTTTAGGACAAAAATAACATCCAGTATATTGTCAAATTTCATATTAATATCAATAGTTATGGTTGAGCTGTTGTTTTAAAACAAATATGTAAATGTTTCTCATTTTTCTCTAAATCATTATTACTACAGTTGGTGGATTGGCAGTATCGGTACAGGGTCGGACGCCATGCCTTGCAGCATAGTTATGTCCCTTTATGGTCTGAGTTCAAATCCCGCCGAGGTTAACTTTGCCTTTCATCCTTACAGGGTCGATAAAATAAAGTACCAGTAATGTACTGGGTTATTGCTGGCCTTGTGCAAAAAGTAGAAACAATTATTACTACAGTTAAAAGTAAGAAACGGTGTCATTTCTATATAAACTATTGGGGAAAAGGAGAAAAGCTACCCTTAATTTATTTATAAGGAATAAACCAACCAATTGATTACCTGAGCTGAATAACTCCATCCCACAGTAATATCAAAATTATTAGGGCGTTTTTGGGGTTCAGGGGTTACCATCAAATTCCATTATGTTTCTTTGGGCTACAAGGGTAATGTTAATTACAAATCTAGTTAGGTCTGTACATTTACTAGCAATAATTAAAGTTTTATTTACGAGGATACAAGAAATAGTAGAGTAATAGTTATTAATATTGAATTGTAAGAATTTAATTAGTTTTGTGTTACTTTCTGTTTAATAGTAGGAATAATTCAGCCTAATATTTATTTGCTAATTCTAATGATATCAGAGACAAGACAGATAGAAGGGTTATTATTAAAGTCAAACTTATGGTCTTTAAAAGGGAAATTAGGGTTTTTCAGGGTATGTATGCATGGTCCTGAAACTCCTGATTGAGTCATAGGGGTTCTGTACTGAAATACAGCATTTCTTGGGCATTTTAAGCTTGGCAGAGCCCATCCCTCTCCAGGTCTGAGTACAGCAGATTTCTTCAGAGAAACATAGAAAGTAAGAGAGAGGAAATGAGAAAGAGATATAGAGGAAGAATCAACCCCAGTACTCGACTGGTACTTCTTTTATAGACCTCGAAAGGATGAAAGTCAGAGTTGACCTTGGCAGGATTTAAACTCAGAGAGCAGAGAGCCAGAATGAATACCATAAAGCATTCTATCCAACGTTCTAATGGCTCTGCCAATTCACTACCTATTTTAAGGGTTCTGTATTTTTTCCAGCTTTCAATGTTTTTACCCTCTTTGTTTATGGTGTTCAAATTACTCAACGTAATAGATTTTTTTCTTTTTGTAATTCTTATTTAATTCTTTATAGATAAATGATTCATATATGATAAAGCCCATACTGTAAATATTATCTGATAATACAAATTTTTTTTTTGTTTCTTGAAATTGAGAATTGAAAAATTTAAGTCATATACAAATTTTCAAATTTAATGTTCTTAATCAAATTAAGTCCTCTTCAAAATTGTCCTGCAGAGCCTTGCGAGGAGGGTTTCCAGAGATTTTAAAGCCATATATATGTGAGGGTTGTGAAGGCGTATGTCTGAATGGTTAGAGAATTGGATTAGCAATTGTGAGCTTGCAAATTCGATTCCAGAACCGGGCGATGCGTTATGTCCTTGAGCAAGACACTTTATTTCACATTGCTCCTTCTACCTGGATTTGCTACCGATAGATAGTATTAGCAATTGGAAAGACCAATGGAAACATTGTTTCCTCGGTCCATTTTGACGAAAGTTGATCATTAAAAAAGAATATGAGGGTAGGTTGACTTTTTGTTGTTTGTTTTGTTTTTCTAATCATAAAGATGGTATGCCATCTTATCCGTTTAATGAATGAGTTTATGGCATTAATAAGAAGTGTTAAGTAAGTCTGGTTATTCTGTACAGATATGTTTTCCAGATATGTTGGTAGATAGTTTTTGATTAACATCTTAGCAGAAATAAAACCAGCTCAACAAAGATTTATGAATTGAGATATGTACTTGATTTTGACTAAACAAGATGCTGGAAAGCTCGTGTTTTTAGGATTGTTAATCATGCAGGTCAAATAAATCCAAGGTAAGGTATATTAATGATCTGCAATAACAGTTATTTTCCAATCTTTCAGATCTTACATCCCTGGCTTTACTGTTACCTTGGAATTATTTGATCTTCATAGTTAATAATCCTAACAACACATTGAGCTTCCTGCCATCTTGCTTAGTCAAAACCAAGTGGATACTGGATACCTCCATTTATAAATCCTTGTGTGTATATGTATATATATATATGTGTGTGTGTGTGTGTGTGTATGTGTTGTATATAGAATGATTTACGAGATGTTTATGAAAAACATTTGAAAACTTTTCGCTATGAATTTTTGAGGTTGTGAACACCATCACATTCTAGTTTCAGCAAAGCATAAACATCTCATATATTATTTGAGGAAAATTCATCTTGACAGGGCCAGCCCTTTTAATTAGAGGTACAGCCCATTTTTCCAGCTGAGTGAACTGGAACTGCATGAACTAATATATCTTCATCAAGGACACAATGCGCTGCAAGGAATTAAACTCACAACTTTGTTACCATTAGCTAAACACCCTAAACTTGAAGCCATGTGTCTTTACTGGAGTAGTTTCCAGAATCGTTTTTGTCAATCAAATCAATTCACAAGATCTTAAACCTCACTCACTTAACGAGTGTGGTACAACTCTTCAAATCAGACCAAGGAAACAATGTTTCCATTGCTGATACTATCTACCAATCACAACTCCTGGCAGAATTTCCAGAATATAAAGGTGTTAACTCTGTCAACAATCTATTGAATCAAGTTTATTTCCTGAGTCATTTGTCATTTCCCTTGACATACACCACCAATGACAATTTTGATTAATTTGTTGATGCTGAACAAATTTATTTTATCATTTACTATAAATTGTATCTGGCTTAGCTATCTTAAACAGCTGAAATTTCTATACAAATCATAACTCTTTATACATCAGGACTATACTGTCACCACATACAAGTCCACAAACATATTCAGTTTCAAATATATTTTGAACTTCAACCAAATTAGAAAGTCATTTACATCATCATCATCACTATTTAACATCTAATTTCCATGCTAGCATAGGATAGACATTTTGTCCCATCATGGGACAAGTTAGGTCAGATGACCCTGTCTTATTTATACAGAACTGTTTCTGACTTGGTTTTTATGGCTAATGCCAACTACATTTACAGTGTGGACAGGTCGTTTTTTATTCTGACACCAGCACAACCAATTTACAGTATGGATTTGGTGCTTTTTGTTGTGGCACAAAAACAACCACTTTACAGTGTGAACTTGGCATCTTTTGTCATGTTACCAACAATTCCACTTTACTGTATGAACAGGGCACATTTTGTCATGCCACCAACACGACCACTTTACAGTGTGCAATGGTTGCTTTTTCTTGTAACACCAACATGACCATTTTACGAGGTGAACTGGGCGTTTTTTATCAAGGTGAACTGGGTGCTTCTTCTAAAGAATTCTCACTTAGCAGTATTCATCAACCATTTTCCTCTTATCAGTTTGTTCTATATTTCTATATTCTCAATTATTACAATGATATCTCTTTTCTAACGTTCTCCCTTTTTGCATACACTACCTGCTGCCGCTCATGTAGCAGCAGCAGCAGCACCAGCTTCTTCTTCTTCTTCTTCTTCTATATACTTTTTTCACCTGTGTAGTTGGGCTGATTAGCTTCATTTGCATATGCATCTGTATAAGTTGGCTCAACTTAAAAGTAGAATTACAATCTAGCTTCTGTATATATGGAGGCACATGGCTTAGTGGTTAGAGCATTGACCTTGCAATCGAAAGGGTGTGAGTTCAATTCTCAGACCGGGTGATGTGTTGTTTCCTTGAGCAAGACACTTTATTTCCCATTGCTCCAGTTTACTCAGCTGTAGAAATGAGATGATAGGGACTGGGGTCCATATCATTCCACTGCAAAGTGGTCGTGAAGGTGCCACGGCAAAAAAGCACCCAGCACTCACTGTAAATGAGGTTGGTGTTAGGAAGGGCATCCAGCTGTAGAAATCAAGCCAGAATCAGTTCCTGTCCCACCCTTGCAAGCAGGGAAAAGCTGACGTAAAATGATGATGATGATGATGATACATAAACATCTTGAAAGCCCAGCTATAAATATTGATGACTTCTACAGAACTAGAACTATTTCATTCATATGAAATCATCATACAAACGAAACAGTTCTAATCCAGTTCTATATACAATAAAGATACTGAAGTTACAGAGTAGGCGCTATGCAGTAATACAGAAAACCCGCCTTGCCTAAGTACAAAGCGAAACCTACAGTCAGTAGGCACCTCTTAATCAAATATACACCCAACTCCCACACCCCATCCCCATCAACACCACCCCTTTCTCTGTAAAGTTATGTTGGTACCACAACATCCAGTCCTAAATAAATGAGGTCGTGTAGGTGTCACAACAAAAAAAACACCCAGTCCACGCTGTAATGTGGCCATGTATGTAACATGGTAAAAACCTGCCAGTCCCCACTATAAATGTGGTTGGCATCCAGCCGTAAAAACCCTGCCAGAGAGTCCTATAAGCGAGATGACCAATCTTGCCTCAAGTGGGACAACTCCCGTCTAAACCCATGCTAATGTGGAAGATAGACGTTAAACGATGATGATGATGATGCCTGTACTCTTACAATGTATTGAGCTCCTTTTTTAAGTGTAGTTACCCTGTCCTCGACACCATACAGGCACCTAATTATTATACATATATATGTGTGTCTATGTCTGTAAAATACACACCTACATACTATCATATTACTTAAACTAGGTATATGTCTATCAATATACATATATTCCACAGTCTGAGATTTTCATTGATTCATGTAGAAGTACTTCAAATAGATATTTATAGAGAGAAAATCTTCCTTCATCTCAACAGGAATGAGTAGTGAGAGTTCTGTGGATTTATTTGACATGCTAAGCTTAATAATATTATTGTTCAAAGCTATTATTCTTAAATAGGAAATATGTAAGTGATCTTTGCAAAGGAACTTTGACCCTATGTGTTTGCTAATAGTGAACTTGTTAGCCATTAGCTTACATTTTCACTCTAATCCAAACTGGCAATCACAATCACAAGAGCAGCAAATTTATTTTGGTACAATCATAGCACATCTTTTATGTAAATAGCAAATGAAGCCTTTATTTATATCTGAAATAAATTAATAGGCTCAACATCGCGGCAAGTTTAGGAGAATTAAAATATTAAAATAGATTCTCGATGACAATATATTCTCACACCTCCCCATTCACAGGGCTAATAATTGAGAGGAATATGTCTTGTGTCATCTTTTTAAATGGGTAGGAACTCTGATGATTTTGATCATCATCACCGTCATCATCATCGTCTCCATTGTTTTGATGTCATATTTACTGATAGTGGAGTGGAGTATGCCTTGTGTCATCTTTTTTAAAAGGATAGGAACTCTGAATGTTTTGATGTCATATTTATTTTCTGTTATATAATTCAGCAAAGAAATTAAGTAAATCTATTTTGCTACTTTCTTCTAATGGTAAATTGCAATTAAAGATGAAAAGGTGAAGGAAAATGAGTTCAAACTCAGAGTAAATAAAAGGCTGTAAATATATAAACGAGAGACTTCATTAATGTTCCTAGAATTCCTGTGAATATTAGAAAGGATATCAGTAACTTTATGTCACCACATACATAAAGAGATTATAATACCCTTTGTAAGGCATTGTTTGGAAGCCTGTAATATAATCTTATAATCTACTATATAATAAAAGGACATGCTAAGGAATATTGATTAATTATATACAAACATATATATCATCATCATCATCTTCGTTTAACATCCATCTTCCACGCTAGCATGGGTTGGGTTAGACATATATATATGTATATATGTGTTTTTATATATATATATATATATATATATATATATATATATATATATATATATATATATAAGCAAAATGGATATTTAATTTGTTGGTAATTCAACAAATATTTATGTTTATAACTGGTTCAGAGCACTTGACAAGTTTTCTGGAGTATAATATCAATGATATTAATAAATGGAAACTATATTTATAAAACCATATTTATTCTATTATATATATTTCAAGGGTACCAAAACTTTGGTACACTCTCATCAGATAAAATACAAAGTTTGTTTTATAAATATTGACATATCCAGGAGGGAGATCTTAATGGCTCCAGGAAAAACTAGTATATATATATATATATAGATAGATAGAGAGAGAGAGAGAAAGAGAAAGAGAGCGAGAGAGAGAGAGAGAGACTGAGAGAGAGAGATAGAAAGAGAGAGAGAGAGAGAGAGATATCTAGGGTGGGTAAAATTCCCGAGATCCATGGACAAGTTCTCTCCAGCGGTCTCTGTCCCTCATCCTGCATGTCCAAGAGACCAGTGTCTGTCCTTAGAGCATCAACATATGTCAACGTCGGTCTCCCTCTTCCAGTGTGTCCATGCAGGAGCTCTCACAGGAGCATTGAGTGCAGTGTCTACTCTGGATGTGGTCGAGGGGAAGAGCAAAGCCTGGGCGGCATGCCACAGCTTGAGATCGGTGTGGAAGTCGGATCTTCGTAAAGACCTGAAGTTCCATCTCTTCGTTGCTGTAGTGGAGTCTGTACTGTTGTACGGGTCTGAGACTTGGACACTGACCAAGAAACTCACTCAGATGGTGGATGGGTGCGACACGAGAATGCTGAGGATGGCTCTGAACATTAATCAGTATACACTGAGGATGAAGAACTCAGAGCTGTACGGGAGCCTCCCAAAAGTCAACTCGAGAGTAGCACAGAGAAAACTGAGGTTAGCTGGACATACGTATATGTATATATACATATATATAGTGAATACTAGGCCACCCATAACTGGTTGGGTCACGTTCCCTTCAAGATATTTTTTTAAATCATGTTCACTTAAAAATAATTTTTAAATAATTATAATTGTTTCTACGTTAGGCACAAGGCCAGCAATTACCAAGTGCATTACTGGTACTTTATTATATCGACCCCGTAAGGATCAAAGGCAAAGTCAAACTCGGCAGGATTTGAACTCAGGTCATAAGGGGACGTAACTCTGCTGGAAAGCATGGCGTCCGACCCTCTACCGACACTACCAATCCAATAATATACACAGATATGTATATAATGTGAAATGAAATTAGAAGGTCCATATATATATGTGCATGTATGTATATATATATAAATGTGTGTGTGTATACATATATACATATATATGTATGTGTGTGTGTATATATATAAGTGGATGTCTGTGATCTATATACACTGGTCAGACACACACACACATATGCACACACACATATACCCTACATATATATACACAGACACACTCACATATATATATGCACAACAACACCACCATCTCTCTCTCTCTGTCTCTCTCTCTTCCATTCTCCTTCTCTGTCTCCTCTCCCTCTCTCTCTCTTTCAATCTATTCTCTCACAACCACTATCTCTTTCTCTCTATCCTTCTCTCTCTCTGTTTATGAAAAACCGGGGAAAACGCCATATCTCAGGAACCCGTGCTCCGATTTACGCGAAACTTGTATTCGCATTTCAGGCTCAATTTCCTTTCCAAGTATTTTCCCCATTATGTGCCCTTTTGGCTGTATTACATTACAGACAACCAAGCAAGCAATCACAGAGTTTTAGTATTATACTAGACCACCCGTGAACTGTTGGGTCACGCTCACTTAAAAATAATTTTTAAATAATTATAATATACACATACATGTATATAATGTGAAATGAAACTGGAAGGCCCATATATATATACATGTGTGTATGTATATAAATGTGTGTGTATACATATATCATCATCATCATCATCATCATCATTATTGTTTAACGTCTATCTTCCACGCTAGCATTGGTTACATGGGAGTTGTCCCACTTAAGGCAAGATTAGTCGGGTGACCATGTCTCACTCGTATAGGACTATCTGGCCGGTTTTCTACAGCTGGATGCCCTTCCTAACACCAACCACATTTACAGTGTGGACTGGGAGCTTTTTACACGACCACATTACAGTGTGGACTGTGTTTTTTTGTCGTGATACCTACACAATCTGATTAGTTTGGACTGGATGTTGTGGTACCAACATAACTTTATAGAGAAAGGGTGGGGTTGGTGTGAGTGGGAGGATGGAGTAGGGGTAGTGGGTTGGGTTGTATGTTTGGTTTGGAGGTGCCTACTGACTGTAGGTTAACTTTGCATGTAGGGAAGGCAGGTCTTCTGTATACTGCATGGCGCCAAAGATCTCGATCCAGTGACATTGTCTTAGAGAGGTGCAAGTGTGCACGGTTGGAATTTATCATGTCGTGCCAGGTTTTTCTGGGTCTATCTACTCCATCATTTTTGATCGCACTGCACTTCTTCTCTCAAGTAAACAGCATCTGATCCCTCTTATTCCTAATTTTCACTTAGTTCATTTATGTTTTTCCATTCGTGAATATTACTATTACACATCCAATGGAGCGTGCATAATTTCTTTCAAGTCTGTGCAGGCCCTCTGCACACAATGCCCATGTCTCGCAGCCATGTAACATTGCTGTTCGTATACAAGCATCATACAATCTGCCTTTCGTTTTCAGAGAGGAACCCTTTGTGGCCAACAGCACTATAACTTGTTCCATCCCGTTCTAACTCTGGCTACTGTACTTTCAGAGCACCCTCCACCACTGCTGATTTTGTCACCCAGGTAACGGAAGGTGTCCACTATTTCACTATAGGCACGTGCTACTTATTGCACCTGAGCACCTCCCACATAAAATCTACGTTCTTAGATAGCTTGCCTGTGATCCCACAACACCTTTTATGTACCCATAGTTTGCATTTGGGACATAGAATGGAATTTCTACCTACTCCTTTCCTACACACTGAGCATGGCCACTTCCCAGAGGACACCTATGCCCTATTTTCCTTTCTACATACTAGAACTTTAGTCTTAGTCAAGTTAACATTAAGGCCTTTTGATTCTAGGCCATGCTTCCATGTTTGGAATTTCTTCTCTAGTTCAGCCATAGATTCAGCTATAAGAGTTAGATCATCTGTGTATAGGAGTTCCCATGGGCAGCCGGTCTTAAACTCCTCTGTTATAGCCCGAAGGGCAATAATAAACAGGAGGGGACTAAGGACAGAATCTTGCTACTATGCTAACTTCTTCACTATATTCATTGTTAATTCTGATCTTGCTGACTGTATCTTTATACTTGGCTTGTATAGATAATGAAGCGTGGGACTATGTCAAAGGCTTTCTCCAAGACAACAAAAGTTAACTAGAGGGGTTTACTTTTAGCTAGGTACTTCTCCTGTAGTTGTCATACAAGGAAAAGAGCATCTGTGGTACTTTTACCTGACACAAACCCAAACTGCATTTCATCTAGATCAATTCGATCTCTGATTAGTTGCACTATAACTCTTTCTGTGACCTTCATGACCTGGTCAACTAACTTAATGCCTCTATAGTTTCCCCTATCTAGAGCATCTCCTTTACCCTTGTAACAGTTAAATATGATGCTGCTATGCCAGTCCTTTGGTATGACCCCATTCTGTATTACTTGGTTTACTATCCATGTGACCATAGTATGTTCCATCATTCCTGATGCTTTCCACATCTCAGCAACTATCTTCGAAGGCCCAGCTGCCTCGCCTGTCTTCATATCTTTGATTGCCTTACTTATTATACAACAACTAATTTGTACCGCTGGTCCCTCTATTGGATCGATTTGGAGTAGACTATCTTTTTCCCATTTATTTTCTTCATTTAGTAGTCTCTCGTAGTGACACATGCAAGCTACCTTCTTATCATTATGGACACTCTTCTCCCCGACAATATCACGGTTTTCCTTGACATATTGTCTTGCAATCCTGAACACCTCACGTTTTTGGTCCTCGCATTGTAGAACATGCTTGAACTTTCTATCCTCTGCTTCACTTCTTGCAAGGTAGACTTGTTGCTTAGCTTCTCTTCTGGCCACTTGATAGTGTTTTCTACTTCCCCCATCCTGCCATACTTTCCAAGCTTGCTTTTTGGCCTTGATTGACTCCTCCATCTTACTATTCCACCACCAAGTTACTCTCCTCCTGCCTATAGGTCTGCTCCAGCCACAGATTTCATCTGTTGCCTTCAGCAAGTATTGTACATCTCTAATTGCTCTCCCTTACTGTCAAAAGCATCAAGTAATAAACTTTTGAATATCTCACTGGCTGTGGGGTCCTTCAACTTCCATATTCTTCTCCTCAAGTTAGTCCTCCTCTGTTGTCGAGTACGTCTCATCCTGACAATGAGGTCACTAAATACTAGGCTATGTTGGGAGATTCATTCTTCACGGCGGAGGGATTTAGTGTTTACAACAGACACTGTCACATATTATAGTAAGGATATAATCTATCTGGCTGGCGTGTGATTGCCTCATTTTTTGAAGTTTGTGTTGCAGGTTATTAGCGTCACAGAATTCCAGGATTCTGAAGCCTTCCTCATTTCTATTACCAAACCCATAGCCTCCGATGGATTCCATAATAGCCATCACAATGTTGTCAAACGTGACCATTAAGGTCACCAGCAATAATTAAGTAGTCTTTGTCGGTTATTTGGGAGGTAGTGTGCTTTAGCGTTTCATAGAACCGGTCTTTTATAACACTAGGCAGACCAGATTGGGGTGCATAAGAGGATATTATTGTCACAGTAGTTCTATTTAGAACTAGTCTTATTTTAATTATTCTGTCATTCACTCTATTTACAGCAATTACCTTATCTACCCATTTTTCAGCTAACATAATTCCTATTCCAGCCAGTCTGTTGTCATTTCCAAAGTTTATAGCATCGTTTTTTTACCCACAATGAGTATGTGTGTGTATATATATGTGGGTGTCTATGATCTATATACACTGGTCATAGACACACACACACACTCCCATATATATATTCACAACAACACCACCAGCTCTCTCTCTCTCTTCCATTCTCCTTCTCTGTCACCTCTCCCTCTCTCTATGTCTCTCTTTCAATCTACTCTCTCACAACCACTATTTCTTTCTCTCCATCTTTCTCTCTCTCTCTGTTTATGAAGGTACCCAGAAAAACTGCATATTTTGGGAATCCGTGCTCTGATTTACGTGAAACTTGTTTTATTCCATTTGTATCCCCATTTCAGGGCCAACCTCTTTTCAAAGTATTTTCCCAATATGTGCCCTTTTGGGTGTATTACATTACAGACAAGCAAGCAATCACAGAGTTTTAGTAGTATACAGATAGATACCTTAATATAAGATCCCGTTAAGGGTGAAAGCAGCGATTCTTTGCTTAAACTTTAATCTGTTATTTTAATAAATATATATATATATATATATATATTTTATCAAAATACCTTAAGTATATACATATATATGTGTCATCATCATCATCATCATCATCGTTTAACGTCTATCTTCAATGCTAGCATGGGTTAGACAGCAATTGTCCCACTTGAGGCAAGATTGGTCGGGTGACAGTGTCTCGCTCATATAGGACAGTCTGGTAGGTTTTCTATGGCTGGATGCCCTTCCTAACACCAACCACATTTACAGTGTGGACTGGGAGCTTTTTACCGTGTTACCTACATGACGTGTGTATATATATATATTAAATACACACACAAATATATATATATATTCGTTCCATATACTGTACCGATTGTTTTGTTATTTCTCTTTACCTTTTACATATATATGTACACAAACACTGAATCATTCATCTAAGGACCAATTGCAAAGTAAATTTAAAAAAATTGTTATTGCCAATTTCTTTATCGGATTTTTGGTATCAAGATATAAACAAGTCAAAATCAGGAAATATTTGTATATATTTTCTCATTTTTTCTCTTTCTCTCCTTTAATTGTATGAACTAACTTGTTTCTAAAATCACTGCAGAAAATTAAACTATTATTTAACAATTTTATTCTATTTCCAGTAAAGTCTTAGAGAAAGATGAAAATGAATATATTTATATATATCTCTCTCTATCTATATCTATATATAGAGAGAGAGATATACACACACACACACACACGTGTATACATATATAAATATATAAACATATATATATGTATCCATATATAAATATATACACACACACATATGTATATATATATATATATATACATACATACATACACAAATATACATCTTTATATTTATATTCACATACATCTTTATATATGAAAAAGTTATATCTGTAAGAAGACAGAGTTTCTATCTGGGACTGTACCAGCATATATAAAAATATACACATATCTAATATGTAGGGATGTAAACATACGAGAAAACCGAATTTCCCTGTAAATCTTTAATTGGTTTTTGTATGTAATTGGACCCTCATTAGAAGACATTTCATCCAATCAACCACAAGAAAACATGTATTTCGAGGATGTATATACTGATTTATTCTTAGTATTTTTCTGAAATGGGTATACTAATTTGCAGATAATTAGCACTTAAATTGGCAGTTAATTAAGATATATAGTAAGAGTTGTGCTAGCAGTCGAATTGTATGATATAAATTATATCTGTATAAATACAGAGTGTGTAGCCAAGACTGCACCAGTCTAAATATATACACATATCTAATAGGTTGGCATGTAAACTTGCCAAGAAATATTTTACAACAGCAATGTGCTTTAACCAGTCAAGTATGGTGTGAAACAAGGTGTGAAAACCACCCAAGAGAACCAATGAAATACTTTTGACACTAAATGCCTACACCAGTGTTTCCCAACGTGGGCGCTGTTGTTTTGAAAGGGGGCACTGGGAGTTTTTATTTCATTTGGGTGGCAGTGAATATACTCAGGTGGGCGGTGGCATTTATCCATTATTTTCTTTCAAATTTTCAAAAATCTAAAAAAAACTTTTTCCACTTTGGCGACACCAAGCAAATTCCTGACACTATGTGTAACTGGTGTCGCTAAAGTGAAACCTCCAAAACAAAAAAAAAACAGATGAATGGTGACAGACGACTAAAAGAAAAAAAAAACAATGAATAAAAACGAAAAGCTGAATGTGTGTCTTTGTGTACAAATATATAAAGAATGGTGGTCAGACTTTTGGAAGAAACTGGCTTTTGGGAGTAGTTGATATGTATGTGTTTGTATGTCTGAGTATATTTGCGTGTATATGATTGCGTGTATGTGAGTGTGTTGCCGTTTGGAATTCTTTCTGCGATTGAACTTAAATTGACCCCTGGTGATTAAAAGCCTAACCACACACACACACACACATTTGTTTTAGGTTTTGTACCCATTTGATGTAAGATGAATTCAGTATCTTATTTGAAATTTAATCCTAAAGGGGGCGCTGGCTGAAAAAAGTTTGGGAAACCCTGGCCTACAAAAATTCATAAAAGTTTGTAAAGTTGGAACTGTCTATTCATAGACACAACTGACACATTGGACCAATCTGGCTGCTTCGGGCATTTTAAGATGTGAGAGCTTCTAAGTCAAAATAAGTAAGATGAGCAGAAGGAGAATGATTGTAAGTAAAAATAAGAATATCAGTTAGGGCTGACAGTCAGGTGTACTGGATATAGACAAAGTGGATAACCTCCCATGTAATATAGAAGTATGGTGGCGCTTTGAGGAAGATAGAGCATAACACAGACTGAAATTTAGCTATAAATGTACCAGATTTGTTTATAATGAAGTTATATTCATTTTCTTGGAATATTATTGGATATCTCTAGAAATCTGGTGTCTAATGCAGTGCTACAAATACACTCTCAATATAGATATATATAAATTTAATTGTATAAATGTCATATAACTAATTCATGCATATTAAAAATGAACACAAGATTAAGTGAAAGTGAAAACAGTTTGAATTCTTTTGAAACCATTAGTGATCATAACATTTTATCATATATTTTTGAAATTGGTGCGTCAGCAGGTAAACATCATATAAGATTATAAATATTTTATCATTTTTATAATGTCTGGAAACTAGACTGCTTAGAAATAACAAGAACATTAAAATATTAGTAGTAATATATATAAATCTCTCTCTCTCTCTCTCTCTCTATATATATATATATATATATATATATATATAATTGTTTTGTCTGACAAATGAGCTGGATGTTTTCTTACAAGAATCATCTAGCTTCTTGAAACCTGATCATGTGTGGTTGCCGTTTGCTAGACACGTCTTTCGCCAGCTCATCTCCTTGATGGAGCTGCAGTCCTGAGTCAAGCGAAGACCGAGAGGGAGCGCTTGGAGACTGGAATGTATTCAGGCGCTCACAGCCCTCGACCAATCGGGCAATGTGATCGGTGGAAACTCCACCTTGGTGTTCTATAGAGGATTAGTGGAGGGGAAGAGCGACGACGTACTTGGAGAAACTCTAGGCGTCGACGAAAATCAACTAGCCAATCTCTTTGGAAGAACTTTTGGGCCGGGACCTATGGACAACTTCCAGAAATCCCTGGCCTGGCAGTGCTACCAGGGAGCTTTGCCAGTTCAGGATAAACTCTACAGGCATGGAGGTTCCGTCAGCCGGGCATGTCCGAGATGTGCGCAGGGCGACGAAACCGTCCTGCACGCACTCGTCCAGTGTCCGAGCATTTCTGACTTGTGGGTTTATGTCGAACACCTGCTGTCATGTGTAGGACGGATCCAGCTATCAGATGAGTCCACCGTGAGGATTGCCCCGCCCTCTTCCTTTAGCCGGGAAGGGCAGGCAGTTTTTATCTGTCTGGTGGCCATGGCGAAAGAGATATGTTTCTTTTATTTGCCACTAGGGCATCAAAAGTGGGACAAGTACAAAGGGGGGAGTTTACACAAAAAGGCGTCCTCAATAAGGAGGAGGCAATAACAAAATATAAAAATAAAATAAGATATAACAAAAAATAAAATTTTTAACAAAATCCTCAATAGAGAGGAGGCGCCTTGGGGGGTCGCACACACCCCCGAAAAAAGTGTGCAACCCTTCTCCTCAGGAGCACAGAGAAGGGGTGCTCCCTTGGTCTTTCATCTTCCTCACCTATAGTCTGATGTAGAGTGAAGGCCCATTCACACGGGCCATTCTCGCCACTTTCACCCATCTTTCATAGAAACGGCTGGGGTGCAGCACCTCTCTCTCCATCCTGATCCTTCTTCCGAAATGATATCGGAAGAAACGGACCAGTTGTTGGCCAGAGAGAAAGGTGCCTGACCTCAGTCCTTTCAGACGCGTCCACCATACAACCTCTTTCGCCATGGCTATCACGCACAGAAACACCGCCCCTGCTTCATCTTTGAAGGGGGGAGGCGGCTTGATCATCACAATAGACTCGGTGGTCAACCGGATCGGTCCCACCCTTGACAGCAGTTGTTCGACATAGCCCCACAGATCGGCTACGCCCGAGCAGTGTACCAATGCGTGTGCAACGGTTTCCTCGTCGCACACGCATCTGGGACAGATCTTTTTGGCGGGGTCCCTACCCGGGCGCCCGTGTCTGTAGAGCCTTTCTCGAACGGGTAAAGCCCCTCGGTAGCACTGCCAGGCCAGAGACTTCTGGAAGTTGTCCATAGGTCCCGGGCTGAATGTCCTACCGAACAGGCTGGCCAGTTCGTCCTCCTCCATGTCTAGGGCTTCTCCGAGGGCGGCGTCGCACCTGCTGCGTACCAGCCCTCTATAGAATGTTGCGGTGGAGTCTCCACTGATAACCGGATCCGCCTGCCAGAGGGCGGTGAGCGCCTGGGCACACTCGGTGTGCCAGGCGCCCAGTTTTCTCGGTCTTTGCTTGACCCAGGATTGCAGCTCGGTGAGTGAGACGAGTCTGGGAAAGGTTCGTCTCACAAACGAGGCCCACACCGGTTGTCCGGTGAGGAATACGTAGAGGTGCCTTAATGCGTGTTTACGCATCATTAGCCACGGCATCCCCAGCCCTCCTTTCGAAGGGTGTTGACAGCAGATGGATCTCCTCACCATAGGTGCCCGCCTCTTCCAAAGGAATTGGAAGAGCGCGCGCTCCATCTTGGTGAGGGTTTCCCTTGGGCAGGGCACTACGGTCAGGCGGTAGTAGATGACGGACGCTATGTAGGTGTTCGCCACCTCCGCCCGACCTTTCAGGGATAGTTTGCAACTGGCCCACTTCTGGGTCAGTGCAAACACCCTGTTCGTAACCTCCGCCCAGTTTTTCTCCACCTGGAGGTCCGGTCCGAACCAGACCCCGAGCAACTTCACCGGGCCCTCCGTCCAGCGTCCGACGACGCCATCGGAGGGCATCGGTCTGCCCCTCCACGTGCCGAGCTGCAAACCGATCGACTTGTCCCGGTTCAGCTTAGCCCCTGTGAACTTTTCGTACTCCTCCAGTAAGGTGCCGACCGCCTCGATTTCGGAGGCCGTCGACACCATTACTGTCACGTCATCGGCGTAGGCCGACACCGCTTTCCGCAATCCCGGTTCCAAAGGGATGCCCTGCAACAACTCCAACTTCCGCAGTAGTGGCTCGAGAGTCAACACATACAGAAGGGAGGAGAGAGGGCACCCTTGTCGGATGGACCGCACGATTTTGAACGGCTCCGAGAGGTAGCCGTTCACCTTGACCCTAGAGCAGATGCCGCTGCTGTGCATAGCAGTGATCCAGCCCCTGAAAACGGGTCCGAAGCCTGCCGCCGCTAGCACCGCATCCAGGTAACCATGGTCGACCCTATCGAACGCCTTAGATTGATCCAAGTTGATCAGAGCCCCACCAAAGCCGGGTTCGTTCCCAACCCTCTCTATGATGTATCGCATGAGGTGGAGGTTGTCATGGATGGACCTGGACGGGATAGCGCATGTCTACGCATCTCCCACCAGGTTGCCCACGACAAGCGCCAACCTCTTTGCTAGCACCTTGGCCAAAATCTGTAACTCTGTATTTAGCAGTGTTATGGGCCTGAAGTTACTTATTTCGTCCCCCTTGTTCTCGTCCTTCCTCACTAGCGTGACTACGCCTTGGTCACAGTACAGGGAATTCTCCCGTTCTGTTGCCAGTTGCAGTAGACCGCCTCGAGGAGATCGGGGAACAAGTCCGGCATAGCTAGATATAATTCGTAAGGAAGACCATCGAGACCCGGGGATTTGCGTTTGCCGCATTGGCTCAGCACGTCCTCTATCTCAGCGGCCGAAATCGGCTCCTCGCAGGACTTCGCCTCCCTGTCCGAGAGGCGCGGCAGGCCGTCGAGGTATGGACCGAAGTCCACGTTCCCAACCGGCTCCCCGCCCCTCCCGAACAGTCGGGCAAAGTGCCTTTGAAAGGCCTCACACATCTGCTTAGGCTCAAGAATCGCCCGTCCATCCAGGTCTCGCAAAGACCGGATGGTGGATTTAGTTCCACTGTTGGCCTCTGTCACGCGGGCCCAGCTAACAGCTTTGGTCCCCTCGTTCCCTAGAGCACGTATTTTACTTCGGACAACGCAGCCTTCGTGCTTCGCGTCGAAAAACTGGCTCAAAGCCGTTCTCGACGCTAGAACTCTGGCCACGTCGCCGCTTCTAATTGCCTCTTCTACTCTATCTATTAGCTCCCTTTCCTTCCTATTCCTATCCGCAGCTAGAACCTTACTAAATTCTATCGAGACTACTCTAATCTCTCTCTTTAGAGATACCCACCACCTGCTGTTGACGATCGCTCCAGTCAACCGTTCCTTAACTAACGTACTAATCCGATTCCTGTAGGCTCTACTTGCCGGCAAGGACAAGTTGAGCTTCCAGTAACCGGGGCCCTGTCTATGAGTTCTGTCAAGGTTGACCATGCAGGTCACTAATTTGTGGTCTGAATAGCCAACCATGCGCATTTTTGGACAACTTAAAAAGTCCTTATCCTTAATTCTAACTAAGAACCTATCTAGGTACGACCTAGATGATCCGCTACGATTTGCCCAAGTCCAGGTTGGCGCAGTCGGAAAATCTCCAGACGATGGAAGAAGTCCGGCCGCATTGACCCGAAAGGGCCGTAGGCGGCTACCAACCTAAACGCTCCGCCTTTACCACTGCCAAGGTCCAGAACCACTAGTCGACCCTCCGGGTCCAAGTGTACCATCTGTGTTGCGAGACCCAGATGTTTTTGCAGCAGAACGACAACTCCACCCCCACCTCCGGGCTGACAGAGAGATGCGTGCATCTCAAAGTCATCAAAGGTGGGGGCCAGCTGTCGCACGTTGCTGATCCGGGCCTCGCAAATAACCATCACATCTATACGTTGTGACCTGAGGTCATTTAGAAGCATTGCTTGCTTCCAAGTTGAGCCCAGGCCACGCGCATTTAAACAGCCTACTCTTAGCATAGCCATGTTGGTGGTGAAGAGAAGAGGCACTTACCTATCTGCGTCCCGGGTATCGGTCTGCACAATTTCCATTAGGGTGGAGGATGGGTTGTTGGGTGGGGTGGTGGTTTGTGGAAGTGTGGGGGCATCAGTGTGTTGTGTGGTTGGGGAGTTTGGAGTTGTGTGGGTGTTTGGGGAGGGGGTGGGATAGTTTTTTAGGAGGACGCGGTTAGTGGGCCCGACGCAGGGGGGACCCACGTCCTCTTTAAAATTGTTTTTTAAAGTTTTATAGGTGTCCTGTGGGGCCTTAATCATTTTGAGGTGGGGGAAATCCCCTGCCTGGGTGAAGTTAGGCCCTTGTGTTTTTATTAGATTGTTGTTGTACACAATGTTTAACAGTTTTTTGTTTCTTGTATTTATGTATGTGTATGCATGTTTTTGTTTTTGTGTGGTGTTTTTTGTTTGCTGTTGTTGTGAGCTCTTTTGTGTTGGTGTCAGTGTTATGTTTTGGGGAGGGTTTTTTTTCATTTGTGTGTCTGAGGTGTGTTTTCTTTTTTTTCCTTTTGATTGTGTGGAAGTGCTCCTCCTCGTCTGACGACGAACTAGGGTCATCTTCCGCGTTGGAGGGGAGGGGTATATTTTCGGGTTGTGTTTGCGGTACGGGTGTTTTGGAAATTGTTTTTGTTTTTTGAGTGGAGGGGATGGGTTGGACATTGTTTTGTTTTGGTTTGAGCTGTGGTGGTTGTTTTTGTAGTGGTAGTTGTGGTGATTGTGTTGGTTGTGCAGTTGTTGGTGGTGTAGGCAGGATTGGGGTTTTCTTATTAAGTTGGGGACAGACAGCCCTCAGGTGACCTCTGGTTCCGCAGAGGTAACACGAGGGCCGTCTACCCTCAACGGTAATGTTGATGAAGGTTAGATCATCCAGTATGACGCGTTCAGGGATCTGGGCGATCCTTTCGGGCCTCATTTGAACTACAAGTTCGAGGCTCGTTCCACTGAACGCGTCACCCGATGCCTTTCCCATGGACACCAGCATGTCATCCTCCAGGTCCAGAAAACCTGTCAAAACCCACCATATGTCCATAATCGGCAGGATGGTGTGGATTTTTATTTTTTGTGTTCTTCTACCCATGTACGTAGGGTAAGTATGGTGGACACGTCTGAAAGGGCTGAATGAGCACTTACCTCTTCGGTGATGCCCTGATTAACTTTTTCAAATTTCATTTGAAAAGGAAAATCAAGGTAGAGAGGGAAGTGTTCTCTTCCCAGCATTTTGTTGACAGATGGGTGAGAAGCAAGTATGGCCCGAGTGAATGGGCCTACTCTGAGTATGTGTCTGTAAATTAAAGGTGGAAAACTGGGAGAGGGCACTTGCCCTGGTGGTCAGGGTCACTGTGGCCTTTTAATGGGCTTTCTCCACAAATGTCCCTCGGAAGTCTCCCCCCTATTGGGGAATTTTTCATTGTTTTTTTTTTGTTACATCCTGTTTTTGTACACGCAGAAATGCCCATTTGTACCGTCCTGTACAGTCCTTAATGTATACTTTATGTAAACCCTTGTGGTTAATAAAGAAAGCATTATTATTATTATTATTATTATTATTGATCAACAAATTATACAACTTTATATTAACATGTAAATGGCTGTGAGTTGAGTATTTTCATAGACATGTATAAGAAGGGAGATATTTAGATGTTTGGGAGCCCGAGGCTGTTCAGGTTTTGGTGGCCAGGACAGTTCAAGTTTGTAGGGGCAGTGCTATTTCTAGAGGGGCCCTGTTTGATATGTTTGTGCCAGCCCTGTGTGTACCATGATGTAATACACAGGCTGAATCAGCATGATAAAGCTGCACTTTTGAATTACAAGTATAATCCATACATGGCCTCCCACACAGTTACTGCCTATGTAATTTCGCTCTTAAGGCTTGGACTGATATGAGGTTATAGTAAAATACTTACACATGAAGACACATGGGATCAAACTCATGGTTGCAAACCAATTTTCTTAACCACCCAGCCACACCTGCATCCATTTTTACACTAGTATTGGAACTACCAGAATTAAAAAGCACTAGACAGAGAAAAAATGCCTGCTTTCTCTCTTGTCCTTTCTCCATCTCTCTTTTGCCTCTTCTCCCTCGCGCTCTCTCCATCTTTCTTGCACTCCCTCTCTCAGTTCCCTCTCACTTGTTTTCTCTACCTTTCTCAGTCTCTCCCTTTATCTCTTGTTTTTCCAGATTGACAAACAAAATACCAGTCAAATACAGAGCCCCTTTTAAAATTCTTGTTCTTGTGTCTATATTAGAAATTAATATAATAGTCATTATATTGATTGATGTATTCATCCTGTTCAAATTATCAGAAGCTAACTGTTACTACTATATAAATTGGTCAGATATGAAATAATTTACCAACTTCAAATCCTAGATATGGTTGGGTGGATGATAGAATCAACAGAGTATTAGACAAAATAACTTGTAGGTAGTATTTGTTTATATCCAATTTACTTTTTATTCTACTGAGGCCAACAAAATAAATATGACACTTGGGTGTTGGAGGGAAATGGATGCATATACATAAATCAATAACATTTGTAAATTGTTTTAGAAAGTTTCTTGGGCCAATGGACACGACAACCATTCCGTGTTGTGAAATATGTTGAAGGTGAAGGAGTGTGTGTATGAGCTCGTAGTGCTTGTGGTGGTGTTTATATTAATACAGTGTAGGAGGGGGAGTATGAGGCTCTATAGTGAGAGCATCTGTGTAGGCCCACTTCAGTCTAGAGACTATTTATTTATGTCCATTGAAGTTAATGGTGAAATGTTTGTATGTGCTAGCACGCGATAGGATCCAGAGTAAGGTGGAGTGAGAGGACTTCTCACTGCGTGATTTCTGACAAAAGCATGGGTCCACGAGGTAATGTCCCTCGGGACCGAAGATTTAATGGCTTGTTGCCAAGTATTCATAGGAGGCAGGACTTGAAAATATGAATGCAAACGGTTCACAGAGTGAGATCCTGAGTAGAAAGATCAACTGGGGCAAGCATCTTCCCTGGCAAAGACAAAGGAGAGCCATACAAAAGCTCGCCTGGAGAGAATCCAAGGTCCTCCTTAACTGAAGTGCGGATGCCGAGTAGTACTATTGGGAGGTATTCGCTCCAATGTAGAGTATCCAGATAGGCATGTAATGCGGCCTTCAGCTGGTGAGGAAAACGCTCCACCATTCCATTAGATGCAGGATGGTAACTGGTAGTCTGGATACGTTGAGCACCAATGATATTTGATAGATCTGTAAAAAGTTGAGATTCGAACTGCCTACCACAGTCTGTAGTAATAGTGATAGGGACTCCGTAGCACGATATCCATCCTGAAACCAGGGCTCGCACTACAGATTCGGCAGTCATGTCACTAAGAGGAATGGCTTCAGGCCACTGAGTGAAATCATCATTGTAGGTCAGGATGTATGAACATCCAAGACTGACGGACCAAGGTCCCACAAGATCGATATGTATGTGGCAAATGCGTGCGTGAGGTGTGCTGCTAAATGTGCCGAGAGGTGCGCGAATATGTTTATGCACCTTCAACTTCTGACAAGACAAACAAGAACGTGACCAAGCAGTGATATCACGTCTCATATTTGGCCAGAAGAATCTAGCCGAAATGAGTTTTTACTGTGCTTGAAATTCCGACTGTGTAGTTAGTCGAAAACTATTCGCCCAGAGGGCGAGGTGAATCTGTTACAGTATCACAGAATCTGAGAGACTGAAATGGGTACAGGCAGGTATTTGAAATTGCAGGATGCTAATTCCAGTGAAGAAAGATCCAACGTTTTTTTAGGGTGGGCTGTTCTGCAGGCATGAGGTGCAAGTCCATATTCGCAGGTGCTGACAAGGAATTGATGGGCAGGTGAGATAAAGCATCCGTCACTGAACTTTGTTCACCAGGGATATGACGAATATCGTTTGTAAACTGGGAAATGAAGTCCAAATGATGAGTTTCCCAAGGTGAGTATTTGTCTGGCTTGGAACAAAATACAAACGTAAGGGGACGATGGTCGGTACAGATCGTAAATTGTCGGCCTTCCAGTGAATGCCGAAAGTGTTTGACAGCCAGGAAAATGGCTTACAGTTAGCGGCCGAAAGTGCTATAGTGCGATTCTGCGGGCTTTAGCTGCTTAGAAAAGAAAGCAAGAGGTTGAAGCTGTTGCTGATGATGCTGTTGCAATCCTGCACCTACAGCTGTGTGATGCATCCACAACCAGTGAAAACTGGGCACCAGACACAGGGTGTGCAAACAGATGCGTTTGCTAAATTCTGTTTAGCTTTGGAGAATGCCTCAAGCTGCATGGGACCCAAAGCGATTGGTTCATTTTTCCTTTCTGTTATATAAGAAATCAGACAATGGAGCTAAGAGATCTGCGCAATGGCGAATAAACCGGTGATAATAATTTAGGAGGCCCAGGAACTGCCGCAGCTGTCGCAAGGAAGTAGGTGGATGGAGTTCCTGAAGAGCCTTCACTTTCTCAGGAAGTGGGGATATTCCCTCAGAGTTATTCATGTGGCCCAAAAGGACGAGTGAAGCAGCGCCAAAAATACACTCCGCAGGGTTAATACGAACTTGGTACTGCCTAAATCGTTCAAACAGTTGCAAGATATGATCCTCTGGTGAAGAAGTTGCGATGAAAATATCGTCGATATAACAGTATATGAAGTCTAAATCACGGACGACTTCGTCCATAAATCGCTGGAAGGTACTAGCAACATTGCGTAATCCAAAAGGCCTTGTTAAAAACTTGTATGCACCGAAAGGTGTAGAGACAGCAGTTTTACGAATATCCGCAGAATTCACAGGAATTTGATGGTAAGCTTTGATCAAGTTCAATTTGGAAAACAATGGTACATCCATGAAAAGAAGATAAGAAATCCTGGATATGAGGAATGAGATAACGATCAGGCACAGTGATCGAATTCATTATCCGAAAATCTCCAGTGGGATGCCAGTCTCCCGAACGTTTCGGAACCATATGCAAAGGCGAGGCCCACGGACTGGAAGAAGGGCAAATGATACCCAACTGCAACATCATTAAACTCTGCTTTAGCCGCTTTCAATTTTTCTGGAGAGAGAGACGACACGGGCGTCTGAAAATTGGAGCACCCTCAATAAAATACTTGGTAGAGTGAGTAGGGGTATCTCTCACAAAGTTCAGATTAGTTATTTCCAGAAAAGAATGTAAAAGTGCATGATAAGGGTCATCCAAAACAGCGATGAAGAAGACTGGAGTAAGTGACTGGATAACTGATGTACGTCCAGGTGCAGAAAGATTCGTAGTCGCATCCAATAAACGACATGTTCGCATATCAACCATAAGATTATAATGATGCAAAAATTCGGCACCCAGTATAGGATATGGCAAATCCGCTATGGTGAAAATCCATGTGAAATCCCTACGTAAATCCAGATCCAAAGAGTAAGAGAGTTCTCCATACATAGGAATAGCAGGATGGTTTATGGCTTGTAGCGATATCTGTGAGAGAGTAGGTTTCTCTTTCAAAAGCTTCAATGGCCAAATGCTGCATGACGCACCCGTGTCAATGAGACAACGTGCGTGAGAGAAGGAATCCGATTGTGACCTGGAGAAGCGTAGGAGTTGCGCCTCTTTTGTTAATTCTCGAATGGCCTTAAACGTTGCCTCAGTAGGCGACATAACATTGGTAGATACTGACGCGACTGGCGAACATGAAAAATTTGCCATGAGTCGCGTCGGGATAGATGTGATAGAGTTGCTGGTATAGTCTACGATCTTATCAGCAGACGAAGCTAGTTGATCCGCCAAACTGGTCACCATCATTAGTACCAAAATGGTCTGCACATTAGGTGGCAGCCTTGAGTAAAACAACTGCTTTATCATTACGCTGTCTGCTGGTGAATGTTCTGCAAGCTCTCATTCTACACAAGAACTGTTTAGGCTGACGATCGCCAAGATGCTCATCGTTTACCAAAGTACGGAATCTCTTTTCAGCTGAAATAGAGGTATGCTGAAGAATTTCTTTCTTTACGATGTTGTAAGTTGCTTCAGGTGACGGATCAGTGATTAAATCCTTAACAGCTGGCGTTAAGGAAGCAGGAATGGCCCTGAGTAAAAGGTGGAGCTGTCAAGTATCTGAAGGTATATTATTGGTCAGAAAATAAGATTCCATTTGTGTGAGCCAAATTCGAATATCACCTATATACATTGGTAGAGTGTTACTTCCTTTTGCAGAAAGAAAGGAGGAGGACGAACGCTAAACTGCTAAACAATCAGCTAAACAACTCCTTGTGAGCAATAATGTCAATAATCGTGTTAATAATCTATCCGTGCACGATTAGGCCACTGGTTGGTCACTCAAGGTTGTAAGTCTGGAGTGCATACTCACTGCGCATGTTCAAACCAAAACGAAGGCGCGGGAACAGGTGAACAAGAAGGGGTGTCGCCATTTTTGAAAATGGTTTTGTATCCCGACAACGCGCGAAAAGAACATAAGACAAAGTAGGTAGCCATATTGAATGAGGATTCCACGTGTGAAGAAAACGTGTTCGTTATTGTTGAGTCACCATTTTATAACGAAACGAGAGTTAAATGCTTATTAAGGTTGAAATATTTTGTGCGGTCCTTCTTTTACTTGCAGTGACAGGCTTCTGACATCCATGTAAAAGAAATTATATTTTTAACACTCAATTCGATATAAATACATAGTTATTATTTGAAGGCCGAATTTATATATGCAGGAGGATATAAGAAATCAAAGCAATTACTAGCCATTAGGTTGAAGCTAGGCAGATACTGTCTAGAACAAAACAGGAAACGTTGAATATCTCATACCGTAATAGAACAATTCCCGAGATGTTGAATATGTCTCATTGATAAATATTTAGTTCCTCTTCACAAGAAAATACGAAGAATATGCAGGAGCTACTCAGTAGTACGTCTTCTCTTGCTGTCCAAAGTTATTTCTCTGGTGAACCAGAAGGTTTTATAAGGAGGAGGCTACAATGTATTCATACGCGATCTAATACGATTGGTTTGTTTAACCAAATCACATATGAAACATTGTTGTTGCAAGGTATGAAGTAGTTCCGCTCCACTTGTATTATAGAAGATGTTGTTATATTGTATAAGGCATTAAAAAGTGTTGATACATTACATAAGGTGTGTATATTATACAGGAGCGGTGAAACTGGGGGAAAGGGGACCATTGACCCTCCAATAATAATATTTGTCTCCCCAAACTATCAAAACTCACATCTATTTGGATATGCACTACAGTTCATGTACATGTTTTGTTTATCGTATATCAAAGTTTCAGACCATTTTTTAGTGCAAAGAGCTAAACTTATTACTGCAACTAAATTGATTAAATTTGGCCAAACCAATTCAGAAATGCTCCTGCCACCCCTGTTATATAAGGCATTATATTATATAAAGCGGTTATGTATTATATAAGGTGTCATATAACGAATATTGTATAAGGCGATGTTGTATTACACAAGGTGTTATATAAGATATATTATATGCGGTGTTGTATTACATAAGGTGTTCCATAAGAAATATTATATAAAATGGTGTTCTATTATATAAGGTGTTTATCTTTGACAATATATTGTATCATGGTATTTTTTTAATGATCAGCTTCAAGATGTCCTACCTCTCTCAGACTGATAGTTTTTACATTGGAATAAATAGTGCCAATGAGTTACTAGGAAGTCACCACAAGAACAAAGAGGAGATTCTCTGTGACCAGTTTGTGATAAAATATAATTCAAAATGTAATTCTATTGTAACCATGGTAATAAGCATTTGCATTAAACTAATCTGTAACTTCACAGCTCTACTTTTTATAAAAAGCAAAAGTTTACTGATTTTACAATAAGTCAATCTTGCAATAAAAGGAAAATACAATCTCATGTCCACTTGATATATCAATGCAGTCAATATATGATTGAAGGCTAATCAATAATGTTTGTGTGACTTGAATATTTTGCTTTAGTAGTTGCCTGGCTGTAATTTACCATCTCCCACCATACACATGCTATTTCTTTATTGAACTTTGTAGAAAGGAAAAGCAAAAAAAGAACACTACTCCTTTGTTATTGTTATGTGTCAAGATTTGTCATCATAAATAGCCTTCACTCAATCACAACTGTGATATTATTGATGTCATTATAGTGTGACTATAGCATCATCATCATTTAACATCTATCTTCCACGCTAGCATGGGTTAGATGGTAATTGTCCCACTTGAGGCAAGATTGATCGGGTGACCATGTCTCGCTCGTACAGGACTGACTGTATCTGGCAGGTTTTCGACTTCTGGATGCCCTTCCTAACACCAACCACATTAATAGTGTAGACTGGGAACCTTTTTACTTTTGTGTGTTTTTTTATCGTGACACCTACACGACCTCCAAAGTTTGGACTGGATGTTGTGGCACCAACATAACTTTACAGAGAAAGGGTGGGGTTGGTGGGAGTGGGGGTAGTGGGTTGGGGTGTATATTTGGTTAGGAGGTGCCTACTGACTAAGTTAACTTTATATGAAGGGAAGGTGGGTCTTCTGTATTACTGCATGGTGCCAATGATCTCGATCCAGTGACATTGTCTTAGAGAGGTGCAAGTGTGCAAGGTCGGATTTTATCATGTTGTCCCAGGTTTTTCTGAGTCTACCTACTCCATAACTTCCATCAATTTTGGTCACCCTGCACTTTTTTACACATCTGTCATTTTTCATGTGCATCACATGACCATACAAACGTAGTCTTCTCTCAAGTAAACAGCATCTGATCAATCTTATTCCTAATTTCTCACTTCGTTTATGTTTTGCCGTTCATGTATATTACTATTACACATCCAATGGAGCATGCATGCTTCGTTACTTTCCAGTCTGCACAGATCCTTTGCACACAATACCCATGTCTCACTGCCATGTAACATTGCTGTTCGTATACAGGCATCATACAATCTGCCTTTCCTTTTTAGAGAGAAACATTTTGTGGCCAATAGTGGAACTTTTTCCATCCCATTCTGACTCTGGCTACTGTACTTTCAGAGCACCCTCCACCACTGCTGGTTTTGTCACCCACGTATTGGAGAGTGTCCACTATATCTATAGAACTATCTGGGCAATAGAAGGAGCTAGTATCCTGTGGGCACTTGCTACTTATCGCACCTGAGCATCGGCTACATATAAAATCTACATTCTTAGATAGCTTGTCTGTGATCCCACTACATCTTTTATGTACCCATAGTTTGTATTTGGGGCATAGAACGGAATTTCTACATACTCCTTTCCTACACACTGAGCATGGCCATTTTCCTTTCTACATATTAGAACTTTAGTCTTAGACAAGTTAACTTTAAGGCCTTTTGATTCTAGGTCATACTTCCATGTTTGGAATTTCTTCTCTAGTTCAGCCATAGATTCAGTTATGAGAGTTAGATCAACTGCATATAGAAGTTCCCATGGGCTGCCAATCTTAAACTCCTCTGTTATAGCCTGAAGGGCAATAAGAAACAAGAGGGGTCTAAGGACAGAGCCTTGATGAACACCTACTTTTACACTAAATTCTTCACTCTATTCATTGTTAATTCTAACCTTGCTGACTGTTTCTTTATATATGGCTTGTATAGCTCTCACAAGCCATTTATCTACTCCTAGTTTTCTAAGGGCCCACCAGATAATGGAGCAGGGGACTCTGTCAAAGGCTTTCTCCAAGTCAACAAAAGCTAAGTAGATGGGTTTACCTTTAGCTAGGTACTTCTGTAGTTGCC
This sequence comes from Eledone cirrhosa, assembly GCA_964016885.1. Taxonomy (NCBI): domain Eukaryota; kingdom Metazoa; phylum Mollusca; class Cephalopoda; order Octopoda; family Eledonidae; genus Eledone; species Eledone cirrhosa. Next base: position 32,946,050 of record OZ024747.1, on the reverse strand, counting down.
GTACAAGGCAAAAAGCATCTGTGGTACTTTTACCTTGCACAAACCCAAACTCCATTTCATCTAGATCAATTTGGTCTCTAATTAGTTGTGCAATATCTCTTTCTGTGACCTTCATGACCTTGTCAACTAACTTAATGCCTCTATAGTTTTCTCTATCTAGAGCATCTCCTTTGCCCTTGTAGCAGTTAATGATGATGCTTCTACACCAGTCATTTGGTATGACCCCATTCTGTATTTCTTGGTTTACTATCCAGGTGACCATAGTATGTCCCACCATTCCAGATGCCTTCAACATCTCAGCAACTATCTCTGAAGGCCCAGCTGCCTCGCCTGTCTTCATATCTTTGATTGCCTTACTTATTATACTACCATTAACTTGCATATATATATGTATTGTTCTAACCTGTTTTAGAGTTTGATCTAATCTAATTTCATTTTCACCACAGGACCATTTATGTGTGTTGGCTAAAAAGTTCATAGGCCGACCAAGATACTCTCATGGAATGACCAAATGAGTTTTATTTTTTAACATAGTACCTGGAAAGAAACAAAGCAGTTATCAATAAGAAAAGTTTAAATTAATGCATACAAGATTTCACAACACTAGCATCACTCCTTCACTGTCAGCTTATGAACTTTTCAGCGCACCCTAGTATAGTCTAACTTATTATAGATTTGACCTAATCTCACTTTGTTTTAACAACAGAAACATATATTTGTTTTTTTAATACTATATTTTCCTTTATTCTTTTGACTTTATATATGTGTGTTGATATTCATTTTCCCTTTGTTGACCTAAATATTATGTTTTGCTCAGTTATTATTATTTTCAGTATAGTTTCTATATTGGTTTTCCAATTAACATTTCTTATACACATTTTTCCCACACTTCACACTACTATTCTACATGTATATGTTCATGCATATGCATACGCATGAATGCATGTGTATGTGTGTCATATTTAATATATGTATTTATTTCTAGGCATGCTCATTTCTGTAGATACCAAACTTTGTAGTTTTTGATGAGATAAAGAAGAAATATTACAGAGAACATGCTATTAAAAAATGACACAATTGGTATTTTGCCGATTAAATATATAATTATTCTTTGAAATTAGAAATAACAAATGTAAGCACTTTTGGCATTCATAGCTGTTTATTACCTGTATTTTTTTTACATAATCATCATGCATAATTATATTATCATTTTATGAAATAAATGCTAAACATATAGAATTTGACAATTTCATTTTTATGTTACATATTTGAATATTGATTTTATTTGTATTGGCGCAGAGATGAAAGTTTGTATGCCTGAGGTTGGAGTGGGATAGTGGAGTCTATTAAATCAATTCTAACACAAAAATTGTTCATATATTATCCAGTCTAGAAAGGTGGTGGATTGGCAGGAAAATTGAAAAGTCAGACAATATGCTCATCTGTGTTTGATTATAGTTCTTTAATTACTGGGTTCAAATCCTGCCAAAGACAATTTTGCCTTTCATCATTCCATGATCAATAAAGTACCAGTCAAGTACTCAACTCCATTCCAATCTAATCCAGGGACTTCTCCCTCCTTCTGGAATCTCTCTTACTGCTTTTTGTTTGGGTTTGGTCATGTCAGGGGTGTGGCCATACTCTGGCCAATTGCACGTTGGTAAGGCTATTTACCCCTTAGTTGAGGTAGATGGCCATTGACTTTGAGGAGTTCATCCACCTTTTTTATAGCACTTGTTTATTGTGCTGCTGGGCTTCCACTTACCTTCCTCACCAGGCCAAGTCTGGTGGGGGAGCCTGGTTAGACTTGATAAAACTGACTGTTCCCTTTTCCCAAATTTCTACTCTTGTGCTGCTGTTAGAAATTATATTTTCAACATCAAAAGGGCGAAAAGCAAAATCAACTTTTGGAAGATTTCAATTCTTAATATTAAAGACATATATACTAAAATGTCTTCAGACCAACCATATATTATTTCTGCCATTCTTCAAATATTGTTCTTTGCATCATAGTTTTATAATTGTTTGTATTACCTTAAGTTGATAAACATTCTCACTGAAAAGTGGAGGACTACAGTTGGTTATTCATCATCATCATCATCACTGTTTAACATCCATCTTTCCACGTTAGCAACGGTTAGAGAAGTTGTCCCATTGTGAGATAAGTCAGATCAGATGAGCGCGAAATGCTCATATACAAATGTTTCTGGGTCAGTTTCTATGGCTGGATGCCCTTCATAACGGCAAACAAATTTACTGTGTGGACTGGTTGCTTTTTATCATGGCACCAAAATAACCAATTTACATTATGAACTGGGCTCATTTGTCATAGCACTAACGCAACCACTTTACAGTCTGGACTGGGTGGTTTTATCATGGCACCAAATGACAATTGAATCATGTTTCATATGTAACAGATACTTGTTTATGTGGCTTCTGTTGTTGTCCTAGTTATTGTTTAATCACAGATTATATGTGATTAAACCAGTCCCATTATCACAGCTATGATTATCCTGTCTTTTTCCCAGAATTAATCCTATATATGTTTTTTTATGTAAGACAATAGAGTATGATTTGATGGGTATTTAGCTGCTGTTTTTCGCAGATAAAATACTGATCATCACTCAGAAGTTTCATTACTGGTTCATATTTATTTTATTGTCTGAATAATGGTGAATGAGAACTTCAAGTCATTTTAATCCAATTCAATCCCATTTGATCTTCACCCCTCCATTCAGAGCAGCCTTAAGGAACAAAACTTCAAATAATAAGGTTTAAATGCCCCCACCTACCTACTCCTACTTATCTGTATATGCCTCTTCTACATTTTACAGATGCTATACTTCACAATAATTCAGTTAACTCTGTAATCCACAAGCAACATAAATCCATTTCTATTCATTTCAAGCTGTTGAATTTAATCTCGCCAAGATTCATTGGAAGTTTTTTACCTTTCCATTTCCATTGCACTGCAAATAGAATTTAAATGACAGGTCTTCAACAATTTTCTCAGAGTATAAGACAATTGAAGTTTATAAGCTCTGGTTGCTATAGTTTCTGTGATTTTCAGAGAAAGACTTAGGGAGAAATGAAGAAACTAATATGAATCACTAGACAAGAGTAATCAAAAACAAAACAATTTCTTTCTTCTTTATTATTTATCTTTGTTTTATGCTTGTATCTATGTGTGTCTATGAGGGTCACTTAAATGGTTCATAGGCTGACTAGGAAGGAGTGATGCTAGGGCTGTGAAATCTTGCATGCAGTAATTTAAACTCTTCTTATTGATAACTGCACTTTGTCCCAGGAACTTTGTTGAAAAATAAACCTCATTTGGTCATTCCATGAGAGTATCTTGGTCAGCCTATGGAATTTTCAGCTGACCCTCGTATATGCTTGTATCTGTGTGTGTATGAGGGTTGGCTGAAACGTACATTGACTAAACATGAAAGAGTGATGCTAGAGCTATGAAATCTTTCATGCATTAATTTCAACTTTTCTTATTAATAACTACATTGTTTCTTTCATGGGACTATGTCCAAAATTAAATTGCATTTGGTCATTACATGAGAGTATCTTGGTTAGCATATAAACATCTCAGTTGGCATTCATATGTATGTGCTTGTATATATACACTAATGACCACACATTTTGATTTGAGTCACTGGAAATAGGTATTATTTTATGAGAAACTGAACAAACATCCTCACAGAAAATCATACAATTGATGCACAATGGTGAGGATCCCAGATGTCAATGGTTGATTTAATAGTATTGTATATTACACTGATAATGATATACTGTGTATTACTGTGATAATGATATACTGTGTATTACACTGATAATGATATACTGTGTATTACTGTGATAATGATATACTGTGTATTACACTGATAATGATGTACTGTGTATTACACTGATAATGATATGCTGTGTATTACACTGATAATGATATGCTGTGTATTACACTGATAATGATATACTGTGTATTACACTGATAATGATATACTGTGTATTACACTGTTAATGATATGCTGTGTATTACACTGATAATGATGTACTGTGTATTACACTGATAATGATATGCTGTGTATTACACTGATAATGATATGCTGTGTATTACACTGATAATGATATACTGTGTATTACACTGATAATGATATACTGTGTATTACACTGTTAATGATATACGGTGTATTACACTGATAATGATATACTGTGTATTACACTGTTAATGATATACTGTGTATTACACTGTTAATGATATACTGTGTATTACTGTGATAATGATATACTGTGTATTACACTGATAATGATGTGCTGTGTATTACACTGATAATGATATGCTGTGTATTACACTGATAATGATATGCTGTGTATTACACTGATAATGATATACTGTGTATTACACTGATAATGATATACTGTGTATTACACTGTTAATGATATGCTGTGTATTACACTGATAATGATATACTGTGTATTACACTGTTAATGATATACTGTGTATTACACTGATAATGATATACTGTGTATTACTGTGATAATGATATACTGTGTATTACACTGATAATGATGTACTGTGTATTACACTGATAATGATATGCTGTGTATTACACTGATAATGATATGCTGTATATTACACTGATAATGATATACTGTGTATTACACTGATAATGATATACTGTGTATTACACTGTTAATGATATGCTGTGTATTACACTGATAATGATATACTGTGTATTACTGTGATAATGATATACTGTGTATTACACTGTTAATGATATGCTGTGTATTACACTGATAATGATATACTGTGTATTACTGTGATAATGATATACTGTGTATTACACTGTTAATGATATACTGTGTATTACACTGATAATGATATACTGTGTATTACTGTGATAATGATATACTGTGTATTACACTGTTAATGATATACTGTGTATTACACTGTTAATGATATACTGTGTATTACACTGATAATGATATACTGTGTATTACTGTGATAATGATATACTGTGTATTACACTGTTAATGATATACTGTGTATTACACTGATAATGATATATTGTGTATTACTGTGATAATGATATACTGTGTATTACTGGAATAATGATATATTGTATATTACACTGATAATAATATATTGTGTATTACTGTGATAATGATATACTGTGTATTACTGTGATAATGATATATTGTGTATTACACTGATAATGATATATTCTGTATTACACTGATAATGATATATTGTGTATTGCTGTGATAATGATATATTGTGTATTTCTGTGATAATGATATATTGTGTATTACTGTGATAATGATATATTGTGTATTACTGTGATAATGATATATTGTGTATTACTCTGATAATGATATACTGTGTATTACACTGATAATGATATACTGTGTATTACTGTGATAATGATATATTGTGTATTACACTGATAATGATATATTGTGTATTACTGTGATAATGATGTATTGTGAATTACTGAGATAATGATATACTGTGTATTACACTGATATTGATATATTGTGTATTACTGGGATAATGATATATTGTGTATTACACTGATAATGATATACTGTGTATTACTGTGATAATGATATATTGTGTATTATTGGGATAATGATATATTGTGTATTACACTGATAATGATATATTGTGTATTACACTGATAATGATATATTGTGTATAGCTGTGATAATGATATATTGTGTATTTCTGTGATAATGATATAATGTGTATTACTGTGACAATAATATATTGTGTATTACACAGATAATGATATATTGTGGATTACTGTGATAATGATATATTGTGTATTACACTGATAATGATATACTGTGTATTACTGTGATAATGATATATTGTATATTAGTGTGATAATGATATATTGTGTATTACTGGGATAATGATATGTTGTGTATTACATTGATAATGATATATTGTGTATTACTGTGATAATGATATATTGTGTATTACTGTGATAATGATATATTGTGTATTACTGTACTAATGATATATTGTGTATTACCCTGATAATGATATATAGGGTATTACTGTGATAATGATATATTGTGTATTACTGGGATAATGATATATTGTGTATTACACTGATAATGATATATTGTGTATTTCTGTGATAATGATATATTGTGTATTGCTGTGATAATGATATATTGTGTATTTCTGTGATAATGATATATTGTGTATTACACTGATAATGATATATTGTGTATTACTGTGATAATGATATTTTGTGTATTACACTGATAATGATATACTGTGTATTACTGGGATAATGATATATAGTGTATTACTGTGATAATGATATACTGTCTATTACTGGGATAATGATATATTGTATATTACACTGATAATGATATATTGTGTATTACTGTGTTAATGATATACTGTGTATTACTGGGATAATGATATATTGTGTATTACACTTGATAATGATATATTGTGTATTACACTGATAATGATATATTGTGTATTACTGTGATAATGATATATTGTGTATTACTGTGATAATGATATATTGTGTATTACTGTGATAATGATATATTGTGTATTACTGTGATAATGATATGTTGTGTATTACTCTGATAATGATATACTGTGTATTACACTGATAATGATATACTGTGTATTACTGTGATAATGATATACTGCATATTACACTGATAATGATATACTGTGTATTACACTGATATTGATATATTGTGTATTACACTGTTAATGATATACTGTGTATTACAGTGTTAATGGTATAATGTGTATTACACTGTTAATGATATACGGTGTACTACTGTGATAATGATATATTGTCTATTACTCTGATATTGATATACTGTGTATTACACTGATAATGATATAATGTATATTACTGTGATAATGATATACTGTATATTACACTGATAATGATATACTGTGTATTACACTGATATTGATATATTGTGTGTTACACTATTAATGATATACTGTCTATTACACTCTTAATGGTATACTGTGTATTACACTGTTAATGATATACTGTGTATTACTGGCATAATGATATACTGTGTATTACACTGATATTGATATACTGTGTATTACTGGGATAATGATATATAGTGTATTACTGTGATAATGATATACTGTGTATTATTGGGATAATGATATATTGTATATTACACTGATAATGATATATTGTGTATTACTGTGACAATGATATATTGTGTATTACTCTGATAATGATATACTGTGTATTACACTGATAATGATATACTGAGTATTACTGTGATAATGATATATTGTGTATTACACTGATAATGATATATTGTGTATTACTGTGATAATGATATATTGTGTATTAATGAGATAATGATATACTGTGTATCACACTGATATTGATATATTATGTATTACTGGGATAATGATATATTGTGTATTACACTGATAATGATATATTGTGTATTACTGGGATAATGATATATTGTGTATTACACTGATGATGATATATTGTGTATTACTGGGATAATGATATATTGTGTATTACACTGATAATGATATACTGTGTATTACTGTGATAATGATATATTGTGTATTACCCTGATATTGATATATTGTGTATTACACTGTTAATGATATACTGTGTATTACACTGTTAATGGTATACTGTGTATTACACTGTTAATGATATACTGTGTATTACTTTGATAATGATATACTGTGTATTACACTGATATTGATATACTGTGTATTACTGGGATAATGATATATAGTGTATTACTGTGATAATGATATACTGTATATTACTGGAATAATGATATATTGTATATTACACTGATAATGATATATTGTGTATTACTGTGATAATGATATACTGTGTATTACTGGGATAATGATATATTGTGTATTACACTGTTAATGATATATTGTGTATTACACTGATAATGATATATTGTGTATTGCTGTGATAATGATATATTGTGTATTTCTGTGATAATGATATATTGTGTATTACTGTGATAATGATATATTGTGTATTACTGTGATAATGATATATTGTGTATTACTCTCATAATGATATACTGTGTATTACACTGATAATGATATACTGTGTATTACTGTGATAATGATATATTGTGTATTACACTGATAATGATATATTGTGTATTACTGTGATAATGATATATTGTCTATTACTGAGATAATGATATACTGTGTATTACACTGATATTGATATATTGTGTATTACTGGGATAATGATATATTGTGTATTACACTGATAATGATATACTGTGTATTACTGTAATAATGATATATTGTGTATTATTGGGATAATGATATATTGTGTATTACACTGATAATGATATATTGTGTATTACACAGATAATGATATATTGTGTATTGCTGTGATAATGATATATTGTGTATTTCTGTGATAATGATATACTGTGTATTACTGTGATAATAATATATTGTGTATTACACTGATAATGATATATTGTGGATTACTGTGATAATGATATATTGTGTATTACACTGATAATGATATACTGTGTATAACTGTGATAATGATATATTGTGTATTAGTGTGTTAATGATATATTGTGTATTACTGGGATAATGATATGTTGTGTATTACATTGATAATGATATATTGTGTATTACTGTGATAATGATATATTGTGTATTACTGTGATAATGATATATTGTGTATTTCTGTGATAATGATATATTGTGTATTACTGTACTAATGATATATTGTGTATTACCCTGATAATGATATATAGGGTATTACTGTGATAATGATATATTGTGTATTACTGGGATAATGATATAGTTGTATTACACTGATAATGATATATTGTGTATTTCTGTGATAATGATATATTGTGTATTGCTGTGATAATGATATATTCTGTATTTCTGTGATAATGATATATTGTGTATAACTGTGATAATGATATATTGTGTATTACACTGATAATGATATAATGTGTATTACACTGATTTTCATATACTGTGTATTACTGGGATAATGATATATAGTGTATTACTGTGATAATGATATACTGTGTATTACTAGGATAATGATATATTGTATATTACACTGATAATGATATATTGTGTATTACTGTGTTAATGATATACTGTGTATTACTGGGATAATGATATATTGTGTATTACACTTGATAATGATATATTGTGTATTACACTGATAATGATATATTGTGTATTGCTGTGATAATGATATATTGTGTATTTCTGTGATAATGATATATTGTGTATTACTGTGATAATGATATATTGTGTATTACTGTGATAATGATATATTGTGTATTACTCTGATAATGATATACTGTGTATTACACTGATAATGATATACTGTGTATTACTGTGATAATGATATATTGTGTATTACACTGATAATGATATATTGTGTATTACTGTGATAATGATTTATTGTGTATTACTGAGATAATGATATACTGTGTATTACACTGTTATTGATATATTGTGTATTACTGGGATAATGATATATTGTGTATTACACTGATAATGATATACTGTGTATTACTGTGATAATGATATATTGTGTATTACTAGGATAATGATATATTGTGTATCACACTGATAATGATATATTGTGTATTACACTGATAATGATATATTGTGTATTTCTGTGATAATGATATACCGTGTATTACTGTGATAATGATATATTGTGTATTTCTGTGATAATGATATACTGTGTATTACTGTGATAATGATATATTGTGTATTACACTGATAATGATATATTGTGTATTACTGTGATAATGATATATTGTGTATTACACTGATAATGATATACTGTGTATTACTGTGATAATGATATATTGTGTATTACTGTGATAATGATATATTGTGTATTACTGGGATAATGATATATTGTGTATTACACTGATAATGATATATTGTGTATTACTGTGATAATGATATATTGTTTATTTCTGTGATAATGATATATTGTGTATTACTGTGCTAATGATATATTGTGTATTACCCTGATAATGATATATAGGGTATTACTGTGATAATGATATATTGTGTGTTACTGGGATAATGATATATTGTGTATTACACTGATAATGATATATTGTGTATTTCTGTGATAATGATATATTGTGTATTACTGTGATAATGATATATTGTGTATTACACTGATAATGATATACTGTGTATTACTGTGATAATGATATATTGTGTATTACACTGATAATGATATACTGTGTATTACACTGATATTGATATACTGTGTATTACTGGGATAATGATATATAGTGTATTACTGTGATAATGATATACTGTATATTCCTGGAATAATGTTATATTGTATATTACACTGATAATGATTTATTGTGTATTACTGTGATAATGATATACTGTGTATTACTGTGATAATAATATATTGTGTATTACACTGATAATGATATATTGTGGATTACTGTGATAATGATATATTGTGTATTACACTGATAATGATATACTGTGTATTACTGTGATAATGATATATTGTGTATTAGTGTGTTAATGATATATTGTGTATTACTGGGATAATGATATGTTGTGTATTACATTGATAATGATATATTGTGTATTACTGTGATAATGATATATTGTGTATTACTGTGATAATGATATATTGTGTATTTCTGTGATAATGATATATTGTGTATTACTGTACTAATGATATATTGTGTATTACCCTGATAATGATATATAGGGTATTACTGTGATAATGATATATTGTGTATTACTGGGATAATGATATATTGTGTATTACACTGATAATGATATATTGTGTATTTCTGTGATAATGATATATTGTGTATTGCTGTGATAATGATATATTGTGTATTTCTGTGATAATGATATATTGTGTATAACTGTGATAATGATATATTGTGTATTACACTGATAATGATATATTGTGTATTACTGTGATAATGATATATTGTGTATTACACTGATAATGATATAATGTGTATTACACTGATTTTCATATACTGTGTATTACTGGGATAATGATATATAGTGTATTACTGTGATAATGATATACTGTGTATTACTGGGATAATGATATATTGTATATTACACTGATAATGATATATTGTGTATTACAGTGTTAATGATATACTGTGTATTACTGGGATAATGATATATTGTGTATTACACTTGATAATGATATATTGTGTATTACACTGATAATGATATATTGTGTATTGCTGTGATAATGATATATTGTGTATTTCTGTGATAATGATATATTGTGTATTACTGTGATAATGATATATTGTGTATTACTGTGATAATGATATATTGTGTATTACTGTGATAATGATATATTGTGTATTACTGTGATAATGATATATTGTGTATTACTCTGATAATGATATACTGTGTATTACACTGATAATGATTTACTGTGTATTACTGTGATAATGATATATTGTGTATTACACTGATAATGATATATTGTGTATTACTGTGATAATGATTTATTGTGTATTACTGAGATAATGATATACTGTGTATTACACTGATATTGATATATTGTGTATTACTGGGATAATGATATATTGTGTATTACACTGATAATGATATACTGTGTATTACTGTGATAATGATATATTGTGTATTACTAGGATAATGATATATTGTGTATTACACTGATAATGATATATTGTGTATTACACTGATAATGATATATTGTGTATTTCTGTGATAATGATATACCGTGTATTACTGTGATAATGATATATTGTGTATTTCTGTGATAATGATATACTGTGTATTACTGTGATAATGATATATTGTGAATTACACTGATAATGATATATTGTGTATTACTGTGATAATGATATATTGTGTATTACACTGATAATGATATACTGTGTATTACTGTGATAATGATATATTGTGTATTACTGTGATAATGATATATTGTGTATTACTGGGATAATGATATATTGTGTATTACACTGATAATGATATATTGTGTATTACTGTGATAATGATATATTGTGTATTTCTGTGATAATGATATATTGTGTATTACTGTGCTAATGATATATTGTGTATTACCCTGATAATGATATATAGGGTATTACTGTGATAATGATATATTGTGTGTTACTGGGATAATGATATATTGTGTATTACACTGATAATGATATATTGTGTATTTCTGTGATAATGATATATTGTGTATTACTGTGATAATGATATATTGTGTATTACACTGATAATGATATACTGTGTATTACTGTGATAATGATATATTGTGTATTACACTGATAATGATATACTGTGTATTACACTGATATTGATATACTGTGTATTACTGGGATAATGATATATAGTGTATTACTGTGATAATGATATACTGTATATTCCTGGAATAATGTTATATTGTATATTACACTGATAATGATATATTGTGTATTACTGTGATAATGATATACTGTGTATTACTGGGATAATGATATATTGTGTATTACACTGATAATGATATATTGTGTATTACACTGATAATGATATATTGTGTATTGCTCTGATAATGATATATTGTGTATTTCTGTGATAATGATATATTGTGTATTACTGTGATAATGATATATTGTGTATTACTGTGATAATGATATATTGTGTATTACTCTGATAATGATATACTGTGTATTACACTGATAATGATATACTGTGTATTACTGTGATAATGATATATTGTGTATTACACTGATAATGATATATTGTGTATTACTGTGATAATGATATATTGTGTATTACTGAGATAATGATATACTGTGTATTACACTGATATTGATATATTGTGTATTACTGGGATAATGATATATTGTGTATTACACTGATAATGATATACTGTGTATTACTGTGATAATGATATATTGTGTATTATTGGGATAATGATATATTGTGTATTACACTGATAATGATATATTGTGTATTACACTGATAATGATATATTGTGTATTGCTGTGATAATGATATATTGTGTATTTCTGTGATAATGATATACTGTGTATTACTGTGATAATAATATATTGTGTATTACACTGATTATGATATATTGTGGATTACTGTAATAATGATATATTGTGTATTACTGTGATAGTGATATATTGTGTATTACTGTGATAATGATATATTGTGTATTACTCTGATATTGATATACTGTGTATTACACTGATAATGATATACTGTATATTACTGTGATTATGATATACTGTATATTACACTGATATTGATATATTGTGTATTACACTGTTAATGATATACTGTGTATTACACTGTTAATGGTATACTGTGTATTACACTGTTAATGATATACTGTGTATTACTTTGATAATGATATACTGTGTATAACACTGATATTGATATACTGTGTATTACTGGGATAATGATATATAGTGTATTACTGTGATAATGATATACTGTATATTACTGGAATAATGATATATTGTATATTACACTGATAATGATATATTGTGTATTACTGTGATAATGATATATTGTGTATTACTGTGAAAATGATATATTGTGTATTACTGTGATAATGATATATTGTGTATTACTCTCATAATGATATACTGTGTATTACACTGATAATGATATACTCTGTATTACTGTGATAATGATATATTGTGTATTACACTGATAATGATATATTGTGTATTACTGTGATAATGATATATTGTGTATTACTGAGATAATGATATACTGTGTATTACACTGATATTGATATATTGTGTATGACTGGGATAATGATATATTGTGTATTACACTGATAATGATATACTGTGTATTACTGTGATAATGATATATTGTGTATTATTGGGATAATGATATATTGTGTATTACACTGATAATGATATATTGTGTATTACACTGATAATGATATATTGTGTATTGCTGTGGTAATGATATATTGTGTATTTCTGTGATAATGATATACTGTGTATTACTGTGATAATAATATATTGTGTATTACACTGATAATGATATATTGTGGATTACTGTGATAATGATATATTGTGTATTACACTGATAATGATATACTGTGTATTAGTGTGATAATGATATATTGTGTATTACTGGGATAATGATATGTTGTGTATTACATTGATAATGATATATTGTGTATTACTGTGATAATGATATATTGTGTATTACTGTGATAATGATATATTGTGTATTTCTGTGATAATGATATATTGTGTATTACTGTACTAATGATATATTGTGTATTACCCTGATAATGATATATAGGGTATTACTGTGATAATGATATATTGTGTATTACTGGGATAATGATATATTGTGTATTTCTGTGATAATGATATATTGTGTATTTCTGTGATAATGATATATTGTGTATTGCTGTGATAATGATATATTGTGTATTTCTGTGATAATGATATATTGTGTATAACTGTGATAATGATATATTGTGTATTACACTGATAATGATATATTGTGTATTACTGTGATAATGATATATTGTGTATTACACTGATAATGATATAATGTGTATTACACTGATATTGATATACTGTGTATTACTCGGATAATGATATATAGTGTATTACTGTGATAATGATATACTGTGTATTACTGGGATAATGATATATTGTATATTACACTGATAATGATATATTGTGTATTACTGTGTTAATGATATACTGTGTATTACTGGGATAATGATATATTGTGTATTACACTTGATAATGATATATTGTGTATTACACTGATAATGATATATTGTGTATTGCTGTGATAATGATATATTGTGTATTTCTGTGATAATGATATATTGTGTATTACTGTGATAATGATATATTGTGTATTACTGTGATAATGATATATTGTGTATTACTGTGATAATGATATATTGTGTATTACTCTGATAATGATATACTGTGTATTACACTGATAATGATATACTGTGTATTACTGTGATAATGATATATTGTGTATTACACTGATAATGATATATTGTGTATTACTGTGATAATGATTTATTGTGTATTACTGAGATAATGATATACTGTGTATTACACTGATATTGATATATTGTGTATTACTGGGATAATGATATATTGTGTATTACACTGATAATGATATACTGTGTATTACTGTGATAATGATATATTGTGTATTTCTGTGATAATGATATACTGTGTATTACTGTGATAATGATATATTGTGTATTACACTGATAATGATATATTGTGTATTACTGTGATAATGATATATTGTGTATTACACTGATAATGATATACTGTGTATTACTGTGATAATGATATATTGTGTATTACTGTGATAATGATATATTGTGTATTACTGGGATAATGATATATTGTGTATTACACTGATAATGATATATTGTGTATTACTGTGATAATGATATATTGTGTATTTCTGTGATAATGATATATTGTGTATTACTGTGCTAATGATATATTGTGTATTACCCTGATAATGATATATAGGGTATTACTGTGCTAATGATATTTTGTGTATTACCCTGATAATGATATATAGGGTATTACTGTGATAATGATATATTGTGTATTACTGGGATAATGATATATTGTGTATTACTGTGATAATGATATATTGTGTATTACTGTGATAATGATATATTGTGTATTACTGTGATAATGATATATTGTGTATTACTCTGATAATGATATACTGTGTATTACACTGATAATGATATACTGTGTATTACTGTGATAATGAGATATTGTGTATTACACTGATAATGATATATTGTGTAATACTGTGATAATGATTTATTGTGTATTACTGAGATAATGATATACTGTGTATTACACTGATATTGATATATTGTGTATTACTGGGATAATGATATATTGTGTATTACACTGATAATGATATACTGTGTATTACTGTGATAATGATATATTGTGTATTACTGGGATAATGATATATTGTGTATTACACTGATAATGATATATTGTGTATTACTGTGATAATGATATATTGTGTATTTCTGTGATAATGATATATTGTGTATTACTGTGCTAATGATATATTGTGTATTACCCTGATAATGATATATAGGGTATTACTGTGATAATGATATATTGTGTGTTACTGGGATAATGATATATTGTGTATTACACTGATAATGATATATTGTGTATTTCTGTGATAATGATATATTGTGTATTACTGTGATAATGATATATTGTGTATTACACTGATAATGATATACTGTGTATTACTGTGATAATGATATATTGTGTATTACACTGATAATGATATACTGTGTATTACACTGATATTGATATACTGTGTATTACTGGGATAATGATATATAGTGTATTACTGTGATAATGATATACTGTATATTCCTGGAATAATGTTATATTGTATATTACACTGATAATGATATATTGTGTATTACTGTGATAATGATATACTGTGTATTACTGTGATAATAATATATTGTGTATTACACTGATAATGATATATTGTGGATTACTGTGATAATGATATATTGTGTATTACACTGATAATGATATACTGTGTATTACTGTGATAATGATATATTGTGTATTAGTGTGTTAATGATATATTGTGTATTACTGGGATAATGATATGTTGTGTATTACATTGATAATGATATATTGTGTATTACTGTGATAATGATATATTGTGTATTACTGTGATAATGATATATTGTGTATTTCTGTGATAATGATGTATTGTGTATTACTGTACTAATGATATATTGTGTATTACCCTGATAATGATATATAGGGTATTACTGTGATAATGATATATTGTGTATTACTGGGATAATGATATATTGTGTATTACACTGATAATGATATATTGTGTATTTCTGTGATAATGATATATTGTGTATTGCTGTGATAATGATATATTGTGTATTTCTGTGATAATGATATATTGTGTATAACTGTGATAATGATATATTGTGTATTACACTGATAATGATATATTGTGTATTACTGTGATAATGATATATTGTGTATTACACTGATAATGATATAATGTGTATTACACTGATTTTCATATACTGTGTATTACTGGGATAATGATATATAGTGTATTACTGTGATAATGATATACTGTGTATTACTGGGATAATGATATATTGTATATTACACTGATAATGATATATTGTGTATTACTGTGTTAATGATATACTGTGTATTACTGGGATTATGATATATTGTGTATTACACTTGATAATGATATATTGTGTATTACACTGATGATGATATATTGTGTATTGCTGTGATAATGATATATTGTGTATTTCTGTGATAATGATATATTGTGTATTACTGTGATAATGATATATTGTGTATTACTGTGATAATGATATATTGTGTATTACTGTGATAATGATATATTGTGTATTACTGTGATAATGATATATTGTGTATTACTCTGATAATGATATACTGTGTATTACACTGATAATGATATACTGTGTATTACTGTGATAATGATATATTGTGTATTACACTGATAATGATATATTGTGTATTACTGTGATAATGATTTATTGTGTATTACTGAGATAATGATATACTGTGTATTACACTGATATTGATATATTGTGTATTACTGGGATAATGATATATTGTGTATTACACTGATAATGATATACTGTGTATTACTGTGATAATGATATATTGTGTATTACTAGGATAATGATATATTGTGTATTACACTGATAATGATATATTGTGTATTACACTGATAATGATATATTGTGTATTTCTGTGATAATGATATACCGTGTATTACTGTGATAATGATATATTGTGTATTTCTGTGATAATGATATACTGTGTATTACTGTGATAATGATATATTGTGAATTACACTGATAATGATATATTGTGTATTACTGTGATAATGATATATTGTGTATTACACTGATAATGATATACTGTGTATTACTGTGATAATGATATATTGTGTATTACTGTGATAATGATATATTGTGTATTACTGGGATAATGATATATTGTGTATTACACTGATAATGATATATTGTGTATTACTGTGATAATGATATATTGTGTATTTCTGTGATAATGATATATTGTGTATTACTGTGCTAATGATATATTGTGTATTACCCTGATAATGATATATAGGGTATTACTGTGATAATGATATATTGTGTGTTACTGGGATAATGATATATTGTGTATTACACTGATAATGATATCTTGTGTATTTCTGTGATAATGATATATTGTGTATTACTGTGATAATGATATATTGTGTATTACACTGATAATGATATACTGTGTATTACTGTGATAATGATATATTGTGTATTACACTGATAATGATATACTGTGTATTACACTGATATTGATATACTGTGTATTACTGGGATAATGATATATAGTGTATTACTGTGATAATGATATACTGTATATTCCTGGAATAATGTTATATTGTATATTACACTGATAATGATATATTGTGTATTACTGTGATAATGATATACTGTGTATTACTGGGATAATGATATATTGTGTATTACACTGATAATGATATATTGTGTATTACACTGATAATGATATATTGTGTATTGCTCTGATAATGATATATTGTGTATTTCTGTGATAATGATATATTGTGTATTACTGTGATAATGATATATTGTGTATTACTGTGATAATGATATATTGTGTATTACTCTGATAATGATATACTGTGTATTACACTGATAATGATATACTGTGTATTACTGTGATAATGATATATTGTGTATTACACTGATAATGATATATTGTGTATTACTGTGATAATGATATATTGTGTATTACTGAGATAATGATATACTGTGTATTACACTGATATTGATATATTGTGTATTACTGGGATAATGATATATTGTGTATTACACTGATAATGATATACTGTGTATTACTGTGATAATGATATATTGTGTATTATTGGGATAATGATATATTGTGTATTACACTGATAATGATATATTGTGTATTACACTGATAATGATATATTGTGTATTGCTGTGATAATGATATATTGTGTATTTCTGTGATAATGATATACTGTGTATTACTGTGATAATAATATATTGTGTATTACACTGATTATGATATATTGTGGATTACTGTAATAATGATATATTGTGTATTACACTGATAATGATATATTGTGTATTACTGTGATAATGATATATTGTGTATTACTGTGATAATGATATATTGTGTATTACTCTGATATTGATATACTGTGTATTACACTGATAATGATATACTGTATATTACTGTGATTATGATATACTGTATATTACACTGATATTGATATATTGTGTATTACACTGTTAATGATATACTGTGTATTACACTGTTAATGGTATACTGTGTATTACACTGTTAATGATATACTGTGTATTACTTTGATAATGATATACTGTGTATAACACTGATATTGATATACTGTGTATTACTGGGATAATGATATATAGTGTATTACTGTGATAATGATATACTGTATATTACTGGAATAATGATATATTGTATATTACACTGATAATGATATATTGTGTATTACTGTGATAATGATATATTGTGTATTACTGTGAAAATGATATATTGTGTATTACTGTGATAATGATATATTGTGTATTACTCTCATAATGATATACTGTGTATTACACTGATAATGATATACTCTGTATTACTGTGATAATGATATATTGTGTATTACACTGATAATGATATATTGTGTATTACTGTGATAATGATATATTGTGTATTACTGAGATAATGATATACTGTGTATTACACTGATATTGATATATTGTGTATTACTGGGATAATGATATATTGTGTATTACACTGATAATGATATACTGTGTATTACTGTGATAATGATATATTGTGTATTATTGGGATAATGATATATTGTGTATTACACTGATAATGATATATTGTGTATTACACTGATAATGATATATTGTGTATTGCTGTGCTAATGATATATTGTGTATTTCTGTGATAATGATATACTGTGTATTACTGTGATAATAATATATTGTGTATTACACTGATAATGATATATTGTGGATTACTGTGATAATGATATATTGTGTATTACACTGATAATGATATACTGTGTATTAGTGTGATAATGATATATTGTGTATTACTGGGATAATGATATGTTGTGTATTACATTGATAATGATATATTGTGTATTACTGTGATAATGATATATTGTGTATTACTGTGATAATGATATATTGTGTATTTCTGTGATAATGATATATTGTGTATTACTGTACTAATGATATATTGTGTATTACCCTGATAATGATATATAGGGTATTACTGTGATAATGATATATTGTGTATTACTGGGATAATGATATATTGTGTATTACACTGATAATGATATATTGTGTATTTCTGTGATAATGATATATTGTGTATTGCTGTGATAATGATATATTGTGTATTTCTGTGATAATGATATATTGTGTATAACTGTGATAATGATATATTGTGTATTACACTGATAATGATATATTGTGTATTACTGTGATAATGATATATTGTGTATTACACTGATAATGATATAATGTGTATTACACTGATATTGATATACTGTGTATTACTCGGATAATGATATATAGTGTATTACTGTGATAATGATATACTGTGTATTACTGGGATAATGATATATTGTATATTACACTGATAATGATATATTGTGTATTACTGTGTTAATGATATACTGTGTATTACTGGGATAATGATATATTGTGTATTACACTTGATAATGATATATTGTGTATTACACTGATAATGATATATTGTGTATTGCTGTGATAATGATATATTGTGTATTTCTGTGATAATGATATATTGTTTATTACTGTGATAATGATATATTGTGTATTACTGTGATAATGATATATTGTGTATTACTGTGATAATGATATATTGTGTATTACTCTGATAATGATATACTGTGTATTACACTGATAATGATATACTGTGTATTACTGTGATAATGATATATTGTGTATTACACTGATAATGATATATTGTGTATTACTGTGATAATGATTTATTGTGTATTACTGAGATAATGATATACTGTGTATTACACTGATATTGATATATTGTGTATTACTGGGATAATGATATATTGTGTATTACACTGATAATGATATACTGTGTATTACTGTGATAATGATATATTGTGTATTTCTGTGATAATGATATACTGTGTATTACTGTGATAATGATATATTGTGTATTACACTGATAATGATATATTGTGTATTACTGTGATAATGATATATTGTGTATTACACTGATAATGATATACTGTGTATTACTGTGATAATGATATATTGTGTATTACTGTGATAATGATATATTGTGTATTACTGGGATAATGATATATTGTGTATTACACTGATAATGATATATTGTGTATTACTGTGATAATGATATATTGTGTATTTCTGTGATAATGATATATTGTGTATTACTGTGCTAATGATATATTGTGTATTACCCTGATAATGATATATAGGGTATTACTGTGCTAATGATATATTGTGTATTACCCTGATAATGATATATAGGGTATTACTGTGATAATGATATATTGTGTATTACTGGGATAATGATATATTGTGTATTACTGTGATAATGATATATTGTGTATTACTGTGATAATGATACATTGTGTATTACTGTGATAATGATATATTGTGTATTACTCTGATAATGATATACTGTGTATTACACTGATAATGATATACTGTGTATTACTGTGATAATGAGATATTGTGTATTACACTGATAATGATATATTGTGTAATACTGGGATAATGATTTATTGTGTATTACTGAGATAATGATATACTGTGTATTACACTGATATTGATATATTGTGTATTACTGGGATAATGATATATTGTGTATTACACTGATAATGATATACTGTGTATTACTGTGATAATGATATATTGTGTATTACTGGGATAATGATATATTGTGTATTACACTGATAATGATATATTGTGTATTACTGTGATAATGATATATTGTGTATTTCTGTGATAATGATATATTGTGTATTACTGTGCTAATGATATATTGTGTATTACCCTGATAATGATATATAGGGTATTACTGTGATAATGATATATTGTGTGTTACTGGGATAATGATATATTGTGTATTACACTGATAATGATATATTGTGTATTTCTGTGATAATGATATATTGTTTATTACTGTGATAATGATATATTGTGTATTACACTGATAATGATATACTGTGTATTACTGTGATAATGATATATTGTGTATTACACTGATAATGATATACTGTGTATTACACTGATATTGATATACTGTGTATTACTGGGATAATGATATATAGTGTATTACTGTGATAATGATATACTGTATATTCCTGGAATAATGTTATATTGTATATTACACTGATAATGATATATTGTGTATTACTGTGATAATGATATACTGTGTATTACTGTGATAATAATATATTGTGTATTACACTGATAATGATATATTGTGGATTACTGTGATAATGATATATTGTGTATTACACTGATAATGATATACTGTGTATTACTGTGATAATGATATATTGTGTATTAGTGTGTTAATGATATATTGTGTATTACTGGGATAATGATATGTTGTGTATTACATTGATAATGATATATTGTGTATTACTGTGATAATGATATATTGTGTATTACT
Organism: Eledone cirrhosa; assembly: GCA_964016885.1. Taxonomy (NCBI): domain Eukaryota; kingdom Metazoa; phylum Mollusca; class Cephalopoda; order Octopoda; family Eledonidae; genus Eledone; species Eledone cirrhosa. The sequence goes on along the minus strand of OZ024747.1, from coordinate 32,923,175 downwards.
GTGATAATGATATATTGTGTATTTCTGTGATAATGATATATTGTGTATTACTGTACTAATGATATATTGTGTATTACCCTGATAATGATATATAGGGTATTACTGTGATAATGATATATTGTGTATTACTGGGATAATGATATATTGTGTATTACACTGATAATGATATATTGTGTATTTCTGTGATAATGATATATTGTGTATTGCTGTGATAATGATATATTGTGTATTTCTGTGATAATGATATATTGTGTATAACTGTGATAATGATATATTGTGTATTACACTGATAATGATATATTGTGTATTACTGTGATAATGATATATTGTGTATTACACTGATAATGATATAATGTGTATTACACTGATTTTCATATACTGTGTATTACTGGGATAATGATATATAGTGTATTACTGTGATAATGATATACTGTGTATTACTGGGATAATGATATATTGTATATTACACTGATAATGATATATTGTGTATTACTGTGTTAATGATATACTGTGTATTACTGGGATAATGATATATTGTGTATTACACTTGATAATGATATATTGTGTATTACTGTGATAATGATATATTGTGTATTACTGTGATAATGATATATTGTGTATTACTCTGATAATGATATACTGTGTATTACACTGATAATGATATACTGTGTATTACTGTGATAATGATATATTGTGTATTACACTGATAATGATATATTGTGTATTACTGTGATAATGATTTATTGTGTATTACTGAGATAATGATATACTGTGTATTACACTGATATTGATATATTGTGTATTACTGGGATAATGATATATTGTGTATTACACTGATAATGATATACTGTGTATTACTGTGATAATGATATATTGTGTATTTCTGTGATAATGATATACTGTGTATTACTGTGATAATGATATATTGTGTATTACACTGATAATGATATATTGTGTATTACTGTGATAATGATATATTGTGTATTACACTGATAATGATATACTGTGTATTACTGTGATAATGATATATTGTGTATTACTGTGATAATGATATATTGTGTATTACTGGGATAATGATATATTGTGTATTACACTGATAATGATATATTGTGTATTACTGTGATAATGATATATTGTGTATTTCTGTGATAATGATATATTGTGTATTACTGTGCTAATGATATATTGTGTATTACCCTGATAATGATATATAGGGTATTACTGTGCTAATGATATATTGTGTATTACCCTGATAATGATATATAGGGTATTACTGTGATAATGATATATTGTGTATTACTGGGATAATGATATATTGTGTATTACTGTGATAATGATATATTGTGTATTACTGTGATAATGATACATTGTGTATTACTGTGATAATGATATATTGTGTATTACTCTGATAATGATATACTGTGTATTACACTGATAATGATATACTGTGTATTACTGTGATAATGAGATATTGTGTATTACACTGATAATGATATATTGTGTAATACTGTGATAATGATTTATTGTGTATTACTGAGATAATGATATACTGTGTATTACACTGATATTGATATATTGTGTATTACTGGGATAATGATATATTGTGTATTACACTGATAATGATATACTGTGTATTACTGTGATAATGATATATTGTGTATTACTGGGATAATGATATATTGTGTATTACACTGATAATGATATATTGTGTATTACTGTGATAATGATATATTGTGTATTTCTGTGATAATGATATATTGTGTATTACTGTGCTAATGATATATTGTGTATTACCCTGATAATGATATATAGGGTATTACTGTGATAATGATATATTGTGTGTTACTGGGATAATGATATATTGTGTATTACACTGATAATGATATATTGTGTATTTCTGTGATAATGATATATTGTGTATTACTGTGATAATGATATATTGTGTATTACACTGATAATGATATACTGTGTATTACTGTGATAATGATATATTGTGTATTACACTGATAATGATATACTGTGTATTACACTGATATTGATATACTGTGTATTACTGGGATAATGATATATAGTGTATTACTGTGATAATGATATACTGTATATTCCTGGAATAATGTTATATTGTATATTACACTGATAATGATATATTGTGTATTACTGTGATAATGATATACTGTGTATTATTGTGATAATAATATATTGTGTATTACACTGATAATGATATATTGTGGATTACTGTGATAATGATATATTGTGTATTACACTGATAATGATATACTGTGTATTACTGTGATAATGATATATTGTGTATTAGTGTGTTAATGATATATTGTGTATTACTGGGATAATGATATGTTGTGTATTACATTGATAATGATATATTGTGTATTACTGTGATAATGATATATTGTGTATTACTGTGATAATGATATATTGTGTATTTCTGTGATAATGATATATTGTGTATTACTGTACTAATGATATATTGTGTATTACCCTGATAATGATATATAGGGTATTACTGTGATAATGATATATTGTGTATTACTGGGATAATGATATATTGTGTATTACACTGATAATGATATATTGTGTATTTCTGTGATAATGATATATTGTGTATTGCTGTGATAATGATATATTGTGTATTTCTGTGATAATGATATATTGTGTATAACTGTGATAATGATATATTGTGTATTACACTGATAATGATATATTGTGTATTACTGTGATAATGATATATTGTGTATTACACTGATAATGATATAATGTGTATTACACTGATTTTCATATACTGTGTATTACTGGGATAATGATATATAGTGTATTACTGTGATAATGATATACTGTGTATTACTGGGATAATGATATATTGTATATTACACTGATAATGATATATTGTGTATTACTGTGTTAATGATATACTGTGTATTACTGGGATAATGATATATTGTGTATTACACTTGATAATGATATATTGTGTATTACACTGATGATGATATATTGTGTATTGCTGTGATAATGATATATTGTGTATTTCTGTGATAATGATATATTGTGTATTACTGTGATAATGATATATTGTGTATTACTGTGATAATGATATATTGTGTATTACTGTGATAATGATATATTGTGTATTACTGTGATAATGATATATTGTGTATTACTCTGATAATGATATACTGTGTATTACACTGATAATGATATACTGTGTATTACTGTGATAATGTTATATTGTGTATTACACTGATAATGATATATTGTGTATTACTGTGATAATGATTTATTGTGTATTACTGAGATAATGATATACTGTGTATTACACTGATATTGATATATTGTGTATTACTGGGATAATGATATATTGTGTATTACACTGATAATGATATACTGTGTATTACTGTGATAATGATATATTGTGTATTACTAGGATAATGATATATTGTGTATTACACTGATAATGATATATTGTGTATTACATTGATAATGATATATTGTGTATTTCTGTGATAATGATATACCGTGTATTACTGTGATAATGATATATTGTGTATTTCTGTGATAATGATATACTGTGTATTACTGTGATAATGATATATTGTGAATTACACTGATAATGATATATTGTGTATTACTGTGATAATGATATATTGTGTATTACACTGATAATGATATACTGTGTATTACTGTGATAATGATATATTGTGTATTACTGTGATAATGATATATTGTGTATTACTGGGATAATGATATATTGTGTATTACACTGATAATGATATATTGTGTATTACTGTGATAATGATATATTGTGTATTTCTGTGATAATGATATATTGTGTATTACTGTGCTAATGATATATTGTGTATTACCCTGATAATGATATATAGGGTATTACTGTGATAATGATATATTGTGTGTTACTGGGATAATGATATATTGTGTATTACACTGATAATGATATCTTGTGTATTTCTGTGATAATGATATATTGTGTATTACTGTGATAATGATATATTGTGTATTACACTGATAATGATATACTGTGTATTACTGTGATAATGATATATTGTGTATTACACTGATAATGATATACTGTGTATTACACTGATATTGATATACTGTGTATTACTGGGATAATGATATATAGTGTATTACTGTGATAATGATATACTGTATATTCCTGGAATAATGTTATATTGTATATTACACTGATAATGATATATTGTGTATTACTGTGATAATGATATACTGTGTATTACTGGGATAATGATATATTGTGTATTACACTGATAATGATATATTGTGTATTACACTGATAATGATATATTGTGTATTGCTCTGATAATGATATATTGTGTATTTCTGTGATAATGATATATTGTGTATTACTGTGATAATGATATATTGTGTATTACTGTGATAATGATATATTGTGTATTACTCTGATAATGATATACTGTGTATTACACTGATAATGATATACTGTGTATTACTGTGATAATGATATATTGTGTATTACACTGATAATTATATATTGTGTATTACTGTGATAATGATATATTGTGTATTACTGAGATAATGATATACTGTGTATTACACTGATATTGATATATTGTGTATTACTGGGATAATGATATATTGTGTATTACACTGATAATGATATACTGTGTATTACTGTGATAATGATATATTGTGTATTATTGGGATAATGATATATTGTGTATTACACTGATAATGATATATTGTGTATTACACTGATAATGATATATTGTGTATTGCTGTGATAATGATATATTGTGTATTTCTGTGATAATGATATACTGTGTATTACTGTGATAATAATATATTGTGTATTACACTGATTATGATATATTGTGGATTACTGTAATAATGATATATTGTGTATTACACTGATAATGATATATTGTGTATTACTGTGATAATGATATATTGTGTATTACTGTGATAATGATATATTGTGTATTACTCTGATATTGATATACTGTGTATTACACTGATAATGATATACTGTATATTACTGTGATTATGATATACTGTATATTACACTGATATTGATATATTGTGTATTACACTGTTAATGATATACTGTGTATTACACTGTTAATGGTATACTGTGTATTACACTGTTAATGATATACTGTGTATTACTTTGATAATGATATACTGTGTATAACACTGATATTGATATACTGTGTATTACTGGGATAATGATATATAGTGTATTACTGTGATAATGATATACTGTATATTACTGGAATAATGATATATTGTATATTACACTGATAATGATATATTGTGTATTACTGTGATAATGATATATTGTGTATTACTGTGAAAATGATATATTGTGTATTACTGTGATAATGATATATTGTGTATTACTCTCATAATGATATACTGTGTATTACACTGATAATGATATACTCTGTATTACTGTGATAATGATATATTGTGTATTACACTGATAATGATATATTGTGTATTACTGTGATAATGATATATTGTGTATTACTGAGATAATGATATACTGTGTATTACACTGATATTGATATATTGTGTATTACTGGGATAATGATATATTGTGTATTACACTGATAATGATATACTGTGTATTACTGTGATAATGATATATTGTGTATTATTGGGATAATGATATATTGTGTATTACACTGATAATGATATATTGTGTATTACACTGATAATGATATATTGTGTATTGCTGTGGTAATGATATATTGTGTATTTCTGTGATAATGATATACTGTGTATTACTGTGATAATAATATATTGTGTATTACACTGATAATGATATATTGTGGATTACTGTGATAATGATATATTGTGTATTACACTGATAATGATATACTGTGTATTAGTGTGATAATGATATATTGTGTATTACTGGGATAATGATATGTTGTGTATTACATTGATAATGATATATTGTGTATTACTGTGATAATGATATATTGTGTATTACTGTGATAATGATATATTGTGTATTTCTGTGATAATGATATATTGTGTATTTCTGTGATAATGATATATTGTGTATTACTGTACTAATGATATATTGTGTATTACCCTGATAATGATATATAGGGTATTACTGTGATAATGATATATTGTGTATTACTGGGATAATGATATATTGTGTATTACACTGATAATGATATATTGTGTATTTCTGTGATAATGATATATTGTGTATTGCTGTGATAATGATATATTGTGTATTTCTGTGATAATGATATATTGTGTATTACACTGATAATGATATATTGTGTATTACTGTGATAATGATATATTGTGTATTACACTGATAATGATATACTGTGTATTACTCGGATAATGATGTATAGTGTATTACTGTGATAATGATATACTGTGTATTACTGGGATAATGATATATTGTATATTACACTGATAATGATATATTGTGTATTACTGTGTTAATGATATACTGTGTATTACTGGGATAATGATATATTGTGTATTACACTTGATAATGATATATTGTGTATTACACTGATAATGATATATTGTGTATTGCTGTGATAATGATATATTGTGTATTTCTGTGATAATGATATATTGTGTATTACTGTGATAATGATATATTGTGTATTACTGTGATAATGATATATTGTGTATTACTGTGATAATGATATATTGTGTATTACTCTGATAATGATATACTGTGTATTACACTGATAATGATATACTGTGTATTACTGTGATAATGATATATTGTGTATTACACTGATAATGATATATTGTGTATTACTGTGATAATGATTTATTGTGTATTACTGAGATAATGATATACTGTGTATTACACTGATATTGATATATTGTGTATTACTGGGATAATGATATATTGTGTATTACACTGATAATGATATACTGTGTATTACTGTGATAATGATATATTGTGTATTTCTGTGATAATGATATACTGTGTATTACTGTGATAATGATATATTGTGTATTACACTGATAATGATATATTGTGTATTACTGTGATAATGATATATTGTGTATTACACTGATAATGATATACTGTGTATTACTGTGATAATGATATATTGTGTATTACTGTGATAATGATATATTGTGTATTACTGGGATAATGATATATTGTGTATTACACTGATAATGATATATTGTGTATTACTGTGATAATGATATATTGTGTATTTCTGTGATAATGATATATTGTGTATTACTGTGCTAATGATATATTGTGTATTACCCTGATAATGATATATAGGGTATTACTGTGCTAATGATATATTGTGTATTACCCTGATAATGATATATAGGGTATTACTGTGATAATGATATATTGTGTATTACTGGGATAATGATATATTGTGTATTACTGTGATAATGATATATTGTGTATTACTGTGATAATGATATATTGTGTATTACTGTGATAATGATATATTGTGTATTACTCTGATAATGATATACTGTGTATTACACTGATAATGATATACTGTGTATTACTGTGATAATGATATATTGTGTATTACACTGATAATGATATATTGTGTAATACTGTGATAATGATTTATTGTGTATTACTGAGATAATGATATACTGTGTATTACACTGATATTGATATATTGTGTATTACTGGGATAATGATATATTGTGTATTACACTGATAATGATATACTGTGTATTACTGTGATAATGATATATTGTGTATTACTAGGATAATGATATATTGTGTATTACACTGATAATGATATATTGTGTATTACACTGATAATGATATATTGTGTATTTCTGTGATAATGATATACCGTGTATTACTGTGTTAATGATATATTGTGTATTTCTGTGATAATGATATACTGTGTATTACTGTGATAATGATATATTGTGTATTACACTGATAATGATATATTATGTATTACTGTGATAATGATATATTGTGTATTACACTGATAATGATATACTGTGTATTACTGTGATAATGATATATTGTGTATTACTGTGATAATGATATATTGTGTATTACTGGGATAATGATATATTGTGTATTACACTGATAATGATATATTGTGTATTACTGTGATAATGATATATTGTGTATTTCTGTGATAATGATATATTGTGTATTACTGTGCTAATGATATATTGTGTATTACCCTGATAATGATATATAGGGTATTACTGTGATAATGATATATTGTGTGTTACTGGGATAATGATATATTGTGTATTACACTGATAATGATATATTGTGTATTTCTGTGATAATGATATATTGTGTATTACTGTGATAATGATATATTGTGTATTACACTGATAATGATATACTGTGTATTACTGTGATAATGATATATTGTGTATTACACTGATAATGATATACTGTGTATTACACTGATATTGATATACTGTGTATTACTGGGATAATGATATATAGTGTATTACTGTGATAATGATATACTGTATATTCCTGGAATAATGTTATATTGTATATTACACTGATAATGATATATTGTGTATTACTGTGATAATGATATACTGTGTATTACTGGGATAATGATATATTGTGTATTACACTGATAATGATATATTGTGTATTACACTGATAATGATATATTGTGTATTGCTCTGATAATGATATATTGTGTATTTCTGTGATAATGATATATTGTGTATTACTGTGATAATGATATATTGTGTATTACTGTGATAATGATATATTGTGTATTACTCTGATAATGATATACTGTGTATTACACTGATAATGATATACTGTGTATTACTGTGATAATGATATATTGTGTATTACACTGATAATGATATATTGTGTATTACTGTGATAATGATATATTGTGTATTACTGAGATAATGATATACTGTGTATTACACTGATATTGATATATTGTGTATTACTGGGATAATGATATATTGTGTATTACATTGATAATGATATACTGTGTATTACTGTGATAATGATATATTGTGTATTATTGGGATAATGATATATTGTGTATTACACTGATAATGATATATTGTGTATTACACTGATAATGATATATTGTGTATTGCTGTGATAATGATATATTGTGTATTTCTGTGATAATGATATACTGTGTATTACTGTGATAATAATATATTGTGTATTACACTGATTATGATATATTGTGGATTACTGTAATAATGATATATTGTGTATTACACTGATAATGATATACTGTGTATTACTGTGATAATGATATATTGTGTATTAGTGTGATAATGGTATATTGTGTATTACTGGGATAATGATATGTTGTGTATTACATTGATAATGATATATTGTGTACTACTGTGATAATGATATATTGTGTATTACTGTGATAATGATATATTGTGTATTACTGGGATAATGATGTACTGTGTATTACTGTGATAATTATATATACTGTATATTACACTGATAATGATATACTGTGTATTACACTGAAAATGATATACTGTATATTACTGTGATAATGATATACTGTATATTACACTGATAATGATATACTGTGTATTACACTGATATTGATATATTGTGTATTACACTGTTAATGATATACTGTGTATTACACTGTTAATGGTATACGGTGTATTACTGTGATAATGATATAATGTGTATTACTGTGATAATGATATACTGTATATTACACTTATATTGATATATTGTGTATTACACTGATAATGATATATTGTGTATTACACTGATAATGATATATTGTGTATTACTGTGATAATGATATATTGTGTATTACTGTGATAATGATATATTGTGTATTACTCTGATATTGATATACTGTGTATTACACTGATAATGATATACTGTATATTACTGTGATTATGATATACTGTATATTACACTGATATTGATATATTGTGTATTACACTGTTAATGATATACTGTGTATTACACTGTTAATGGTATACTGTGTATTACACTGTTAATGATATACTGTGTATTACTTTGATAATGATATACTGTGTATTACACTGATATTGATATACTGTGTATTACTGGGATAATGATATATAGTGTATTACTGTGATAATGATATACTGTATATTACTGGAATAATGATATATTGTATATTACACTGATAATGATATATTGTGTATTACTGTGATAATGATATATTGTGTATTACTGTGAAAATGATATATTGTGTATTACTGTGATAATGATATATTGTGTATTACTCTCATAATGATATACTGTGTATTACACTGATAATGATATACTCTGTATTACTGTGATAATGATATATTGTGTATTACACTGATAATGATATATTGTGTATTACTGTGATAATGATATATTGTGTATTACTGAGATAATGATATACTGTGTATTACACTGATATTGATATATTGTGTATTACTGGGATAATGATATATTGTGTATTACACTGATAATGATATACTGTGTATTACTGTGATAATGATATATTGTGTATTATTGGGATAATGATATATTGTGTATTACACTGATAATGATATATTGTGTATTGCTGTGGTAATGATATATTGTGTATTTCTGTGATAATGATATACTGTGTATTACTGTGATAATAATATATTGTGTATTACACTGATAATGATATATTGTGGATTACTGTGATAATGATATATTGTGTATTACACTGATAATGATATACTGTGTATTACTGTGATAATGATATATTGTGTATTAGTGTGATAATGATATATTGTGTATTACTGGGATAATGATATGTTGTGTATTACATTGATAATGATATATTGTGTATTACTGTGATAATGATATATTGTGTATTACTGTGATAATGATATATTGTGTATTTCTGTGATAATGATATATTGTGTATTACTGTACTAATGATATATTGTGTATTACCCTGATAATGATATATAGGGTATTACTGTGATAATGATATATTGTGTATTACTGGGATAATGATATATTGTGTATTACACTGATAATGATATATTGTGTATTACTGTGTTAATGATATACTGTGTATTACTGGGATAATGATATATTGTGTATTACACTTGATAATGATATATTGTGTATTACACTGATAATGATATATTGTGTATTGCTGTGATAATGATATATTGTGTATTTCTGTGATAATGATATATTGTGTATTACTGTGATAATGATATATTGTGTATTACTGTGATAATGATATATTGTGTATTACTGTGATAATGATATATTGTGTATTACTGTGATAATGATATATTGTGTATTACTCTGATAATGATATACTGTGTATTAAACTGATAATGATATACTGTGTATTACTGTGATAATCATATATTGTGTATTACACTGATAATGATATATTGTGTATTACTGTGATAATGATTTATTGTGTATTACTGAGATAATGATATACTGTGTATTACACTGATATTGATATATTGTGTATTACTGGGATAATGATATATTGTGTATTACACTGATAATGATATACTGTGTATTACTGTGATAATGATATATTGTGTATTTCTGTGATAATGATATACTGTGTATTACTGTGATAATGATATATTGTGTATTACACTGATAATGATATATTGTGTATTACTGTGATAATGATATATTGTGTATTACACTGATAATGATATAATGTGTATTACTGTGATAATGATATATTGTGTATTACTGTGATAATGATATATTGTGTATTACTGGGATAATGATATATTGTGTATTACACTGATAATGATATATTGTGTATTACTGTGATAATGATATATTGTGTATTTCTGTGATAATGATATATTGTGTATTACTGTGCTAATGATATATTGTGTATTACCCTGATAATGATATATAGGGTATTACTGTGCTAATGATATATTGTGTATTACCCTGATAATGATATATAGGGTATTACTGTGATAATGATATATTGTGTATTACTGGGATAATGATATATTGTGTATTACTGTGATAATGATATATTGTGTATTACTGTGATAATGATATATTGTGTATTACTGTGATAATGATATATTGTGTATTACTCTGATAATGATATACTGTGTATTACACTGATAATGATATACTGTGTATTACTGTGATAATGATATATTGTGTATTACACTGATAATGATATATTGTGTAATACTGTGATAATGATTTATTGTGTATTACTGAGATAATGATATACTGTGTATTACACTGATATTGATATATTGTGTATTACTGGGATAATGATATATTGTGTATTACACTGATAATGATATACTGTGTATTACTGTGATAATGATATATTGTGTATTACTAGGATAATGATATATTGTGTATTACACTGATAATGATATATTGTGTATTACACTGATAATGATATATTGTGTATTTCTGTGATAATGATATACCGTGTATTACTGTGATAATGATATATTGTGTATTTCTGTGATAATGATATACTGTGTATTACTGTGATAATGATATATTGTGTATTACACTGATAATGATATATTGTGTATTACACTGATAATGATATACTGTGTATTACTGTGATAATGATATATTGTGTATTACTGTGATAATGATATATTGTGTATTACTGGGATAATGATATATTGTGTATTACACTGATAATGATATATTGTGTATTACTGTGATAATGATATATTATGTATTTCTGTGATAATGATATATTGTGTATTACTGTGCTAATGATATATTGTGTATTACCCTGATAATGATATATAGGGTATTACTGTGATAACGATATATTGTGTGTTACTGGGATAATGATATATTGTGTATTACACTGATAATGATATATTGTGTATTTCTGTGATAATGATATATTGTGTATTACTGTGATAATGATATATTGTGTATTACACTGATAATGATATACTGTGTATTACTGTGATAATGATATATTGTGTATTACACTGATAATGATATACTGTGTATTACACTGATATTGATATACTGTGTATTACTGGGATAATGATATATAGTGTATTACTGTGATAATGATATACTGTATATTCCTGGAATAATGTTATATTGTATATTACACTGATAATGATATATTGTGTATTACTGTGATAATGATATACTGTGTATTACTGGGATAATGATATATTGTGTATTACACTGATAATGATATATTGTGTATTACACTGATAATGATATATTGTGTATTGCTCTGATAATGATATATTGTGTATTTCTGTGATAATGATATATTGTGTATTACTGTGATAATGATATATTGTGTATTACTGTGATAATGATATATTGTGTATTACTCTGATAATGATATACTGTGTATTACACTGATAATGATATACTGTGTATTACTGTGATAATGATATATTGTGTATTACACTGATAATGATATATTGTGTATTACTGTGATAATGATATATTGTGTATTACTGAGATAATGATATACTGTGTATTACACTGATATTGATATATTGTGTATTACTGGGATAATGATATATTGTGTATTACACTGATAATGATATACTGTGTATTACTGTGAAAATGATATATTGTGTATTATTGGGATAATGATATATTGTGTATTACACTGATAATGATATATTGTGTATTACACTGATAATGATATATTGTGTATTGCTGTGATAATGATATATTGTGTATTTCTGTGATAATGATATACTGTGTATTACTGTGATAATAATATATTGTGTATTACACTGATTATGATATATTGTGGATTACTGTAATAATGATATATTGTGTATTACACTGATAATGATATACTGTGTATTACTGTGATAATGATATATTGTGTATTAGTGTGATAATGATATATTGTGTATTACTGGGATAATGATATGTTGTGTATTACATTGATAATGATATATTGTGTACTACTGTGATAATGATATATTGTGTATTACTGTGATAATGATATATTGTGTATTACTGGGATAATGATGTACTGTGTATTACTGTGATAATGATATACTGTATATTACACTGATAATGATATACTGTGTATTACACTGAAAATGATATACTGTATATTACTGTGATAATGATATACTGTATATTTCACTGATAATGATATACTGTGTATTACACTGATATTGATATATTGTGTATTACACTGTTAATGATATACTGTGTATTACACTGTTAATGGTATACGGTGTATTACTGTGATAATGATATAATGTGTATTACTGTGATAATGATATACTGTATATTACACTGATATTGATATATTGTGTATTACACTGATAATGATATATTGTGTATTACACTGATAATGATATATTGTGTATTACTGTGATAATGATATATTGTGTATTACTGTGATAATGATATATTGTGTATTACTCTGATATTGATATACTGTGTATTACACTGATAATGATATACTGTATATTACTGTGATTATGATATACTGTATATTACACTGATATTGATATATTGTGTATTACACTGATAATGATATACCGTGTATTACTGTGATAATGATATATTGTGTATTACACTGATAATGATATACTGTGTATTAAACTGATAATGATATACCGTGTATTACTGTGATAATGATATATTGTGTATTACTGTGATAATGATATATTGTGTATTACACTGATAATGATATATTGTGTATTACTGTGATAATGATATATTGTGTATTACTGTGATAATGATATATTGTGTATTTCTGTGATAATGATATATTGTGTATTACTGTGCTAATGATATATTGTGTATTACCCTGATAATGATATATAGTGTATTACTTTTATAATGATATATTGTGTATTACTGTGCTAATGATATATTGTGTATTACACTGATAATGATATATAGTGTATTACTGTGATAATGATATAGTGTGTATTACTCTGATATTGATATACTGTGTATTACACTGATAATGATATACTGTATATTACTGTGATAATGATATACTGTATATTACACTGATATTGATATATTGTGTATTACACTGTTAATGATATACAGTGTATTACACTGTTAATGGTATACTGTGTATTACACTGTTAATGATATACTGTGTATTACTGGGATAATGATATACTGTGCATTAAACTGATATTGATATACTGTGCATTACTGGGATAATGAGATATAGTGTATTACTGTGATAATGATATACTGTGTATTACTGGGATAATGATATATTGTATATTACACTGATAATGATATATTGTGTATTACAATGATAATGATATACTGTGTATTACTGGGATAATGATATATTGTGTATTACACTGATAATGATATATTGTGTATTACACTGATAATGATATATTGCTGTGATAATGATATATTGTGTATTTCTGTGATAATGATATATTGTGTATTACTGTGATAATGATATATTGTGTATTACTGTGATAATGATATATTGTGTATTACTGTGATAATGATATATTGTGTATTACTCTGATAATGATATACTGTGTATTACACTAATAATGATATACTGTGTATTACTGTGATAATGATATATTGTGTATTACACTGATAATGATATATTGTGTATTACTGTGATAATGATTTATTGTGTATTACTGAGATAATGATATACTGTGTATTACACTGATATTGATATATTGTGTATTACTGGGATAATGATATATTGTGTATTACACTGATAATGATATACTGTGTATTACTGTGATAATTATATATTGTTTATTACTAGGATAATGATATATTGTGTATTACACTGATAATGATATATTGTGTATTACACTGATAATGATATACTGTGTATTACTGTGATAATTATATATTGTTTATTACTAGGATAATGATATATTGTGTATTACACTGATAATGATATATTGTGTATTACACTGATAATGATATACTGTGTATTACTGTGATAATTATATATTGTTTATTACTAGGATAATGATATATTGTGTATTACTGTGCTAATGATATATTGTGTATTACCCTGATAATGATATATAGGGTATTACTGTGCTAATGATATATTGTGTATTACCCTGATAATGATATATAGGGTATTACTGTGATAATGATATATTGTGTATTACTGGGATAATGATATATTGTGTATTACTGTGATAATGATATATTGTGTATTACTGTGATAATGATATATTGTGTATTACTGTGATAATGATATATTGTGTATTACTCTGATAATGATATACTGTGTATTACACTGATAATGATATACTGTGTATTACTGTGATAATGATATATTGTGTATTACACTGATAATGATATATTGTGTAATACTGTGATAATGATTTATTGTGTATTACTGAGATAATGATATACTGTGTATTACACTGATATTGATATATTGTGTATTACTGGGATAATGATATATTGTGTATTACACTGATAATGATATACTGTGTATTACTGTGATAATGATATATTGTGTATTACTAGGATAATGATATATTGTGTATTACACTGATAATGATATATTGTGTATTACACTGATAATGATATATTGTGTATTTCTGTGATAATGATATACCGTGTATTACTGTGATAATGATATATTGTGTATTTCTGTGATAATGATATACTGTGTATTACTGTGATAATGATATATTGTGTATTACACTGATAATGATATATTGTGTATTACTGTGGTAATGATATATTGTGTATTACACTGATAATGATATACTGTGTATTACTGTGATAATGATATATTGTGTATTACTGTGATAATGATATATTGTGTATTACTGGGATAATGATATATTGTGTATTACACTGATAATGATATATTGTGTATTTCTGTGATAATGATATATTATGTATTTCTGTGATAATGATATATTGTGTATTACTGTGCTAATGATATATTGTGTATTACCCTGATAATGATATATAGGGTATTACTGTGATAATGATATATTGTGTGTTACTGGGATAATGATATATTGTGTATTACACTGATAATGATATATTGTGTATTTCTGTGATAATGATATATTGTGTATTACTGTGATAATGATATATTGTGTATTACACTGATAACGATATACTGTGTATTACTGTGATAATGATATATTGTGTATTACACTGATAATGATATACTGTGTATTACACTGATATTGATATACTGTGTATTACTGGGATAATGATATATAGTGTATTACTGTGATAATGATATACTGTATATTCCTGGAATAATGTTATATTGTATATTACACTGATAATGATATATTGTGTATTACTGTGATAATGATATACTGTGTATTACTGGGATAATGATATATTGTGTATTACACTGATAATGATATATTGTGTATTACACTGATAATGATATATTGTGTATTGCTCTGATAATGATATATTGTGTATTTCTGTGATAATGATATATTGTGTATTACTGTGATAATGATATATTGTGTATTACTGTGATAATGATATATTGTGTATTACTCTGATAATGATATACTGTGTATTACACTGATAATGATATACTGTGTATTACTGTGATAATGATATATTGTGTATTACACTGATAATGATATATTGTGTATTACTGTGATAATGATATATTGTGTATTACTGAGATAATGATATACTGTGTATTACACTGATATTGATATATTGTGTATTACTGGGATAATGATATATTGTGTATTACACTGATAATGATATACTGTGTATTACTGTGAAAATGATATATTGTGTATTATTGGGATAATGATATATTGTGTATTACACTGATAATGATATATTGTGTATTACACTGATAATGATATATTGTGTATTGCTGTGATAATGATATATTGTGTATTTCTGTGATAATGATATACTGTGTATTACTGTGATAATAATATATTGTGTATTACACTGATTATGATATATTGTGGATTACTGTAATAATGATATATTGTGTATTACACTGATAATGATATACTGTGTATTACTGTGATAATGATATATTGTGTATTAGTGTGATAATGATATATTGTGTATTACTGGGATAATGATATGTTGTGTATTACATTGATAATGATATATTGTGTACTACTGTGATAATGATATATTGTGTATTACTGTGATAATGATATATTGTGTATTACTGGGATAATGATGTACTGTGTATTACTGTGATAATGATATACTGTATATTACACTGATAATGATATACTGTGTATTACACTGAAAATGATATACTGTATATTACTGTGATAATGATATACTGTATATTTCACTGATAATGATATACTGTGTATTACACTGATATTGATATATTGTGTATTACACTGTTAATGATATACTGTGTATTACACTGTTAATGGTATACGGTGTATTACTGTGATAATGATATAATGTGTATTACTGTGATAATGATATACTGTATATTACACTGATATTGATATATTGTGTATTACACTGATAATGATATATTGTGTATTACACTGATAATGATATATTGTGTATTACTGTGATAATGATATATTGTGTATTACTGTGATAATGATATATTGTGTATTACTCTGATATTGATATACTGTGTATTACACTGATAATGATATACTGTATATTACTGTGATTATGATATACTGTATATTACACTGATATTGATATATTGTGTATTACACTGATAATGATATACCGTGTATTACTGTGATAATGATATATTGTGTATTACACTGATAATGATATACTGTGTATTAAACTGATAATGATATACCGTCTATTACTGTGATAACGATATATTGTGTATTACTGTGATAATGATATATTGTGTATTACACTGATAATGATATATTGTGTATTACTGTGATAATGATATATTGTGTATTACTGTGATAATGATATATTGTGTATTTCTGTGATAATGATATATTGTGTATTACTGTGCTAATGATATATTGTGTATTACCCTGATAATGATATATAGTGTATTACTTTTATAATGATATATTGTGTATTACTGTGCTAATGATATATTGTGTATTACACTGATAATGATATATAGTGTATTACTGTGATAATGATATAGTGTGTATTACTCTGATATTGATATACTGTGTATTACACTGATAATGATATATTGTATATTACTGTGATAATGATATACTGTATATTACACTGATATTGATATATTGTGTATTACACTGTTAATGATATACAGTGTATTACACTGTTAATGGTATACTGTGTATTACACTGTTAATGATATACTGTGTATTACTGGGATAATGATATACTGTGCATTAAACTGATATTGATATACTGTGCATTACTGGGATAATGAGATATAGTGTATTACTGTGATAATGATATACTGTGTATTACTGGGATAATGATATATTGTATATTACACTGATAATGATATATTGTGTATTACAATGATAATGATATACTGTGTATTACTGGGATAATGATATATTGTGTATTACACTGATAATGATATATTGTGTATTACACTGATAATGATATATTGCTGTGATAATGATATATTGTGTATTTCTGTGATAATGATATATTGTGTATTACTGTGATAATGATATATTGTGTATTACTGTGATAATGATATATTGTGTATTACTGTGATAATGATATATTGTGTATTACTCTGATAATGATATACTGTGTATTACACTAATAATGATATACTGTGTATTACTGTGATAATGATATATTGTGTATTACACTGATAATGATATATTGTGTATTACTGTGATAATGATTTATTGTGTATTACTGAGATAATGATATACTGTGTATTACACTGATATTGATATATTGTGTATTACTGGGATAATGATATATTGTGTATTACACTGATAATGATATACTGTGTATTACTGTGATAATTATATATTGTTTATTACTAGGATAATGATATATTGTGTATTACACTGATAATGATATATTGTGTATTACACTGATAATGATATACTGTGTATTACTGTGATAATTATATATTGTTTATTACTAGGATAATGATATATTGTGTATTACACTGATAATGATATATTGTGTATTACACTGATAATGATATACTGTGTATTACTGTGATAATTATATATTGTTTATTACTAGGATAATGATATATTGTGTATTACTGTGCTAATGATATATTGTGTATTACCCTGATAATGATATATAGGGTATTACTGTGCTAATGATATATTGTGTATTACCCTGATAATGATATATAGGGTATTACTGTGATAATGATATATTGTGTATTACTGGGATAATGATATATTGTGTATTACTGTGATAATGATATATTGTGTATTACTGTGATAATGATATATTGTGTATTACTGTGATAATGATATATTGTGTATTACTCTGATAATGATATACTGTGTATTACACTGATAATGATATACTGTGTATTACTGTGATAATGATATATTGTGTATTACACTGATAATGATATATTGTGTAATACTGTGATAATGATTTATTGTGTATTACTGAGATAATGATATACTGTGTATTACACTGATATTGATATATTGTGTATTACTGGGATAATGATATATTGTGTATTACACTGATAATGATATACTGTGTATTACTGTGATAATGATATATTGTGTATTACTAGGATAATGATATATTGTGTATTACACTGATAATGATATATTGTGTATTACACTGATAATGATATATTGTGTATTTCTGTGATAATGATATACCGTGTATTACTGTGATAATGATATATTGTGTATTTCTGTGATAATGATATACTGTGTATTACTGTGATAATGATATATTGTGTATTACACTGATAATGATATATTGTGTATTACTGTGGTAATGATATATTGTGTATTACACTGATAATGATATACTGTGTATTACTGTGATAATGATATATTGTGTATTACTGTGATAATGATATATTGTGTATTACTGGGATAATGATATATTGTGTATTACACTGATAATGATATATTGTGTATTACTGTGATAATGATATATTATGTATTTCTGTGATAATGATATATTGTGTATTACTGTGCTAATGATATATTGTGTATTACCCTGATAATGATATATAGGGTATTACTGTGATAATGATATATTGTGTGTTACTGGGATAATGATATATTTTGTATTACACTGATAATGATATATTGTGTATTTCTGTGATAATGATATATTGTGTATTACTGTGATAATGATATATTGTGTATTACACTGATAATGATATACTGTGTATTACTGTGATAATGATATATTGTGTATTACACTGATAATGATATACTGTGTATTACACTGATATTGATATACTGTGTATTACTGGGATAATGATATATAGTGTATTACTGTGATAATGATATACTGTATATTCCTGGAATAATGTTATATTGTATATTACACTGATAATGATATATTGTGTATTACTGTGATAATGATATACTGTGTATTACTGGGATAATGATATATTGTGTATTACACTGATAATGATATATTGTGTATTACACTGATAATGATATATTGTGTATTGCTCTGATAATGATATATTGTGTATTTCTGTGATAATGATATATTGTGTATTACTGTGATAATGATATATTGTGTATTACTGTGATAATGATATATTGTGTATTACTCTGATAATGATATACTGTGTATTACACTGATAATGATATACTGTGTATTACTGTGATAATGATATATTGTGTATTACACTGATAATGATATATTGTGTATTACTGTGATAATGATATATTGTGTATTACTGAGATAATGATATACTGTGTATTACACTGATATTGATATATTGTGTATTACTGGGATAATGATATATTGTGTATTACACTGATAATGATATACTGTGTATTACTGTGATAATGATATATTGTGTATTATTGGGATAATGATATATTGTGTATTACACTGATAATGATATATTGTGTATTACACTGATAATGATATATTGTGTATTGCTGTGATAATGATATATTGTGTATTTCTGTGATAATGATATACTGTGTATTACTGTGATAATAATATATTGTGTATTACACTGATTATGATATATTGTGGATTACTGTAATAATGATATATTGTGTATTACACTGATAATGATATACTGTGTATTACTGTGATAATGATATAATGTGTATTAGTGTGATAATGATATATTGTGTATTACTGGGATAATGATATGTTGTGTATTACATTGATAATGATATATTGTGTACTACTGTGATAATGATATATTGTGTATTACTGTGATAATGATATATTGTGTATTACTGGGATAATGATGTACTGTGTATTACTGTGATAATGATATACTGTATATTACACTGATAATGATATACTGTGTATTACACTGAAAATGATATACTGTATATTACTGTGATAATGATATACTGTATATTTCACTGATAATGATATACACTGATATTGATATATTGTGTATTACACTGTTAATGATATACTGTGTATTACACTGTTAATGGTATACGGTGTATTACTGTGATAATGATATAATGTGTATTACTGTGATAATGATATACTGTATATTACACTGATATTGATATATTGTGTATTACACTGATAATGATATATTGTGTATTACACTGATAATGATATATTGTGTATTACTGTGATAATGATATATTGTGTATTACTGTGATAATGATATATTGTGTATTACTCTGATATTGATATACTGTGTATTACACTGATAATGATATACTGTATATTACTGTGATTATGATATACTGTATATTACACTGATATTGATATATTGTGTATTACACTGATAATGATATACCGTGTATTACTGTGATAATGATATATTGTGTATTACACTGATAATGATATACTGTGTATTAAACTGATAATGATATACCGTGTATTACTGTGATAATGATATATTGTGTATTACTGGGATAATGATATATTGTGTATTACACTGATAATGATATACTGTGTATTACTGTGATAATGATATATTGTGTATTACTAGGATAATGATATATTGTGTATTACACTGATAATGATATATTGTGTATTACACTGATAATGATATATTGTGTATTTCTGTGATAATGATATACCGTGTATTACTGTGATAATGATATATTGTGTATTTCTGTGATAATGATATACTGTGTATTACTGTGATAATGATATATTGTGTATTACACTGATAATGATATATTGTGTATTACTGTGGTAATGATATATTGTGTATTACACTGATAATGATATACTGTTTATTACTGTGATAATGATATATTGTGTATTACTGTGATAATGATATATTGTGTATTACTGGGATAATGATATATTGTGTATTACACTGATAATGATATATTGTGTATTACTGTGATAATGATATATTATGTATTTCTGTGATAATGATATATTGTGTATTACTGTGCTAATGATATATTGTGTATTACCCTGATAATGATATATAGGGTATTACTGTGATAATGATATATTGTGTGTTACTGGGATAATGATATATTGTGTATTACACTGATAATGATATATTGTGTATTTCTGTGATAATGATATATTGTGTATTACTGTGATAATGATATATTGTGTATTACACTGATAATGATATACTGTGTATTACTGTGATAATGATATATTGTGTATTACACTGATAATGATATACTGTGTATTACACTGATATTGATATACTGTGTATTACTGGGATAATGATATATAGTGTATTACTGTGATAATGATATACTGTATATTCCTGGAATAATGTTATATTGTATATTACACTGATAATGATATATTGTGTATTACTGTGATAATGATATACTGTGTATTACTGGGATAATGATATATTGTGTATTACACTGATAATGATATATTGTGTATTACACTGATAATGATATACTGTGTATTACTGTGATAATTATATATTGTTTATTACTAGGATAATGATATATTGTGTATTACTGTGCTAATGATATATTGTGTATTACCCTGATAATGATATATAGGGTATTACTGTGCTAATGATATATTGTGTATTACCCTGATAATGATATATAGGGTATTACTGTGATAATGATATATTGTGTATTACTGGGATAATGATATATTGTGTATTACTGTGATAATGATATATTGTGTATTACTGTGATAATGATATATTGTGTATTACTGTGATAATGATATATTGTGTATTACTCTGATAATGATATACTGTGTATTACACTGATAATGATATACTGTGTATTACTGTGATAATGATATATTGTGTATTACACTGATAATGATATATTGTGTAATACTGTGATAATGATTTATTGTGTATTACTGAGATAATGATATACTGTGTATTACACTGATATTGATATATTGTGTATTACTGGGATAATGATATATTGTGTATTACACTGATAATGATATACTGTGTATTACTGTGATAATGATATATTGTGTATTACTAGGATAATGATATATTGTGTATTACACTGATAATGATATATTGTGTATTACACTGATAATGATATATTGTGTATTTCTGTGATAATGATATACCGTGTATTACTGTGATAATGATATATTGTGTATTTCTGTGATAATGATATACTGTGTATTACTGTGATAATGATATATTGTGTATTACACTGATAATGATATATTGTGTATTACTGTGGTAATGATATATTGTGTATACACTGATAATGATATACTGTGTATTACTGTGATAATGATATATTGTGTATTACTGTGATAATGATATATTGTGTATTACTGGGATAATGATATATTGTGTATTACACTGATAATGATATATTGTGTATTACTGTGATAATGATATATTATGTATTTCTGTGATAATGATATATTGTGTATTACTGTGCTAATGATATATTGTGTATTACCCTGATAATGATATATAGGGTATTACTGTGATAATGATATATTGTGTGTTACTGGGATAATGATATATTGTGTATTACACTGATAATGATATATTGTGTATTTCTGTGATAATGATATATTGTGTATTACTGTGATAATGATATATTGTGTATTACACTGATAATGATATACTGTGTATTACTGTGATAATGATATATTGTGTATTACACTGATAATGATATACTGTGTATTACACTGATATTGATATACTGTGTATTACTGGGATAATGATATATAGTGTATTACTGTGATAATGATATACTGTATATTCCTGGAATAATGTTATATTGTATATTACACTGATAATGATATATTGTGTATTACTGTGATAATGATATACTGTGTATTACTGGGATAATGATATATTGTGTATTACACTGATAATGATATATTGTGTATTACACTGATAATGATATATTGTGTATTGCTCTGATAATGATATATTGTGTATTTCTGTGATAATGATATATTGTGTATTACTGTGATAATGATATATTGTGTATTACTGTGATAATGATATATTGTGTATTACTCTGATAATGATATACTGTGTATTACACTGATAATGATATACTGTGTATTACTGTGATAATGATATATTGTGTATTACACTGATAATGATATATTGTGTATTACTGTGATAATGATATATTGTGTATTACTGAGATAATGATATACTGTGTATTACACTGATATTGATATATTGTGTATTACTGGGATAATGATATATTGTGTATTACACTGATAATGATATACTGTGTATTACTGTGATAATGATATATTGTGTATTATTGGGATAATGATATATTGTGTATTACACTGATAATGATATATTGTGTATTACACTGATAATGATATATTGTGTATTGCTGTGATAATGATATATTGTGTATTTCTGTGATAATGATATACTGTGTATTACTGTGATAATAATATATTGTGTATTACACTGATTATGATATATTGTGGATTACTGTAATAATGATATATTGTGTATTACACTGATAATGATATACTGTGTATTACTGTGATAATGATATATTGTGTATTAGTGTGATAATGATATATTGTGTATTACTGGGATAATCATATGTTGTTTATTACATTGATAATGATATATTGTGTACTACTGTGATAATGATATATTGTGTATTACTGTGATAATGATATATTGTGTATTACTGGGATAATGATGTACTGTGTATTACTGTGATAATGATATACTGTATATTACACTGATAATGATATACTGTGTATTACACTGAAAATGATATACTGTATATTACTGTGATAATGATATACTGTATATTTCACTGATAATGATATACTGTGTATTACACTGATATTGATATATTGTGTATTACACTGTTAATGATATATTGTGTATTACACTGATAATGATATATTGTGTATTACTGTGATAATGATATATTGTGTATTACTGTGATAATGATATATTGTGTATTACTCTGATATTGATATACTGTGTATTACACTGATAATGATATACTGTATATTACTGTGATTATGATATACTGTATATTACACTGATATTGATATATTGTGTATTACACTGATAATGATATACCGTGTATTACTGTGATAATGATATATTGTGTATTACACTGATAATGATATACTGTGTATTAAACTGATAATGATATACCGTGTATTACTGTGATAATGATATATTGTGTATTACTGTGATAATGATATATTGTGTATTACACTGATAATGATATATTGTGTATTACTGTGATAATGATATATTGTGTATTACTGTGATAATGATATATTGTGTATTACTCTGATAATGATATACTGTGTATTACACTGATAATGATATACTGTGTATTACTGTGATAATGATATATTGTGTATTACACTGATAATGATATATTGTGTAATACTGTGATAATGATTTATTGTGTATTACTGAGATAATGATATACTGTGTATTACACTGATATTGATATATTGTGTATTACTGGGATAATGATATATTGTGTATTACACTGATAATGATATACTGTGTATTACTGTGATAATGATATATTGTGTATTACTAGGATAATGATATATTGTGTATTACACTGATAATGATATATTGTGTATTACACTGATAATGATATATTGTGTATTTCTGTGATAATGATATACCGTGTATTACTGTGATAATGATATATTGTGTATTTCTGTGATAATGATATACTGTGTATTACTGTGATAATGATATATTGTGTATTACACTGATAATGATATATTGTGTATTACTGTGGTAATGATATATTGTGTATTACACTGATAATGATATACTGTGTATTACTGTGATAATGATATATTGTGTATTACTGTGATAATGATATATTGTGTATTACTGGGATAATGATATATTGTGTATTACACTGATAATAATATATTGTGTATTACTGTGATAATGATATATTATGTATTTCTGTGATAATGATATATTGTGTATTACTGTGCTAATGATATATTGTGTATTACCCTGATAATGATATATAGGGTATTACTGTGATAATGATATATTGTGTGTTACTGGGATAATGATATATTGTGTATTACACTGATAATGATATATTGTGTATTTCTGTGATAATGATATATTGTGTATTACTGTGATAATGATATATTGTGTATTACACTGATAATGATATACTGTGTATTACTGTGATAATGATATATTGTGTATTACACTGATAATGATATACTGTGTATTACACTGATATTGATATACTGTGTATTACTGGGATAATGATATATAGTGTATTACTGTGATAATGATATACTGTATATTCCTGGAATAATGTTATATTGTATATTACACTGATAATGATATATTGTGTATTACTGTGATAATGATATACAGTGTATTACTGGGATAATGATATATTGTGTATTACACTGATAATGATATATTGTGTATTGCTCTGATAATGATATATTGTGTATTTCTGTGATAATGATATATTGTTTATTACTGTGATAATGATATATTGTGTATTACTGTGATAATGATATATTGTGTATTACTCTGATAAGGATATACTGTGTATTACACTGATAATGATATACTGTGTATTACTGTGATAATGATATATTGTGTATTACACTGATAATGATATATTGTGTATTACTGTGATAATGATATATTGTGTATTACTGAGATAATGATATACTGTGTATTACACTGATATTGATATATTGTGTATTACTGGGATAATGATATATTGTGTATTACACTGATAATGATATACTGTGTATTACTGTGATAATGATATATTGTGTATTATTGGGATAATGATATATTGTGTATTACACTGATAATGATATATTGTGTATTACACTGATAATGATATATTGTGTATTGCTGTGATAATGATATATTGTGTATTTCTGTGATAATGATATACTGTGTATTACTGTGATAATAATATATTGTGTATTACACTGATTATGATATATTGTGGATTACTGTAATAATGATATATTGTGTATTACACTGATAATGATATACTGTGTATTACTGTGATAATGATATATTGTGTATTAGTGTGATAATGATATATTGTGTATTACTGGGATAATGATATGTTGTGTATTACATTGATAATGATATATTGTGTACTACTGTGATAATGATATATTGTGTATTACTGTGATAATGATATATTGTGTATTACTGGGATAATGATGTACTGTGTATTACTGTGATAATGATATACTGTATATTACACTGATAATGATATACTGTGTATTACACTGAAAATGATATACTGTATATTACTGTGATAATGATATACTGTATATTTCACTGATAATGATATACTGTGTATTACACTGATATTGATATATTGTGTATTACACTGTTAATGATATACTGTGTATTACACTGTTAATGGTATACGGTGTATTACTGTGATAATGATATAATGTGTATTACTGTGATAATGATATACTGTATATTACACTGATATTGATATATTGTGTATTACACTGATAATGATATACCGTGTATTACTGTGATAATGATATATTGTGTATTACACTGATAATGATATACTGTGTATTAAACTGATAATGATATACCGTGTATTACTGTGATAATGATATATTGTGTATTACTGTGATAATGATATATTGTGTATTACACTGATAATGATATATTGTGTATTACTGTGATAATGATATATTGTGTATTACTGTGATAATGATATATTGTGTATTTCTGTGATAATGATATATTGTGTATTACTGTGCTAATGATATATTGTGTATTACCCTGATAATGATATATAGTGTATTACTTTTATAATGATATATTGTGTATTACTGTGCTAATGATATATTGTGTATTACACTGATAATGATATATAGTGTATTACTGTGATAATGATATAGTGTGTATTACTCTGATATTGATATACTGTGTATTACACTGATAATGATATATTGTATATTACTGTGATAATGATATACTGTATATTACACTGATATTGATATATTGTGTATTACACTGTTAATGATATACAGTGTATTACACTGTTAATGGTATACTGTGTATTACACTGTTAATGATATACTGTGTATTACTGGGATAATGATATACTGTGCATTAAACTGATATTGATATACTGTGCATTACTGGGATAATGAGATATAGTGTATTACTGTGATAATGATATACTGTGTATTACTGGGATAATGATATATTGTATATTTCACTGATAATGATATATTGTGTATTACAATGATAATGATATACTGTGTATTACTGGGATAATGATATATTGTGTATTACACTGATAATGATATATTGTGTATTACACTGATAATGATATATTGCTGTGATAATGATATATTGTGTATTTCTGTGATAATGATATATTGTGTATTACTGTGATAATGATATATTGTGTATTACTGTGATAATGATATATTGTGTATTACTGTGATAATGATATATTGTGTATTACTCTGATAATGATATACTGTGTATTACACTAATAATGATATACTGTGTATTACTGTGATAATGATATATTGTGTATTACACTGATAATGATATATTGTGTATTACTGTGATAATGATTTATTGTGTATTACTGAGATAATGATATACTGTGTATTACACTGATATTGATATATTGTGTATTACTGGGATAATGATATATTGTGTATTACACTGATAATGATATACTGTGTATTACTGTGATAATTATATATTGTTTATTACTAGGATAATGATATATTGTGTATTACACTGATAATGATATATTGTGTATTACACTGATAATGATATATTGTGTATTTCTGTGATAATGATATACTGTGTATTACTGTGATAATGATATATTGTGTATTTCTGTGATAATGATATACTGTGTATTACTGTGATAATGATATATTGTGTATTACACTGATAATGATATATTGTGTATTACTGTGATAATGATATATTGTGTATTACACTGATAATGATATACTGTGTATTACTGTGATAATGATATATTGTGTATTACTGTGATAATAATATATTGTGTATTACTGGGATAATGATATATTGTGTATTACACTGATAATGATATATTGTGTATTACTGTGATAATGATATATTGTGTATTTCTGTGATAATGATATATTGTGTATTACCCTGATAATGATATATAGGGTATTACTGTGATAATGATATATTGTGTATTACACTGATAATGATATATTGTGTATTTCTGTGATAATGATATATTGTGTATTGCTGTGATAATGATATATTGTGTATTTCTGTGATAATGATATATTGTGTATTACTGTGATAATGATATATTGTGTATTACACTGATAATGATATACTGTGTATTACACTGATATTGATATATTGTGTATTACTGGAATAATGATATATTGTGTATTAAACTGATAATGATATACTGTGTATTACTGTGATAATGATATATTGTGTATTACACTGATAATGATATATTGTGTATTACTGTGATAATGATATATTGTGTATTACTGTGATAATAATATATTGTGTATTACACTGATAATGATATATTGTGTATTACTGGGATAATGATATATTGTGCATTACACTGATAATGATATATTGTGTATTACTGGGATAATGATATATTGTGTATTACACTGATAATGATATATTGTGTATTACTGTGATGATGATATATTGTGTATTACTGTGATAATGATATATTGTGTATTACTGTGCTAATAATATAGTGTGTATTACACTGATAATGATATACTGTATATTACTGTGATAATGATATATTGTGTATTACACTAATAATGATATACTGTGTATTACACTGATATTGATATATTTTGTATTACTGGGATAATGATATATTATGTATTACATTGATAATGCTATACTGTGTATTACTGTGATAATGATATATTGTGTAGTTCTGTGATAATGATATATTGTGTATTACTGTGATAATGATATATTGTGTGTTTCTGTGATAATGATATACTGTGTATTACTGTGCTAATGATGTATTGTGTATTACCCTGATAATGATATATAGTGTATTACTGTGATAATGATATATTGTGTATTACTGTGCTAATGATATATTGTGTATTACACTGATAATGATATATAGTGTATTACTGTGATAATGATATATTGTGTATTACTGTGCTAATGATATATTGTGTAATACACTGATAATGATATATGGTGTATTACTGGGATAATGATATACTGTGTATTACTGTGATAATGATATATTGTGTATTACTGTGATAATGATATATTGTGTATTACACTGATAATGATATATAGTGTATTACTGTGATAATGATATACTGTGTATTACTGTGATAATGATATATTGTGTATTACTCTGATAATGATATACTGTGTATTACACTGATAATGATGTATTGTGTATTACTGTGATAATGATATATTGTGTATTAATGTGATAATGATATATTGTATATTACTGTGATAATGATATATTGTGTATTACTGTGATAATGATATACTGTGTATTACTGAGATAATGATATACTGTGTATTACAGTGATAATGTTATATTGTGTATTACTCTGATAATGATATATTGTATATTACTGTGATACTGATATATTGTGTATTACTGTGATAATGATATATTGTGTATTACTGTGATAATGATATATTGTGTATTACTGTGATAATAATATATTTGGTATTACTGTGATAAAGATATATTGTGTATTACTGTCATAAAGATATACTGTGTATTACACTGATAATGATATACTGTGTATTACACTGATAATTATATATTGTGTATTACACTGATATTGATATACTGTGTATTACACTGTTAATGATATACTGTGTATTACTGGGATAATGATATACTGTGTATTACTGTGATAATGATATATTGTATATTACTGTGATAATGATATACTGTGTATTACACTGATATTGATATACTGTATATTACAGTGATAATGATATACTGTGTATTACTGTGATAATGATATACTGTGTATTACACTGACAATGATATATTGTGTATTACTGGGATAATGATATATTGTGTATTACTGTAATAATGATATACTGTATATCACACTGATAATGATATACTGTGTATTACTGTGATAATGATGTATTGTGTATTACACTGATATTGATATACTGTGTATTACTGTGATATTGATATACTGTGTATTACACTGTTAATGATATACTGTGTATTACACTGATAATGATATATTGTGTATTACTGGGATAATGATATACTGTGTATTACTGTGAAAATGATATACTGTGTATTACACTGATATTGATATACTGTGTATTACACTGATAATGATATATTGTGTATTACTGGGATAATGATATATTGTGTATTACTGGGATAATGATATATTGTGTATTACACTATTAATGATATACTGTGTATTACTGGGATAATGATATACTGTGTATTACTGGGATAATGATATATTGTGTATTACACTGATAATGATATACTGTGTATTACACTGTTAATCATATACTGTGTATTACTCTGATAATGATATAATGTGTATTACACTGATATTGATATACTGTGTATTACACTGATAATGATATATTGTGTATTACTCTGATAATGATATACTGTTTATTACACTGATAATGATATACTGTGTATTACCACTGATAATGATATATTTTCTATTACTGTGATAATGATATACTGTGTATTACTGTGGTATAAATATACTGTGTATTACACTGATAATGATATACTGTGTATTACATTTATAGTGATACATTGTGTATTACACTGTTAATGATATAGTGTGTATTACTGGGATAATGATATACTGTGTATTACTGTGATAATGATATATTGTATATTACTGTGATATTGATAGATTGTCTATTACACTGATATTGATATACTGTATATTACACTGATAATGATATACTGTGTATTACTGTGATAATGATATATTGTGTATTTCTGTGATAATGATATATTGTGTATTACTGTGATAATGATATATTGTGTATTTCTGTGATAATGATATACTGTGTATTACTGTGCTAATGATGTATTGTGTATTACCCTGATAATGATATATAGTGTATTACTGTGATAATGATATATTGTGTATTACTGTGCTAATGATATATTGTGTATTACACTGATAATGATATATAGTGTATTACTGTGATAATGATATATTGTGTATTACTGTGCTAATGATATATTGTGTAATACACTGATAATGATATATTGTGTATTACTGGGATAATGATATACTGTGTATTACTGTGATAATGATATATTGTGTATTACTGTGATAATGATATATTGTGTATTACACTGATAATGATATATAGTGTATTACTGTGATAATGATATACTGTGTATTACTGTGATAATGATATATTGTGTATTACTCTGATAATGATATACTGTGTATTACACTGATAATGATGTATTGTGTAATACTGTGATAATGATATATTGTGTATTAATGTGATAATGATATATTGTATATTACTGTGATAATGATATATTGTGTATTACTGTGATAATGATATACTGTGTATTACTGAGATAATGATATACTGTGTATTACAGTGATAATGTTATATTGTGTATTACTCTGATAATGATATATTGTATATTATACTGAAAATGATATATTGTGTATTACTGTGTAATGATATTCTATGTATTACACTGATAATGATATTTTGTATATTACTGTGATACTGATATATTGTGTATTACTGTGATAATGATATATTGTGTATTACTGTGATAATGATATATTGTGTCTTACTGTGATAATGATATATTTGGTATTACTGTGATAAAGATATATTGTGTATTACTGTCATAAAGATATACTGTGTATTACACTGATAATGATATACTGTGTATTACACTGATAATTATATATTGTGTATTACACTGATATTGATATACTGTGTATTACACTGTTAATGATATACTGTGTATTACTGGGATAATGATATACTGTATATTACTGTGATAATGATATACTGTGTATTACACTGATATTGATATACTGTATATTACACTGATAATGATATACTGTGTATTACTGTGATAATGATATACTGTGTATTACACTGACAATGATATATTGTGTATTACTGGGATAATGATATATTGTGTATTACTGTGATAATGATATACTGTATATCACACTGATAATGATATACTGTGTATTACTGAGATAATGATATACTGTGTATTACAGTGATAATGTTATATTGTGTATTACTCTGATAATGATATATTGTATATTATACTGAAAATGATATATTGTGTATTACTGTGTAACGATATACTATGTATTACACTGATAATGATATTTTGTATATTACTGTGATACTGATATATTGTATATTACTGTGATAATGATATATTGTGTATTACTGTGATAATGATATATTGTGTATTACTGTGATAATGATATATTTGGTATTACTGTGATAAAGATATATTGTGTATTACTGTCATAAAGATATACTGTGTATTACACTGATAATGATATACTGTGTATTACACTGATAATTATATATTGTGTATTACACTGATATTGATATACTGTGTATTACACTGTTAATGATATACTGTGTATTACTGGGATAATGATATACTGTGTATTACTGTGATAATGATATATTGTATATTACTGTGATAATGATATACTGTGTATTACACTGATATTGATATACTGTATATTACACTGATAATGATATACTGTGTATTACTGTGATAATGATATACTGTGTATTACACTGACAATGATATATTGTGTATTACTGGGATAATGATATATTGTGTATTACTGTGATAATGATATACTGTATATCACACTGATAATGATATACTGTGTATTACTGTGATAATGATGTATTGTGTATTACACTGATATTGATATACTGTGTATTACTGTGATATTGATATACTGTGTATTACACTGTTAATGATATACTGTGTATTACACTGATAATGATATATTGTGTATTACTGGGATAATGATATACTGTGTATTACTGTGAAAATGATATACTGTGTATTACCCTGATATTGATATACTGTGTATTACACTGATAATGATATATTGTGTATTACTGGGATAATGATATATTGTGTATTACTGGGATAATGATATATTGTGTATTACACTATTAATGATATACTGTGTATTACTGGGATAATGATATACTGTGTATTACTGGGATAATGATATATTGTGTATTACACTGATAATGATATACTGTGTATTACACTGTTAATCATATACTGTGTATTACTCTGATAATGATATAATGTGTATTACACTGATATTGATATACTGTGTATTACACTGATAATGATATATTGTATATTACTCTGATAATGATATACTGTTTATTACACTGATAATGATATACTGTGTATTACCACTGATAATGATATATTTTCTATTACTGTGATAATGATATACTGTGTATTACTGTGGTATAAATATACTGTGTATTACACTGATAATGATATATTGTGTATTACATTTATAGTGATACATTGTGTATTACACTGTTAATGATATAGTGTGTATTACTGGGATAATGATATACTGTGTATTACTGTGATAATGATATATTGTATATTACTGTGATATTGATAGATTGTGTATTACACTGATATTGATATACTGTATATTACACTGATAATGATATACTGTGTATTACTGTGATAATGATATACTGTATATTACACTGATAATGATATATTGTGTATTACACTGATAATGATATATTGTGAATTACTCTGATAATGATATATTGTGTATTGCTGTGATTATGATATACTGTGTATTACACTGATAATGATATATTGTGTATTACTGGGAAAATGATATATTGTGTATTACTGTGATGATGATATACTGTATATTACACTGATAATGATATACTGTGTAATACTGTGATAATGCTATATTGTGTATTACTGTGATAACGATATATTGTGTATTACTGTGATAATGATATATTGTGTATTACTGTGATAATGATATACTGTGTATTACTGAGATAATGTTATACTGTGTATTACTGTGATAATGATATACTGTGTATTACTGTGATAATGATATACTGTGTATTACTGTGATAATGATATATTGTGTATTACTGTGATAATGATATACTGTGTATTACTGTGAGAATGATATACTGTGTATTGCTGTGATAATGATATATTGTGTAATACTGTGATAATGATATACTATGTATTACTGTGATAATGATATACTGTGTATTACACTGATAATGATATATTGTGTATTACACTGATAATGATATACTGTGTATTACTCTGATAATGATATATTGTATATTACACTGAAATGATATATTGTATATTACTGTGATAATGATATACTGTGTATTACTGTGATAATGATATACTGTGTATTACACTGATATTGATATACTGTATATTACACTGATAATGATATACTGTGTATTAATCTGATAATGATATATTGTGTATTACTGTGATAATGATATATTGTGTATTACTGTGATAATGATATATTGTGTATTAATGTGATAATGATATATTTTATATTACTGTGATAATGATATATTGTGTATTACTGTGATAATGATATACTGTGTATTACTGAGATAATGATATACTGTGTATTACAGTGATAATGTTATATTGTGTATTACTCTGATAATGATATATTGTATATTATACTGAAAATGATATATTGTGTATTACTGTGATAATGATATACTATGTATTACACTGATAATGATATTTTGTGTATTACTGTGATACTGATATATTGTGTATTACTGTGATAATGATATACTGTGTATTACTGTGATAATGATATACTGTGTATTACACTGATATTGATATACTGTATATTACACTGATAATGATATACTGTGTATTACTCTGATAATGATATATTGTGTATTACTGTGATAATGATATATTGTGTATTACTGTGATAATGATATATTGTGTATTACTGTGATAATGATATATTGTGTATTACACTGATAATGATATACTGTGTGTTACTGGGATAACGATATACTGTGTATTACACTTATATTGATATACTGTGTGTTACTGGGATAATGATATATTGTGTATTACTGTGATAATGATATATTGTGTATTACTGTGATTATGATATACTGTGTATTACACTGATATTGATATACTGTGTATTACACTGTTAATGATATACTGTGTATTACACTGATAATGATATATTGTGTATTACTGTGATAATGATATATTGTGTATTACTGTGATATTGATATACTGTGTATTACTGTGATAATGATATACTGTGTATTACTGTGATAATGATATACTGTGTATTACTGTGATAATGATATATTGTGTATTACTGTGATATTGATATACTGTGTATTACACTGATAATGATATACTGTGTATTACACTGATATTGATATACTGTGTATTACACTGTTAATGATATACTGTGTATTACTGGGATAATGATATACTGTGGATTACTGTGATAATGATATATTGTATATTACTGTGATAATGATATACTGTGTATTACTGTGATAATGATATACTGTGTATTACACTGATATTGATATACTGTATATTACACTGATAATGATATACTGTGTATTACTGTGATAATGATATATTGTGTATTACTGGGATAATGATATATTGTGTATTACTGTGATAATGATATACTGTATATTACACTGATAATGATATACTGTGTATTACTGTGATAATGATATATTGTGTATTACTGTGATAATGATATATTGTGTATTATACTGATAATGATATACTGTGTATTACTGGGATAACGTTATACTGTGTATTACACTTATATTGATATACTGTGTATTACTGGGATAATGATATATTGTGTATTACTGTTATAATGATATATTGTGTATTACTGTGATAATGATATACTGTGTATTACACTGTTAATGATACACTGTGTATTACACTGATAATGATATATTGTGTATTACTGTGATAATGATATACTGTGTATTACTGTGATAATGTTATACTTTTTATTACACTGATATTGATATACGGTGTATTACACTGTTAATGATATATTGTGTATTACTGTGATAATGATATACTGCGTATTACTGGGATAATGATATACTGTGTATTACTGTGATACTGATATACTGTGTATTACACTGATATTGATATACTGTGTATTACACTGATAATGATATATTGTGTATTACTGGGATAATGATATATTGTGTATTACACTGTTAATGATATACTGTGTATTACTGGGATAATGATATACTGTGTATTACTGGGATAATGATATATTGTGTATTACACTGATAATGATATACTGTGTATTACACTGTTAATGATATACTGTGTATTACTCTGATAATGATGTACTGTGTATTACACTGATATTGATATACTGTGTATTACACTGATAATGATATATTGTGTATTACTCTGGTAATGATATACTGTTTATTACACTGATAATGATATACTGTGTAGTACCACTGATAATGATATATTTTGTATTACTGTGATAATGATATACTGTGTATTACTGTGGTATTGATATACTGTATATTACACTGATAATGATATACTGTGTATTACACTGATATTGATATATTGTGTATTACACTGTTAATGATATACTGTGTATTACTGGGATAATGATATACTGTGTATTACTGTGATAATGATATATTGTATATTACTGTGATAATGACATAATGTGTATTACTGTGATAATGATATACTGTGTATTACACTGATATTGATATATTGTGTATTGCTGTGATGATGATTTACTGTGTATTACACTGATAATGATATATTGTGTATTACTGGGATAATGATATATTGTGTATTACTGTGATGATGATATACTGTATATTACACTGATAATGATATACTGTGTATTACTGTGATAATGATATATTGTGTATTACTGTGATAATGATATATTGTGTATTACACTGATAATGATATACTGTGTATCACTCTGATAATGATATACTGGGTATTACTGTGATAATGATATATTGTGTATTACACTAATAATGATATAATGTGTATTACACTGATATTGATATATTTTGTATTACTGGGATAATGATATATTATGTATTACATTGATAATGCTATACTGTGTATTACTGTGATAATGATATATTGTGTATTTCTGTGATAATGATATATTGTGTATTACTGTGATAATGATATATTGTGTATTTCTGTGATAATGATATACTGTGTATTACTGTGCTAATGATGTATTGTGTATTACCCTGATAATGATATATAGTGTATTACTGTGATAATGATATATTGTGTATTACTGTGCTAATGATATATTGTGTATTACACTGATAATGATATATAGTGTATTACTGTGATAATGATATATTGTGTATTACTGTGCTAATGATATATTGTGTAATACACTGATAATGATATATTGTGTATTACTGGGATAATGATATACTGTGTATTACTGTGATAATGATATATTGTGTATTCCTGTGATAATGATATACTGTGTATTACACTGATAATGATATATAGTGTATAACTGTGATAATGATATACTGTATATTACTGTGATAATGATATATTATGTATTACTGTGATAATTATATTCTGTGTATTACTCTGATAATGATATACTGTGTATTACACTGATAATGATGTATTGTGTATTACTGTGATAATGATATATTGTGTATTACTGTGATAATGATATATTGTATATTACTGTGATAATGATATATTGTGTATTACTGTGATATTGATATACTGTGTATTACTGAGATAATGATATACTGTGTATTACAGTGATAATGTTATATTGTGTATTACTCTGATAATGATATATTGTATATTATACTGAAAATGATATATTGTGTATTACTGTGATAATGATATACTATGTATTACACTGATAATGATATTTTGTGTATTACTGTGATACTGATATATTGTGTATTGCTGTGATAATGATATATTGTGTATTACTGTGATAATGACATATTTGGTATTACTGTGATAAAGATATATCGTGTATTACTGTGATAATGATATACTGTGTATTACACTGATAATGATATACTGTGTATTACACTGATAATGATATACTCTGTATTACACTGATATTGATATACTGTGTATTACACTGTTAATGATATACTGTGTATTACTGGGATAATGATATACTGTGTATTACTGTGATAATGATATATTGTATATTACTGTGATAATGATATACTGTGTATTACACTGCTATTGATATACTGTATATTACACAGATAATGATATACTGTGTATTACTGTGATAATGATATACTGTGTATTACACTGACAATGATATATTGTGTATTACTGGGATAATGATATATTGTGTATTACTGTGATAATGATATACTGTATATTACACTGTTAATGATATATTGTATATTACACTGATAATGATATATTGTATATTACTGGGATAATGATATACTGTGTATTACTGTGAAAATGATATACTGTGTATTACAATGATATTGATATACTGTGTATTACACTGATAATGATATATTGTGTATTACTGGGATAATGATATATTGTGTATTACACTATTAATGATATACTGTGTATTACTGGGATAATGATATACTGTGTATTACTAGGATAATGATATATTGTGTATTACACTGATAATGATATACTGTGTATTACACTGTTAATCATATACTGTGTATTACTCTGATAATGATATACTGTGTATTACACTGATATTGATATACTGTGTATTACACTGATAATGATATATTGTGTATTACTCTGATAATGATATACTGTTTATTACACTGATAATGATATACTGTGTATTACCACTGATAATGATATATTTTCTATTACTGTGATAATGATATACTGTGTATTACTGTGGTATAAATATACTGTGTATTACACTGATAATGATATACTGTGTATTACATTTATATTGATACATTGTGTATTACACTGTTAATGATATAGTGTGTATTACTGGGATAATGATATACTGTGTATTACTGTGATAATGATATATTGTATATTACTGTGATATTGATAGATTGTGTATTACACTGATATTGATATACTGTATATTACACTAATAATGATATACTGTGTATTACTGTGATAATGATATACTGTATATTACACTGATAATGATATATTGTGTATTACACTGATAATGATATATTGTGAATTACTCTGATAATGATATATTGTGTATTGCTGTGATTATGATATACTGTGTATTACTCTGATAATGATATACTGTGTATTACACTGATAATGATGTATTGTGTATTACTGTGATAATCATATATTGTGTATTACTGTGATAATGATATATTGTATATTACTGTGATAATGATATATTGTGTATTACTGTGATAATGATATACTGTGTATTACACTGATAATGATATACTGTGTATTACACTGATAATGATATACTCTGTATTACACTGATATTGATATACTGTGTATTACACTGTTAATGATATACTGTGTATTACTGGGATAATGATATACTGTGTATTACTGTGATAATGATATATTGTATATTACTGTGATAATGATATACTGTGTATTACACTGCTATTGATATACTGTATATTACACAGATAATGATATACTGTGTATTACTGTGATAATGATATACTGTGTATTACACTGACAATGATATATTGTGTATTACTGGGATAATGATATATTGTGTATTACTGTGATAATGATATACTGTATATTACACTGTTAATGATATATTGTGTATTACACTGATAATGATATATTGTGTATTACTGGGATAATGATATACTGTGTATTACTGTGAAAATGATATACTGTGTATTACAATGATATTGATATACTGTGTATTACACTGATAATGATATATTGTGTATTACTGGGATAATGATATATTGTGTATTACACTATTAATGATATACTGTGTATTACTGGGATAATGATATACTGTGTATTACTAGGATAATGATATATTGTGTATTACACTGATAATGATATACTGTGTATTACACTGTTAATCATATACTGTGTATTACTCTGATAATGATATACTGTGTATTACACTGATATTGATATACTGTGTATTACACTGATAATGATATATTGTGTATTACTCTGATAATGATATACTGTTTATTACACTGATAATGATATACTGTGTATTACCACTGATAATGATATATTTTCTATTACTGTGATAATGATATACTGTGTATTACTGTGGTATAAATATACTGTGTATTACACTGATAATGATATACTGTGTATTACATTTATATTGATACATTGTGTATTACACTGTTAATGATATAGTGTGTATTACTGGGATAATGATATACTGTGTATTACTGTGATAATGATATATTGTATATTACTGTGATATTGATAGATTGTGTATTACACTGATATTGATATACTGTATATTGCACTAATAATGATATACTGTGTATTACTGTGATAATGATATACTGTATATTACACTGATAATGATATATTGTGTATTACACTGATAATGATATATTGTGAATTACTCTGATAATGATATATTGTGTATTGCTGTGATTATGATATACTGTGTATTACTCTGATAATGATATACTGTGTATTACACTGATAATGATGTATTGTGTATTACTGTGATAATCATACATTGTGTATTACTGTGATAATGATATATTGTATATTACTGTGATAATGATATATTGTGTATTACTGTGATAATGATATACTGTGTATTACTGAGATAATGATATACTGTGTATTACAGTGATAATGTTATATTGTGTATTACTCTGATAATGATATATTGTATATTATACTGAAAATGATATATTGTGTATTACTGTGATAATGATATACTATGTATTACACTGATAATGATATTTTGTGTATTACTGTGATACTGATGTATTGTGTATTACTGTGATAATGATATATTGTGTATTACTGTGATAATGATATATTGTGTATTACTGTGATAATGATATATTTGGTATTACTGTGATAAAGATATATTGTGTATTACTGTGATAATGATATACTGTGTATTACACTGATAATGATATACTGCGTATTACACTGATAATGATATACTGTGTGTTACACTGATATTGATATACTGTGTATTACACTGTTAATGATATACTGTGTATTACTGGGATAATGATATACTGTGTATTACTGTGATAATGATATATTGTATATTACTGTGATAATGATATACTGTGTATTACACTGATATTGATATGCTGTATATTACACTGATAATGATATACTGTGTATTACTGTGATAATGATATACTGTGTATTACACTGACAATGATATATTGTGTATTACTGGGATAATGATATATTGTGTATTACTGTGATAATGATATACTGTATATTACACTGTTAATGATATACTGTGTATTACACTGATAATGATATATTGTGTATTACTGGGATAATTATATACTGTGTATTACTGTGAAAATGATATACTGTGTATTACACTGATATTGATATACTGTGTATTACACTGATAATGATATATTGTGTATTACTGGGATAATGATATATTGTGTATTACACTATTAATGATATACTGTGTATTACTGGGATAATGATATACTGTGTATTACTGGGATAATGATATATTGTGTATTACACTGATAATGATATATTGTGTATTACACTGTTAATCATATACTGTGTATTACTCTGATAATGATATACTGTGTATTACACTGATATTGATATACTGTGTATAACACTGATAATGATATATTGTGTATTACTCTGATAATGATATACTGTTTATTACACTGATAATGATATACTGTGTATTACCACTGATAATGATATATTTTCTATTACTGTGATAATGATATACTGTGTATTACTGTGGTATAAATATACTGTGTATTACACTG
Source organism: Eledone cirrhosa (assembly GCA_964016885.1). Classification (NCBI taxonomy): domain Eukaryota; kingdom Metazoa; phylum Mollusca; class Cephalopoda; order Octopoda; family Eledonidae; genus Eledone; species Eledone cirrhosa. The sequence continues at coordinate 32,878,683 of OZ024747.1, read as the reverse complement.
ATAATGATATACTGTGTATTACATTTATATTGATACATTGTGTATTACACTGTTAATGATATAGTGTGTATTACTGGGATAATGATATAGTGTGTATTACTGTGATAATGATATATTGTATATTACTGTGATATTGATAGATTGTGTATTACACTGATATTGATATACTGTATATTACACTAATAATGATATACTGTGTATTACTGTGATAATGATATACTGTATATTACACTGATAATGATATATTGTGTATTACACTGATAATGATATATTGTGAATTACTCTGATAATGATATATTGTGTATTGCTGTGATTATGATATACTGTGTATTACACTGATAATGATATATTGTGTATTACTGGGAAAATGATATATTGTGTATTACTGTGATGATGATATACTGTATATTACACTGATAATGATATACTGTGTAATACTGTGATAATGCTATATTGTGTATTACTGTGATAACGATATATTGTGTATTACTGTGATAATGATATATTGTGTATTACTGTGATAATGATATATTGTGTATTACTGTGATAATGATATACTGTGTATTACTGAGATAATGTTATATTGTGTATTACTGTGATAATGATATACTGTGTATTACTGTGATAATGATATACTGTGTATTACTGTGATAATGATATATTGTGTATTACTGTGATAATGATATACTGTGTATTACTGTGAGAATGATATACTGTGTATTGCTGTGATAATGATATATTGTGTAATACTGTGATAATGATATACTATGTATTACTGTGATAATGATATACTGTGTATTAAACTGATAATGATATATTGTGTATTACACTGATAATGATATACTGTGTATTACTGTGATAATGATATACTGTGTATTACACTGATATTGATATACTGTATATTACACTGATAATGATATACTGTGTATTACCGTGATAATGATATACTGTGTATTACTCTGATAATGATATATTGTGTATTACTGGGATAATGATATATTGTGTATTACTGTGATAATAATATACTGTATATTACACTGATAATGATATACTGTGTATTACTGTGATAATGATATATTGTGTATTACTGTGATAATGATATATTGTGTATTACACTGATAATGATATACTGTGTGTTACTGGGATAACGATATACTGTGTATTACACTTATATTGATATACTGTGTATTACTGTGATAATTATATACTGTGTATTACTGTGATAATGTTATACTTTTTATTACACTGATATTGATATACAGTGTATTACACTGTTAATGATATATTGTGTATTACTGTGATAATGATATACTGCGTATTACTGGGATAATGATATACTGTGTATTACTGTGATAATGATATACTGTGTATTACACTGATATTGATATACTGTGTATTACACTGATAATGATATATTGTGTATTACTGGGATAATGATATATTGTGTATTACACTGTTAATGATATACCGTGTATTACTGGGACAATGATATACTGTGTATTACTGGGATAATGATATATTGTGTATTACACTGATAATGATATACTGTGTATTACACTGTTAATGATATACTGTGTATTACTCTGATAATGATATACTGTGTATTACACTGATAATGATATATTGTGTATTACTCTGATAATGATATACTGTTTATTACACTGATAATGATATACTGTGTAGTACCACTGATAATGATATATTTTGTATTACTGTGATAATGATATACTGTGTATTACTGTGGTATTGATATACTGTATATTACACTGATAATGATATACTGTGTATTACACTGATATTGATATATTGTGTATTACACGGTTAATGATATACTGTGTATTACTGGGATAATGATATACTGTGTATTACTGTGATAATGATATATTGTATATTACTGTGATAATGACATACTGTGTATTACTGTGATAATGATATACTGTGTATTACACTGATATTGATATATTGTGTATTGCTGTGATGATGATTTACTGTGTACTACACTGATAATGATATATTGTGTATTGCTGGGATAATGATATATTGTGTATTACTGTGATGATGATATACTGTATATTACACTGATAATGATATACTGTGTATTACTGTGATAATGATATATTGTGTATTACTGTGATAATGATATATTGTGTATTACACTGATAATGATATACTGTGTATTACTCTGATAAGGATATACTGGGTATTACTGTGATAATGATATATTGTGTATTACACTAATAATGATATACTGTGTATTACACTGATATTGATATATTTTGTATTACTGGGATAATGATATATTATGTATTACATTGATAATGCTATACTGTGTATTACTGTCATAATGATATATTGTGTATTTCTGTGATAATGATATATTGTGTATTACTGTGATAATGATATATTGTGTATTTCTGTGATAATGATATACTGTGTATTACTGTGCTAATGATGTATTGTGTATTACCCTGATAATGATATATAGTGTATTACTGTGATAATGATATATTGTGTATTACTGTGCTAATGATATATTGTGTATTACACTGATAATGATATATTGTGTATTACTGTGCTAATGATATATTGTGTAATACACTGATAATGATATATTGTGTATTACTGGGATAATGATATACTGTGTATTACTGTGATAATGATATATTGTGTATTACTGTGATAATGATCTACTGTGTATTACACTGATGATGATATATAGTGTATTACTGTGATAATGATATACTATGTATTACACTGATAATGATATTTTGTGTATTACTGTGATGATGATATACTGTGTATTACTGTGATAATGATATATTGTGTATTACTGTGATAATGATATATTGTGTATTACTGTGATAATGATATATTTGGTATTACTGTGATAAAGATATATTGTGTATTACTGTGATAATGATATACTGTGTATTACACTGATAATGATATACTGTGTATTATACTGATAATGATATAATGTGTATTAAACTGATATTGATATACTGTGTATTACACTGTTTATGATATACTGTGTATTACTGGGATAATGATATACTGTGTATTACTGTGATAATGATATATTGTATATTACTGTGATAATGATATACTGTGTATTACACTGATATTGATATACTGTATATTACACTGATAATGATATACTGTGTATTACTGTGATAATGATATACTGTGTATTACACTGACAATGATATATTGTGTATTACTGGGATAATGATATATTGTGTATTACTGTGATAATGATATACTGTATATTACACTGATAATGATATACTGTGTATTACTGTGATAATGATGTATTGTGTATTACTCTGATAATGATATACTGTGTATTACACTGATATTGATATACTGTGTATAACACTGATAATGATATATTGTGTATTACTCTGATAATGATATACTGTTTATTACACTGATAATGATATACTGTGTATTACCACTGATAATGATATATTTTCTATTACTGTGATAATGATATACTGTGTATTACTGTGGTATAAATATACTGTGTATTACACTGATAATGATATACTGTGTATTACATTTATATTGATACATTGTGTATTACACTGTTAATGATATAGTGTGTATTACTGGGATAATGATATAGTGTGTATTACTGTGATAATGATATATTGTATATTACTGTGATATTGATAGATTGTGTATTACACTGATATTGATATACTGTATATTACACTAATAATGATATACTGTGTATTACTGTGATAATGATATACTGTATATTACACTGATAATGATATATTGTGTATTACACTGATAATGATATATTGTGAATTACTCTGATAATGATATATTGTGTATTGCTGTGATTATGATATACTGTGTATTACACTGATAATGATATATTGTGTATTACTGGGAAAATCATATATTGTGTATTACTGTGATGATGATATACTGTATATTACACTGATAATGATATACTGTGTAATACTGTGATAATGCTATATTGTGTATTACTGTGATAACGATATATTGTGTATTACTGTGATAATGATATATTGTGTATTACTGTGATAATGATATATTGTGTATTACTGTGATAATGATATACTGTGTATTACTGAGATAATGTTATATTGTGTATTACTGTGATAATGATATACTGTGTATTACTGTGATAATGATATACTGTGTATTACTGTGATAATGATATATTGTGTATTACTGTGATAATGATATACTGTGTATTACTGTGAGAATGATATACTGTGTATTGCTGTGATAATGATATATTGTGTAATACTGTGATAATGATATACTATGTATTACTGTGATAATGATATACTGTGTATTAAACTGATAATGATATATTGTGTATTACACTGATAATGATATACTGTGTATTACTGTGATAATGATATACTGTGTATTACACTGATATTGATATACTGTATATTACACTGATAATGATATACTGTGTATTACCGTGATAATGATATACTGTGTATTACTCTGATAATGATATATTGTGTATTACTGGGATAATGATATATTGTGTATTACTGTGATAATAATATACTGTATATTACACTGATAATGATATACTGTGTATTACTGTGATAATGATATATTGTGTATTACTGTGATAATGATATATTGTGTATTACACTGATAATGATATACTGTGTGTTACTGGGATAACGATATACTGTGTATTACACTTATATTGATATACTGTGTATTACTGTGATAATTATATACTGTGTATTACTGTGATAATGTTATACTTTTTATTACACTGATATTGATATACAGTGTATTACACTGTTAATGATATATTGTGTATTACTGTGATAATGATATACTGCGTATTACTGGGATAATGATATACTGTGTATTACTGTGATAATGATATACTGTGTATTACACTGATATTGATATACTGTGTATTACACTGATAATGATATATTGTGTATTACTGGGATAATGATATATTGTGTATTACACTGTTAATGATATACCGTGTATTACTGGGACAATGATATACTGTGTATTACTGGGATAATGATATATTGTGTATTACACTGATAATGATATACTGTGTATTACACTGTTAATGATATACTGTGTATTACTCTGATAATGATATACTGTGTATTACACTGATAATGATATATTGTGTATTACTCTGATAATGATATACTGTTTATTACACTGATAATGATATACTGTGTAGTACCACTGATAATGATATATTTTGTATTACTGTGATAATGATATACTGTGTATTACTGTGGTATTGATATACTGTATATTACACTGATAATGATATACTGTGTATTACACTGATATTGATATATTGTGTATTACACGGTTAATGATATACTGTGTATTACTGGGATAATGATATACTGTGTATTACTGTGATAATGATATATTGTATATTACTGTGATAATGACATACTGTGTATTACTGTGATAATGATATACTGTGTATTACACTGATATTGATATATTGTGTATTGCTGTGATGATGATTTACTGTGTACTACACTGATAATGATATATTGTGTATTGCTGGGATAATGATATATTGTGTATTACTGTGATGATGATATACTGTATATTACACTGATAATGATATACTGTGTATTACTGTGATAATGATATATTGTGTATTACTGTGATAATGATATATTGTGTATTACACTGATAATGATATACTGTGTATTACTCTGATAAGGATATACTGGGTATTACTGTGATAATGATATATTGTGTATTACACTAATAATGATATACTGTGTATTACACTGATATTGATATATTTTGTATTACTGGGATAATGATATATTATGTATTACATTGATAATGCTATACTGTGTATTACTGTCATAATGATATATTGTGTATTTCTGTGATAATGATATATTGTGTATTACTGTGATAATGATATATTGTGTATTTCTGTGATAATGATATACTGTGTATTACTGTGCTAATGATGTATTGTGTATTACCCTGATAATGATATATAGTGTATTACTGTGATAATGATATATTGTGTATTACTGTGCTAATGATATATTGTGTATTACACTGATAATGATATATTGTGTATTACTGTGCTAATGATATATTGTGTAATACACTGATAATGATATATTGTGTATTACTGGGATAATGGTATACTGTGTATTACTGTGATAATGATATATTGTGTATTACTGTGATAATGATCTACTGTGTATTACACTGATGATGATATATAGTGTATTACTGTGATAATGATATATTGTGTATTACTGTGATAATGATATACTATGTATTACACTGATAATGATATTTTGTGTATTACTGTGATGATGATATACTGTGTATTACTGTGATAATGATATATTGTGTATTACTGTGATAATGATATATTGTGTATTACTGTGATAATGATATATTTGGTATTACTGTGATAAAGATATATTGTGTATTACTGTGATAATGATATACTGTGTATTACACTGATAATGATATACTGTGTATTATACTGATAATGATATAATGTGTATTAAACTGATATTGATATACTGTGTATTACACTGTTTATGATATACTGTGTATTACTGGGATAATGATATACTGTGTATTACTGTGATAATGATATATTGTATATTACTGTGATAATGATATACTGTGTATTACACTGATATTGATATACTGTATATTACACTGATAATGATATACTGTGTATTACTGTGATAATGATATACTGTGTATTACACTGACAATGATATATTGTGTATTACTGGGATAATGATATATTGTGTATTACTGTGATAATGATATACTGTATATTACACTGATAATGATATACTGTGTATTACTGTGATAATGATGTATTGTGTATTACACTGATATTGATATACTGTGTATTACTGTGATATTGATATACTGTGTATTACACTGTTAATGATATACTGTGTATTACACTGATAATGATATATTGTGTATTACTGGGATAATGATATACTGTGTATTACTGTGAAAATGATATATTGTTTATTACACTGATATTGATATACTGTGTATTACACTGATAATGATATATTGTGTATTACACTGATATTGATATACTGTGTATTACACTGATAATGATATACTGTGTATTACCACTGATAATGATATATTTTCTATTACTGTGATAATGATATACTGTGTATTACTGTGGTATAAATATACTGTGTATTACACTGATAATGATATACTGTGTATTACATTTATATTGATACATTGTGTATTACACTGTTAATGATATAGTGTGTATTACTGGGATAATGATATATTGTATATTACTGTGATATTGATAGATTGTGTATTACACTGATATTGATATACTGTATATTACACTGATAATGATATACTGTGTATTACTGTGATAATGATATACTGTATATTACACTGATAATGATATATTGTGTATTACACTGATAAAGATATATTGTGAATTACTCTGATAATGATATATTGTGTATTGCTGTGATTATGATATACTGTGTATTACACTGATAATGATATATTGTGTATTACTGGGAAAATGATATATTGTGTATTACTGTGATGATGATATACTGTATATTACACTGATAATTATATACTGTGTAATACTGTGATAATGCTATATTGTGTATTACTGTGATAACGATATATTGTGTATTACTGTGATAATGATATATTGTGTATTACTGTGATAATGATATATTGTGTATTACTGTGATAATGATATACTGTGTATTACTGAGATAATGTTATATTGTGTATTACTGTGATAATGATATACTGTGTATTACTGTGATAATGATATACTGTGTATTACTGTGATAATGATATATTGTGTATTACTGTGATAATGATATACTGTGTATTACTGTGAGAATGATATACTGTGTATTGCTGTGATAATGATATATTGTGTAATACTGTGATAATGATATACTATGTATTACTGTGATAATGATATACTGTGTATTAAACTGATAATGATATATTGTGTATTACACTGATAATGATATACTGTGTATTACTCTGATAATGATATATTGTATATTACACTGAAATGATATATTGTATATTACTGTGATAATGATATACTGTGTATTACTGTGATAATGATATACTGTGTATTACACTGATATTGATATACTGTATATTACACTGATAATGATATACTGTGTATTACCGTGATAATGATATACTGTGTATTATTCTGATAATGATATATTGTGTATTACTGAGATAATGATATATTGTGTATTACTGTGATAATAATATACTGTATATTACACTGATAATGATATACTGTGTATTACTGTGATAATGATATATTGTGTATTACTGTGATAATGATATATTGTGTATTACACTGATAATGACATACTGTGTGTTACTGGGATAACGATATACTGTGTATTACACTTATATTGATATACTGTGTATTACCGGGATAATGATATATTGTGTATTACTGTGATAATGATATATTGTGTATTACTGTGATAATGATATACTGGGATAATGATATACTGTGTATTACTGTGATTATGATATACTGTGTATTACACTGATATTGATATACTGTGTATTACTGTGATATTGATATACTGTGTATTACACTGTTAATGATATACTTTGTATTACACTGATAATGATATATTGTGTATTACTCTGATAATGATGTACTGTGTATTTCTGTGATAATGATATACTGTGTATTACACTGATATTGATATACTGTGTATTACTGTGATAATGATATATTGTGTATTACTGTGATATTGATATACTGTGTATTACACTGATAATGATATACTGTGTATTACACTGATATTGATATACTGTGTATTACACTGTTAATGATATACTGTGTATTACTGGGATAATGATATACTGTGTATTACTGTGATAATGATATACTGTGTATTACACTGATATTGATATACTGTATATTACACTGATAATGATATACTGTGTATTACTGTGATAATGATATATTGTGTATTACTGGGATAATGATATATTGTGTATTACTGTGATAATGATATACTGTATATTACACTGATAATGATATACTGTGTATTACTGTGATAATGATATATTGTGTATTACTGTGATAATGATATATTGTGTATTGTACTGATAATGATATACTGTGTATTACTGGGATAACGATATACTGTGTATTACACTTATATTGATATACTGTGTATTACTGGGATAATGATATATTGTGTATTACTGTGATAATGATATATTGTGTATTACTGTGATAATGATATACTGTGTATTACACTGTTAATGATATACTGTGTATTACACTGATAATGATATATTGTGTATTACTGTGATAATGATATACTGTGTATTACTGTGATAATGTTATACTTTTTATTACACTGATATTGATATACGGTGTATTACACTGTTAATGATATATTGTGTATTACTGTGATAATGATATACTGCGTATTACTGGGATAATGATATACTGTGTATTACTGTGATAATGATATACTGTGTATTACACTGATATTGATATACTGTGTATTACACTGATAATGATATATTGTGTATTACTGGGATAATGATATATTGTGTATTACACTGTTAATGATATACTGTGTATTACTGGGATAATGATATATTGTGTATTACACTGATAATGATATACTGTGTATTACACTGTTAATGATATACTGTGTATTACTCTGATAATGATATACTGTGTATTACACTGATATTGATATACTGTGTATTACACTGATAATGATATATTGTGTATTACTTTGATAATGATATACTGTTTATTACACTGATAATGATATACTGTGTAGTACCACTGATAATGATATATTTTGTATTACTGTGATAATGATATACTGTGTATTACTGTGGTATTGATATACTGTATATTACACTGATAATGATATACTGTGTATTACACTGATATTGATATATTGTGTATTACACTGTTAATGATATACTGTGTATTACTGGGATAATGATATACTGTGTATTACTGTGATAATGATATATTGTATATTACTGTGATAATGACATACTGTGTATTACTGTGATAATGATATACTGTGTATTACACTGATATTGATATATTGTGTATTGCTGTGATGATGATTTACTGTGTATTACACTGATAATGATATATTGTGTATTACTGGGATAATGATATATTGTGTATTACTGTGATGATGATATACTGTATATTGCACTGATATTGATATACTGTATATTACACTGATAATGATATACTGTGTATTACCGTGATAATGATATATTGTGTATTACACTGATAATGATATACTGTGTGTTACTGGGATAACGATATACTGTGTATTACACTTATATTGATATACTGTGTATTACTGGGATAATGATATATTGTGTATTACTGTGATAATGATATATTGTGTATTACTGTGATAATGATATACTGGGATAATGATAAACTGTGTATTACTGTGATTATGATATACTGTGTATTACACTGATATTGATATACTGTGTATTACTGTGATATTGATATACTGTGTATTACAGTGTTAATGATATACTTTGTATTACACTGATAATGATATATTGTGTATTACTCTGATAATGATGTACTGTGTATTTCTGTGATAATGATATACTGTGTATTACACTGATAATGATATACTGTGTATTACACTGATATTGATATACTGTGTATTACACTGTTAATGATATACTGTGTATTACTGGGATAATGATATACTGTGTATTACTGTGATAATGATATACTGTGTATTACACTGATATTGATATACTGTATATTACACTGATAATGATATACTGTGTATTACTGTGATAATGATATATTGTGTATTACTGGGATAATGATATATTGTGTATTACTGTGATAATGATATACTGTATATTACACTGATAATGATATACTGTGTATTACTGTGATAATGATATATTGTGTATTACTGTGATAATGATATATTGTGTATTATACTGATAATGATATACTGTATATTACTGGGATAACGATATACTGTGTATTACACTTATATTGATATACTGTGTATTACTGGGATAATGATATATTGTGTATTACTGTGATAATGATATATTGTGTATTACTGTGATAATGATATACTGGGATAATGATATACTGTGTATTACTGTGATTATGATATACTGTGTATTACACTGATATTGATATACTGTGTATTACTGTAATATTGATATACTGTGTATTACACTGTTAATGATATACTTTGTATTACACTGATAATGATATATTGTGTATTACTCTGATAATGATGTACTGTGTATTTCTGTGATAATGATATACTGTGTATTACACTGATAATGATATACTGTGTATTACACTGATATTGATATACTGTGTATTACACTGTTAATGATATACTGTGTATTACTGGGATAATGATATACTGTGTATTACTGTGATAATGATATACTGTGTATTACACTGATATTGATATACTGTATATTACACTGATAATGATATACTGTGTATTACTGTGATAATGATATATTGTGTATTACTGGGATAATGATATATTGTGTATTACTGTGATAATGATATACTGTATATTACACTAATAATGATATACTGTGTATTACTGTGATAATGATATATCGTGTATTACTGTGATAATGATATATTGTGTATTATACTGATAATGATATACTGTGTATTACTGGGATAACGATATACTGTGTATTACACTTATATTGATATACTGTGTATTACTGGGATAATGATATATTGTGTATTACTGTGATAATGATATATTGTGTATTACTGTGATAATGATATACTGCGTATTACACTGTTAATGATATACTGTGTATTACACTGATAATGATATATTGTGTATTACTGTGATAATGATATACTGTGTATTACTGTGATAATGTTATACTTTTTATTACACTGATAATGATATATTGTATATTACTGTGATAATGATATATTGTGTATTACTGTGATAATGATATATAGTGTATTACTGTGATATTGATATACTGTGTATTACACTGATAATGATATACGGTGTATTACTGTGATAATGATATACTGTGTATTACTGAGATAATGGTATATTGTGTATTACTGTGATAATGATATACTCTGTATTATACTGATAAAGATATATCGTGAATTACTCTGATAATGATATACTGTGTATTACTGAGATAATGGTATATTGTGTATTACTGTGATAATGATATACTGTGTATTACTGTGCTAATAATATAGTGTGTATTACACTGATAATGATATACTGTGTATTACTGTGATAATGATATATTGTGTATTACACTGATAATGATATACTGTTTATTACACTGATAATGATATACTGTGTAGTACCACTGATAATGATATATTTTGTATTACTGTGATAATGATATACTGTGTATTACTGTGGTATTGATATACTGTATATTACACTGATAATGATATACTGTGTATTACACTGATATTGATATATTGTGTATTACACTGTTAATGATATACTGTGTATTACTGGGATAATGATATACTGTGTATTACTGTGATAATGATATATTGTATATTACTGTGATAATGACATACTGTGTATTACTATGATAATGATATACTGTGTATTACACTGATATTGATATATTGTGTATTGCTGTGATGATGATATACTGTGTATTACACTGATGATGATATATTGTGTATTACTGGGATAATGATATATTGTGTATTACTGTGATAATGATATACTGTGTATTACACTGATATTGATATATTGTGTATTGCTGTGATGATGATATACTGTGTATTACACTGATGATGATATATTGTGTATTACTGGGATAATGATATATTGTGTATTGCTGTGATGATGATATACTGTGTATTACACTGATAATGATATACTGTGTATTACTCTGATAATGATATATTGTGTATTACTGTGATAATGATATATTGTGTATTACACTGATAATGATATACTGTGTATTACTCTGATAATGATATACTGGGTATTACACTGATATTGATATACTGTGTATTACTGGGATAATGATATAGTGTGTATTACTGTGATAATTATATACTGTGTATTACACTGTTAATGATATACTGTGTATTACTCTGATAATGATATACTGTCTATTACATTGATATTGATATACTGTGTATTTCACTGATAATGATATATTGTGTATTACTCTGATAATGATATACTGTTTATTACACTGATAATGATATATTGTGTATTACCACTGATAATGTTATATTGTGTATTACTCTGATAATGATATACTGTGATAATGATATACTGTGTATTTCAACTGATAATGATATATTGTATATTACACTGATAATGATATACTGTCTATTACTGTGATAATGATATATTGTGTATTACTGTGATAGTGATATATTGTGTATTACACTGATAACGATATACTGTGTATTACTCTCTATAATGATATATCGTGTGTTACTCTGATAATGATATATTGTGTATTACTGTGATAATGATATATTGTCTATTACACAGATAATGATATACTGTGTATTACTGTGGTGATGATATACTCGATAGTACACTGATAATGATATACTGTGTTTTACTGTGATAATGATATACTGTGTATTACTGTGGTAATGATATACTGTATATTATACTGATAATGATATACTGTATATTACACTGATATTAATATACTGTGTATTATTGTGATATTGATATACTGTATATTATAGTGATAATGATATATTGTATATTACACTGATAATGATATATTGTGTATTACTGTGATATTGATATACTGTATATTGCACTGATAATGATATACTGTGTATTACTGTGATATTGATATACTGTATATTACACTGATAATGATATACTGTGTATTACTGTGATAAAGAGATACTGTATATTACTGTGATAATGATATATTGTGTTTCGTTTCTGAATTTGTTTAGCAAGATTCTTTATCTGAAATCGTGTGTTGAAACCGATATTGTTATATTTTGGGAGGGTCATGTTGCCAATAAGAAACACACGCACCAGTTGCTTTCACTTCAATTTATTATATATTTATAAATTTACAAATTTATAAATTTATAAATTTCTAGTTGATTGGTTGGTTCCACAACCAGATAGTTGTTTATATATAGTCATAGTCCTTTCGTCACACACTCTGTGACCTCTTCAGTGACTGGGTATTCCTTTCTTTGTTTCTGTGCCTCTCCTTTGTTCTGTCCTACGCCATTTTGTTTCTGTGTGTGTGTTGTGTGCTCAGTTTGCGCATGCGCCACATCCGGGTGTCGGTGTGTGTTTATGTTCATTCATCTATTTGTTTATTTATTTATTTATTTACATGTTATTGGTTGGTTGTTTGTTCTATGTGTGTGTGTGTTTTCATTTTGTCCTTAATTGTAAGTTGTGATGTTGCTGTTCCACTCATATTTTCTATTTAATTTTGGTTGTAATTCTTTTATGTTTATTGCCTCTGTAATTGGTCTAAACATTGCATCTTTTCTGTGTGTAGATTCTATTTTTATTTCTATGTTCTCCAATTTACCCTTGTGTTCTATCTTAGCATGTTGGTAGAGTACAGATGGTTCTTTATTATTTTGAAGGTCTCGCCAGTGTTCATTTATCCGTTCCCCTATACTACGAGCTGTCTCACCTATGTACACTATATTTTTGTTTCTACATTGTCCTGCAGTACATCTTATGCTATACACTACATTTCTAGTTTTACAGTTAATATGGGGGCTTATTTTACAGGTTATACATTTCTTATCTATACATGAGGGTCTTTGAAAAGGGTATGTCTTGCTAATAAGTGTTTTTACGGAGGTACCTGGTCTTTCTACTATCTTAATATTGAGTTTATGTTTATTTAGGGCCCTTCTAAATTTGTAGGCTTGTTCGCCTCTAGGGGTTGTATCGATGAACATTACACTCTGGTATTTATTGCTATCATACCATGAGTTTATTCTATTAGCCTTGTTCCTAGTTCTTTCTATTCTATTCCAAAATTTGCTCCTATACAAGGGGCAGGTCCCATTTATGTCATTACTTACCATTTTTTCCCATTTGGTTCTGGCTCCTCTATACACTCTGATTCTATCTCTCTGATTGTAGCCAGAGAACTGCATACGGTGGATGAAGTGTTGTATGTGTCTCTCTAGTTCTTCGGGGTTGCACATGCGGGACACATTTCTCATCACCCGTACCAAATCCGCAATCAGTATGTTGATTTTGGTATGGTCCGAAATGGCCGAGTTTCGGTAGATCAGATGTTTGGAAGTCATGGGTTTGGCATAATGGGAATGGAGGATTTGTTTTTGGTTGTTAATGGTATCTAACCAGAGCTCTGTGTCTAGTACAGGTAATCGATGGTTGGGGTGTCTACTTGTGTAGTCTATAGTAACTCTAATGCTCTGGTGGATGGAGTTTGCTATTTGCTGGATGCTTTCCATGACTGTTCTCTAGTGGGGTGTCTTAACTACGATATTTATATCATCTACGTAGCGGGAGTACATTATCAGGGTTAAGCTGTCTTCTAATTGTTCTTTAAGTTTAAGTTTAAGTCTACTGTCCCACCATACCATGAATAAGTTAGCTATGTCGCCTGCAATGCTAACACTAATGGCTGCTCCTTCCTCTTGGGCATATGTTTTTCCATTAAATTTGAACATATGTTCCTTAAGGGTTAGATTTATGCTGGCCCCTACCGCATGTGCAATAGTTTTCTTCAGTTCATCGTGGTTTTCGGGTGTCCGTATGGCTCTGGTCCACCCGTTCCATCTATCTGTGTGGGTTTTCTTGGCCATTGAGGTAATGGTAGGTGGTCTGCCTCTTGCTGGTCTTGTAGGGCACAGGTTGCTAAGGTCATATGTGTCTAGGTAACTATTACTATAGGTAAGCTTAAGTAGAAGTCCCAACTCACTGGTATCAATCCCACGGAACTCAACCTTGCTCTCACTGATCATTTCTACGCATTTCTCCACAGCAAAATCCACGTCAATAGATGGATACAGGGACACAACATCCATACTGCCTATACTGTGTATTACTGTGATAATGATATACTGTGTATTAACCTGATAATGATATACTGTGTTTTTCTGTGATAATGATATACTGTGTATTACTGTGAGGATGATATATTGTGTATTACTGTGATAATGATATACTGTGTATTACACTGATAATGATATACTGTGTATTACTGTGATAATGATATACTGTGTATTACTGAGATAATGGTATATTGTGTATTACTGTGATAATGATATACTCTGTATTATACTGATAAAGATATATTGTGAATTACTCTGATAATGATATACTGTGTATTACTGAGATAATGGTATATTGTGTATTACTGTGATAATGATATACTGTGTATTACTGTGATATTGATATACTGTGTATTACTGTGATAATGATATATTGTGTATTACTCTCATATTGATATACTGTGTATTACTGTGATAATGATATACTGTGTATTACTCTGATAATGATATACTGTGTATTACTCTGATAATGATATACTGTGTATTACTCTGATAATGATATACTGTGTATCACACTGATAATGATATACTGTGTATTACACTGATAATGATATACTGTGTATTACACTGATAATGATATACTGTGTATTACACTGATAATGATATATTGTGTATTACTCTGATAATGATATACTGTGTATTACACTGATAATGATATACGGTGTATTACACTGATAATGATATATTGTATATTACACTGATAATGATATACTGTGTATTACTGTGATAATGATATACTGTGTATTACTGTGATAATGATATACTGTGTATTACTGTGATAATGATATATCGTGTATTACTGTGATAATGATATACTGTGTATTACACTGATAATAATATAATGTGTATTACACTGATATTGATATACTGTGTATTACTGGGATAATGATATATTTTATATTACACTGATAATGATATACTGTGTATTACACTGATAATGATATACTGTGTATTACACTGATAATGATATATTGTGTATTACTGTGATAATGATATAAGGTGTATTACACTGATAATGATATACTGTCTATTACACTGATAATGATATACTGTGTATTACAATGATAATGACATACTGTGTATTACTGTGGTAATGATATACTGTATATTATACTGATAATGATATACTGTATATTACACTGATATTAATATACTGTGTATTATTGTGATATTGATATACTGTATATTATAGTGATAATGATATATTGTATATTACACTGATAATGATATATTGTGTATTACTGTGATATTGATATACTGTATATTGCACTGATAATGATATACTGTGTATTACTGTGATATTGATATACTGTATATTACACTGATAATGATATACTGTGTATTACTGTGATAAAGAGATACTGTATATTACTGTGATAATGATATATTGTGTTTCGTTTCTGAATTTGTTTAGCAAGATTCTTTATCTGAAATCGTGTGTTGAAACCGATATTGTTATATTTTGGGAGGGTCATGTTGCCAATAAGAAACACACGCACCAGTTGCTTTCACTTCAATTTATTATATATTTATAAATTTACAAATTTATAAATTTATAAATTTCTAGTTGGTTGGTTGGTTCCACAACCAGATAGTTGTTTATATATAGTCATAGTCCTTTCGTCACACACTCTGTGACCTCTTCAGTGACTGGGTATTCCTTTCTGTGTTTCT
The DNA here is from genome assembly GCA_964016885.1 of Eledone cirrhosa. NCBI lineage: Eukaryota > Metazoa > Mollusca > Cephalopoda > Octopoda > Eledonidae > Eledone > Eledone cirrhosa. The sequence goes on along the minus strand of OZ024747.1, from coordinate 32,860,877 downwards.
GTGCCTCTCCTTTGTTCTGTCCTACGCCATTTTGTTTCTGTGTGTGTGTTGTGTGCTCAGTTTGCGCATGCGCCACATCCGGGTGTCGGTGTGTGTTTATGTTCATTCATCTATTTGTTTATTTATTTATTTATTTACATGTTATTGGTTGGTTGTTTGTTCTATGTGTGTGTGTGTTTTCATTTTGTCCTTAATTGTAAGTTGTGATGTTGCTGTTCCACTCATATTTTCTATTTAATTTTGGTTGTAATTCTTTTATGTTTATTGCCTCTGTAATTGGTCTAAACATTGCATCTTTTCTGTGTGTAGATTCTATTTTTATTTCTATGTTCTCCAATTTACCCTTGTGTTCTATCTTAGCATGTTGGTAGAGTACAGATGGTTCTTTATTATTTTGAAGGTCTCGCCAGTGTTCATTTATCCGTTCCCCTATACTACGAGCTGTCTCACCTATGTACACTATATTTTTGTTTCTACATTGTCCTGCAGTACATCTTATGCTATACACTACATTTCTAGTTTTACAGTTAATATGGGGGCTTATTTTACAGGTTATACATTTCTTATCTATACATGAGGGTCTTTGAAAAGGGTATGTCTTGCTAATAAGTGTTTTTACGGAGGTACCTGGTCTTTCTACTATCTTAATATTGAGTTTATGTTTATTTAGGGCCCTTCTAAATTTGTAGGCTTGTTCGCCTCTAGGGGTTGTATCGATGAACATTACACTCTGGTATTTATTGCTATCATACCATGAGTTTATTCTATTAGCCTTGTTCCTAGTTCTTTCTATTCTATTCCAAAATTTGCTCCTATACAAGGGGCAGGTCCCATTTATGTCATTACTTACCATTTTTTCCCATTTGGTTCTGGCTCCTCTATACACTCTGATTCTATCTCTCTGATTGTAGCCAGAGAACTGCATACGGTGGATGAAGTGTTGTATGTGTCTCTCTAGTTCTTCGGGGTTGCACATGCGGGACACATTTCTCATCACCCGTACCAAATCCGCAATCAGTATGTTGATTTTGGTATGGTCCGAAATGGCCGAGTTTCGGTAGATCAGATGTTTGGAAGTCATGGGTTTGGCATAATGGGAATGGAGGATTTGTTTTTGGTTGTTAATGGTATCTAACCAGAGCTCTGTGTCTAGTACAGGTAATCGATGGTTGGGGTGTCTACTTGTGTAGTCTATAGTAACTCTAATGCTCTGGTGGATGGAGTTTGCTATTTGCTGGATGCTTTCCATGACTGTTCTCTAGTGGGGTGTCTTAACTACGATGTTTATATCATCTACGTAGCGGGAGTACATTATCAGGGTTAAGCTGTCTTCTAATTGTTCTTTAAGTTTAAGTTTAAGTCTACTGTCCCACCATACCATGAATAAGTTAGCTATGTCGCCTGCAATGCTAACACTAATGGCTGCTCCTTCCTCTTGGGCATATGTTTTTCCATTAAATTTGAACATATGTTCCTTAAGGGTTAGATTTATGCTGGCCCCTACCGCATGTGCAATAGTTTTCTTCAGTTCATCGTGGTTTTCGGGTGTCCGTATGGCTCTGGTCCACCCGTTCCATCTATCTGTGTGGGTTTTCTTGGCCATTGAGGTAATGGTAGGTGGTCTGCCTCTTGCTGGTCTTGTAGGGCACAGGTTGCTAAGGTCATATGTGTCTAGGTAACTATTACTATAGGTAAGCTTAAGTAGAAGTCCCAACTCACTGGTATCAATCCCACGGAACTCAACCTTGCTCTCACTGATCATTTCTACGCATTTCTCCACAGCAAAATCCACGTCAATAGATGGATACAGGGACACAACATCCATACTGCCTATACTGTGTATTACTGTGATAATGATATACTGTGTATTAACCTGATAATGATATACTGTGTTTTTCTGTGATAATGATATACTGTGTATTACTGTGAGGATGATATATTGTGTATTACTGTGATAATGATATACTGTGTATTACACTGATAATGATATACTGTGTATTACTGTGATAATGATATACTGTGTATTACTGAGATAATGGTATATTGTGTATTACTGTGATAATGATATACTCTGTATTATACTGATAAAGATATATTGTGAATTACTCTGATAATGATATACTGTGTATTACTGAGATAATGGTATATTGTGTATTACTGTGATAATGATATACTGTGTATTACTGTGATATTGATATACTGTGTATTACTGTGATAATGATATATTGTGTATTACTCTCATATTGATATACTGTGTATTACTGTGATAATGATATACTGTGTATTACTCTGATAATGATATACTGTGTATTACTCTGATAATGATATACTGTGTATTACTCTGATAATGATATACTGTGTATCACACTGATAATGATATACTGTGTATTACACTGATAATGATATACTGTGTATTACACTGATAATGATATACTGTGTATTACACTGATAATGATATATTGTGTATTACTCTGATAATGATATACTGTGTATTACACTGATAATGATATACGGTGTATTACACTGATAATGATATATTGTATATTACACTGATAATGATATACTGTGTATTACTGTGATAATGATATACTGTGTATTACTGTGATAATGATATACTGTGTATTACTGTGATAATGATATATCGTGTATTACTGTGATAATGATATACTGTGTATTACACTGATAATAATATAATGTGTATTACACTGATATTGATATACTGTGTATTACTGGGATAATGATATATTTTATATTACACTGATAATGATATACTGTGTATTACACTGATAATGATATACTGTGTATTACACTGATAATGATATATTGTGTATTACTGTGATAATGATATAAGGTGTATTACACTGATAATGATATACTGTCTATTACACTGATAATGATATACTGTGTATTACAATGATAATGACATACTGTGTATTACTGTGGTAATGATATACTGTATATTATACTGATAATGATATACTGTATATTACACTGATATTAATATACTGTGTATTATTGTGATATTGATATACTGTATATTATAGTGATAATGATATATTGTATATTACACTGATAATGATATATTGTGTATTACTGTGATATTGATATACTGTATATTGCACTGATAATGATATACTGTGTATTACTGTGATATTGATATACTGTATATTACACTGATAATGATATACTGTGTATTACTGTGATAAAGAGATACTGTATATTACTGTGATAATGATATATTGTGTTTCGTTTCTGAATTTGTTTAGCAAGATTCTTTATCTGAAATCGTGTGTTGAAACCGATATTGTTATATTTTGGGAGGGTCATGTTGCCAATAAGAAACACACGCACCAGTTGCTTTCACTTCAATTTATTATATATTTATAAATTTACAAATTTATAAATTTATAAATTTCTAGTTGGTTGGTTGGTTCCACAACCAGATAGTTGTTTATATATAGTCATAGTCCTTTCGTCACACACTCTGTGACCTCTTCAGTGACTGGGTATTCCTTTCTGTGTTTCTGTGCCTCTCCTTTGTTCTGTCCTACGCCATTTTGTTTCTGTGTGTGTGTTGTGTGCTCAGTTTGCGCATGCGCCACATCCGGGTGTCGGTGTGTGTTTATGTTCATTCATCTATTTGTTTATTTATTTATTTATTTACATGTTATTGGTTGGTTGTTTGTTCTATGTGTGTGTGTGTTTTCATTTTGTCCTTAATTGTAAGTTGTGATGTTGCTGTTCCACTCATATTTTCTATTTAATTTTGGTTGTAATTCTTTTATGTTTATTGCCTCTGTAATTGGTCTAAACATTGCATCTTTTCTGTGTGTAGATTCTATTTTTATTTCTATGTTCTCCAATTTACCCTTGTGTTCTATCTTAGCATGTTGGTAGAGTACAGATGGTTCTTTATTATTTTGAAGGTCTCGCCAGTGTTCATTTATCCGTTCCCCTATACTACGAGCTGTCTCACCTATGTACACTATATTTTTGTTTCTACATTGTCCTGCAGTACATCTTATGCTATACACTACATTTCTAGTTTTACAGTTAATATGGGGGCTTATTTTACAGGTTATACATTTCTTATCTATACATGAGGGTCTTTGAAAAGGGTATGTCTTGCTAATAAGTGTTTTTACGGAGGTACCTGGTCTTTCTACTATCTTAATATTGAGTTTATGTTTATTTAGGGCCCTTCTAAATTTGTAGGCTTGTTCGCCTCTAGGGGTTGTATCGATGAACATTACACTCTGGTATTTATTGCTATCATACCATGAGTTTATTCTATTAGCCTTGTTCCTAGTTCTTTCTATTCTATTCCAAAATTTGCTCCTATACAAGGGGCAGGTCCCATTTATGTCATTACTTACCATTTTTTCCCATTTGGTTCTGGCTCCTCTATACACTCTGATTCTATCTCTCTGATTGTAGCCAGAGAACTGCATACGGTGGATGAAGTGTTGTATGTGTCTCTCTAGTTCTTCGGGGTTGCACATGCGGGACACATTTCTCATCACCCGTACCAAATCCGCAATCAGTATGTTGATTTTGGTATGGTCCGAAATGGCCGAGTTTCGGTAGATCAGATGTTTGGAAGTCATGGGTTTGGCATAATGGGAATGGAGGATTTGTTTTTGGTTGTTAATGGTATCTAACCAGAGCTCTGTGTCTAGTACAGGTAATCGATGGTTGGGGTGTCTACTTGTGTAGTCTATAGTAACTCTAATGCTCTGGTGGATGGAGTTTGCTATTTGCTGGATGCTTTCCATGACTGTTCTCTAGTGGGGTGTCTTAACTACGATGTTTATATCATCTACGTAGCGGGAGTACATTATCAGGGTTAAGCTGTCTTCTAATTGTTCTTTAAGTTTAAGTTTAAGTCTACTGTCCCACCATACCATGAATAAGTTAGCTATGTCGCCTGCAATGCTAACACTAATGGCTGCTCCTTCCTCTTGGGCATATGTTTTTCCATTAAATTTGAACATATGTTCCTTAAGGGTTAGATTTATGCTGGCCCCTACCGCATGTGCAATAGTTTTCTTCAGTTCATCGTGGTTTTCGGGTGTCCGTATGGCTCTGGTCCACCCGTTCCATCTATCTGTGTGGGTTTTCTTGGCCATTGAGGTAATGGTAGGTGGTCTGCCTCTTGCTGGTCTTGTAGGGCACAGGTTGCTAAGGTCATATGTGTCTAGGTAACTATTACTATAGGTAAGCTTAAGTAGAAGTCCCAACTCACTGGTATCAATCCCACGGAACTCAACCTTGCTCTCACTGATCATTTCTACGCATTTCTCCACAGCAAAATCCACGTCAATAGATGGATACAGGGACACAACATCCATACTGCCTATACTGTGTATTACTGTGATAATGATATACTGTGTATTAACCTGATAATGATATACTGTGTTTTTCTGTGATAATGATATACTGTGTATTACTGTGAGGATGATATATTGTGTATTACTGTGATAATGATATACTGTGTATTACACTGATAATGATATACTGTGTATTACTGTGATAATGATATACTGTGTATTACTGAGATAATGGTATATTGTGTATTACTGTGATAATGATATACTCTGTATTATACTGATAAAGATATATTGTGAATTACTCTGATAATGATATACTGTGTATTACTGAGATAATGGTATATTGTGTATTACTGTGATAATGATATACTGTGTATTACTGTGATATTGATATACTGTGTATTACTGTGATAATGATATATTGTGTATTACTCTCATATTGATATACTGTGTATTACTGTGATAATGATATACTGTGTATTACTCTGATAATGATATACTGTGTATTACTCTGATAATGATATACTGTGTATTACTCTGATAATGATATACTGTGTATCACACTGATAATGATATACTGTGTATTACACTGATAATGATATACTGTGTATTACACTGATAATGATATACTGTGTATTACACTGATAATGATATATTGTGTATTACTCTGATAATGATATACTGTGTATTACACTGATAATGATATACGGTGTATTACACTGATAATGATATATTGTATATTACACTGATAATGATATACTGTGTATTACTGTGATAATGATATACTGTGTATTACTGTGATAATGATATACTGTGTATTACTGTGATAATGATATATCGTGTATTACTGTGATAATGATATACTGTGTATTACACTGATAATAATATAATGTGTATTACACTGATATTGATATACTGTGTATTACTGGGATAATGATATATTTTATATTACACTGATAATGATATACTGTGTATTACACTGATAATGATATACTGTGTATTACACTGATAATGATATATTGTGTATTACTGTGATAATGATATAAGGTGTATTACACTGATAATGATATACTGTCTATTACACTGATAATGATATACTGTGTATTACTGTGATAATGATATACTGTGTATTACTGTGATAATGATATATAGTGTATTACACTGATAATGATATACTGTGTATTACTGTGATAATGATATATAGTGTATTACACTGATAATGATATACTGTGTATTACACTGATAATGATATATTGTGTATTTCTGTGATAATGATATACTGTGTATTACTGTGATAATGATATATTGTGTATTACACTGATAATGCTATATTGTGTATTACTGTGATATTGATATATTGTGTATTACTGTAATAATGATATATTGTGTATTATTGTGATAATGATATACTGTATATTACTGTGATAATGGTATATTGTGTGTTACACTGATAATGATATATTGTGTATTACTCTCTATAATGATATATTGTGTATTACTATGATAGTTATATATTGTGTATTACTCTGATAATGATATACTGTGTATTACTGTGATAATGATATATTGTGTATTACTGGGATAATGATATATTGTGTATTACTGGGATAATGATATATTGTGTATTACTCTGATAATGATATATTGTGTATTACTGTGCTAACGATATATTGTGTATTACTCTGATATTGATATACTGTGTATTACTGTGCTAATGATATATTGTGTATTGCTGTGATAATGATATATTGTGTATTATTGTGATAATGATATATAGTGTATTACTGTGATAATGATATATTGTGTATTACTCTGATAATGATATACTGTGTATTACCTTGATAATGATATACCGTGTTTTAGCCTGATAATGATATATTGTGTATTATTGTGATAATGATGTATTGTGTATCACTCTGATAATGATATATTGTGTATTACTGTGATAATGTTATATTGTGTATTACTCTGATAATGACATACTGTGTATTACTGTGATAATGATATACCGTGTTTTAGACTGATAATGATATATTGTGTATTACTCTGATAATGATATACTGTGTATTACTGTGATATTGATATATTGTGTATTACTGTGATAATGAAATACTGTGTATTACTGTGATAATGATATATTGTTTATTACTGCGATAATGATATACTGTGTATTACCGTGATGATGATATATTGTGTATTTGTGTGATAATGATATATTGTGTATTACAATGATAATGACATACTGTGTATTACTGTGATAATGATATACTGTATATTACACTGATAATAATATACTTTGTATTATTGTGATATTGATATACTGTATATTACACCGATAACGATATACTGTGTATTACCGTGATGATGATATATTGTGTATTACTGTGATAATGATATATTGTATATTACACTGATAATGATATATTGTGTATTACTGTGATAATGATATATTGTGTATTACTGTGATAATGATATACTGTGTATTACTGTGATAATGATATACTGTGTATTACTGTTATATTGATATACTGTGTATTACACTGATAATGATACACTGTATATTACACTGATAATGATATACAGTGAATTACACTGATAATGATATATTGTGTATTACTGTGATATTGATATATTGTGTATTACTGTGATAATGATATATTGTGTATTACTGTGATAATGATATACTGTGTATTACTGTGATAATGATATACTGTATTATAATGTATACTGATATACTGTGTATTACACTTATAATGATACACTGTATATTACACTGATAATGGTATACTGTATATTACACTGATAATGATATACTGTGTATTACTGCGATAATGATATATTGTGTATTACTGTGATAATGATATAGTGTATTACTGTGATAATGACATACTGTATATTACACTGATAATGATATATTGTTTATTATTGTGATAATGATATACTGCAGTGGTCGCCAACATGGGTTCCACGGAACCTTAGGGTTCCGTAAAACACACTCCGGGTTCCTTAAAAAAAATAAATATTTACATTATTTGAGGTTTTTTGAAAAAGGTGCAAAGAAAATGCCAAAAGTGCAATGTATAAATGAACGAGTACTATTGTGGTGTACACAGGTTCACCACTCCAATTCGTGGAAAACACTACTTTCAGTTTCTCACTTGAATTAGCAGAAAAAGACTGTTCATAGATTCGTGAAAATTGAATACTTTCAATATCACATCAATCCTTGGAAAAACATATTTTTCTGAATTCCGAGAATTTGACTACTACTGATAATACACTAATTGAACTTAGAAATTAACCAATCACGAGCAAGTAAATGTTGGTCGATAACAGCATAACTTTAAACTGAAAACTTCTGTTCAGCGAGGTCTTTCAGCCGAGAGACAGGGTCAGTTCGTTTTTCTCACAACGTAAGTTTAGTAGAATGTTTTTAATAGAGAACACGTTTTAATCTGCTGTCCTCACAAAAGCTTTAAAGTCGCCTAAAGTTTCCTCACAGAGTGAACTCGCTTACTAGTCGTTTTCAACATGCATCCAGTTCTGCAGACAATTCTAAATAAGAACACGTTACATTCTGTTGTACTTTGCACAGAAAATATAACGCCTGTAAAGTTTCGACAACTAACAAAGGTAATTTTGTATTCCATGCATACACTATAAACTTTGCCACACAATTATGTATTCATTTGATGACATCTGCATTCACAATTGAGAAATTACTTTATACAATAAATATATATGTCCACAAACATTTGACTAAACTTTATTTGTTCCAATCTAATATATGTTTAACGCAGCCTAAAGCCTTCTTATATTATATCTAACTTTGAAGGTTGACTTTGCCTTTCATCCTTACGGGGTCGATAAAATAAAGTACCAGTAATGCACTGGGTAATTACTGGCCTTGTGCCTAAAGTAGAAACAATTATATCTAACTTTGAGTCAAAATAGATAGAAGATATCTGAATTAATTTCCAATACCATCGTCACATCTACACTATCAGCTGATTTGCATTTTTTGCACCTTTTAGTATGGCGGATATTTAAATATATTTACATTACCAATAATATTTAATACGACCCTAAAGTAGTATATGCAGGAAGTGCTGGACTCTGAAAAAGATTTCTTCTAGTTGTTTATAAATTTGCACCTTTTTCAGTAACCCCTAATATTTTAATATTATTATAAGACTTTAAATAATATGTTTGCCATCCTAAAATGGAGAAATTTCAATTTTTAAAAATTAAAATTCTTTTTTAACTAGTTAAGTATTTCCAAATATCTAAAATTAAAGTTAATTTAAGTACTTTTTGTAATAAAAAAAACTTAATTTCTCTTGTTTATTAATGTCATATTAAAAATATTAACTGTAGATAAATAACCTTGATATGATGTCTACTGCAAAGAAGCTGAAGTTAGATACCAGTAGTAAGGTTAGACAGTGGTGTTATGATTATGTTAGATATGGATTTCAAAAAGCTGACACTAAAAAAGATACACCAGATCAGCCCATGTGTTTGCTATGTTCAAAAGTTCTATCAAATAGCTGTTTAAATCCTGCAAAACTTAAAAGACACCTTGATACTAATCACACCAATGATAAAAGCAAGTCACTGGAATACTTTACTTCGCTGAAAAACAACATCAAAAAATTACAAGCTAATATGTATGACTTGTTTTGTAAAAAGTCAGATTGAAATAAAGCTTTAACAAGAACATCTTTTGAAATTTCACATTTGATTGGTAAAAACAAGAAACCATTTACATTAGAACAGTTAATTCTGCCAAGTATAAAAATTGCTACAGAGAATCTTTTTGAAAGCTGCAGTATTAAGGACAAAGAAAAATTAAGCCAGTTACCATTGTCAGCACATACCGTAAAAAGAAGGATAATTGATATTTCTTCTGATATAGAAAATCAGATACTAACTGCACTAAAGAAAAGCACATGTTTTGGTCTGCAAATGGACGAAACTACGGATATTAATAACAAGGCTCAATTAATTTGCTTTGTACGGTTTGTAGACCTTGATAAAAAAGAATTAGTAGAAGAGTATTTGTTTTGTCTGGTATTAGACATCACAACTAAAGGTCAAGATATATTCAATAAAATTGAAGAGTATTTTTTTAAAAATGGTGTATCTTGGAGCAAGTTGACTTCAATAACAACAGATGGAGCAGCTGCAATGACTGGTAAAAATTCTGGTTTGATTGCAAAAATTAAAGAACAGACCCCAAACTGTATTTCAAATCACTGTATGATTCATTGAGAGGTTTTGTGTTCAAAAAAATTCAAAGACAGAGATGCTCAAATATTAAATGACCAGCTGAAAGACATTGTCAACATTATCAATTTGATCCATGCAAGAGCAAAAAATTCTAGAATGTGTGAATCTATTTGTGAATCTTCTGGAAGTAATTATAATAGATTGTTATTGAACAATGATGTGCGTTGGCTGTCTTTTGGGGATGCTATGAAGAGAGTTTTTGAACTGAGAGAAGAAATAATAGTTTTTCTAAAAAAACAGAATGATGAAAGAGCAAGTGTATTAGAAACCAATGACATTTTTGGTGAACTGAACAAACTAAATAAGTGTCTTCAGCGTAACAATGCAGATATTTTTACTTCAATCAATTTTATTACATATTTTCAATCAAAATTAAACATCTTTATAAAAAGAATTGAATCGGACAATTACTCATTACTTTCAAACCTTGAAATAGAGCTTAAAAAGAGAGAAGATTTTGACTCCAGCAATCTAAAGAAGATTATTCTTTCTCATTTAAATGTGCTTTCCACAAGTTTTTCAGATTATTTTGACTTGATGGAAAAATATATTGTTAGCGGAAATTTATGGATAAAAAACCCATTCACAGAGATCGAGCAGTTAGTGTCAGAAAATGACGCTGGAAATTGTAAAAATTTACTACCTGCACAATGCTTACATCAGTTGATGGATTTGAATTCAAACGAAGACCTGAAAGTGATATTCGAAAGCAGAAAGAAAGAACTATGGATCGACTTATTCTTGATTGGGTAGTTTAATGAAATCAGCCAACTTGCATTGAAATATTTGACTTTATTCCCATCTAGCTACTTGTGCGAAGGGTTTTCGCAGTTGGTAGAAATCTGCACAAAGAAGATGAATAAACTGTCAGCAAATGACGAGTGTATGAGATTGGCATTAACTAGTGTTGAACCTCGATTTTCTAAACTCACTGATGAGGCGCAACAGCAGAAAAGCCACTAGTTAATTGTGTTCGATTACATACACACACATGAAACACTAAAATAAATAAATACTTTATTTTTTTTTTTTTTAAGTTTTGTATTGTATAGGTTCCGTGAAGAATTCAAAGGGTTCCTCGGTTTTAGAAAGGTTGGTGACCACTGATATACTGTATATTTTTGTGATAATGATGTATTGTGTATTACACTGATAATTATATATTCGTGTATTACACTGATAATTATATATTGTGTATTACTGTGATAATGATATATTGTGTATTACACTGATAATAATATATTGTGTATTACACTGATAATGATATACTGTGTATTACTGTGATATTGATATATTGTGTATTACACTGATAATGATATACTTTTTATTACACTGATAATGATATACTGTGTATTACTATGATAATGATATATTGTGTATTACTGTGATAATGATATACTGTGTATTTCTGCGATAATGATATACTGAGTATTACTGTGATAATGATATATTGTGTATTACACTGATAATGATATATTGTGTATTACTGTGATGATGATATACTGTGTATTACTGTGATAATGATATACTGTGTATTACAGTGATAATAATATATTGTGTATTAGACTGATAATGATATATTGTGTATTACACTGATAATGATATATTGTGTATTACTGTGATAATGATATATTGTGTATTACTGTGATAATGATATATTGTGTATTACTGTGATAATGATATATTGTGTATTACACTGATAATGATATATTGTGTATTACTGTGATGATGATATACTGTGTATTACTGTGATAATGATATACTGTGTATTACTGTGATAATGATATATTGTGTATTACTGTGATGATGATATATTGTGTATTACTGTGATAATGATATATTGTGTATTACTCTGATAATGATATACTGTGTATTACTGTGATAATGATATACTGTGTATTATACTGATAATGATATATTGTGTATTACTGTGATAATGATATACTGTGTATTACTGTGATAGTGATATACTGTGTATTACTGTGATAAGGATATATTGTGTATTACTGTGATAATGATATATTGTGTATTACACTGTTACTGATATATTGTGTATTACTGAGATAATGATATATTGTATATTACACTGATAATGATATACTGTGTATTACACTGATAATGATATATTGTGTATTACACTGATAATGGTATATTGTGTATTACTGAGATAATGATATACTGTGTATTACTGAGATAATGATATATTGTGTATTACATTGATAATGATATACTTTTTATTACACTGATAATGATATACTGTGTATTACTCTGATAATGATATATTGTGTATTACTGTGATAATGATATACTGTGTATTTCTGTGATAATGATATACTGTGTATTACTGTGATAATGATATATTGTGTATTACACTGATAATGATATATTGTGTATTACTGTGATAATGATATATTGTGTATTACACTGATAATGATATATTGTGTATTACTGTGATAATGATATATTGTGTATTACTGGGATAATGATATACTGTGTATTACACTGATAATGATATATTGTGTATTACACTGATAATGATATATTGTGTATTACTGTGATAATGATATATTGTGTATTACTGTGATAATTATATATTGTGCATTACTGTGATAATGATATATTGTGTATTACACTGATAATGATATATTGTGTATTACACTGATAATGATATACTGTGTATTACACTGATAATGATATATTGTGTATTACACTGATAATGGTATATTGTGTATTACTGTGATAATAATATACTGTGTATTACTGAGATAATGATATACTGTGTATTACTGAGATAATGATATATTGTGTATTACATTGATAATGATATACTGTGTATTACACTGATAATGATATACTGTGTATTACTGTGATAATGATATACTGCATATTACACTGATAATGATATATTGTGTATTACTGGGATAATGATATATTGTGTATTACTGTGATGATGATATATTGTGTATTACTGTGATAATGATATATTGTGTATTACCGGGATAATGATATATTGTGTATTACTGTGATAATGATATACTGTGTATTACTGTTATAATGATATACTGTGTATTACTGGGATAATGATATACTGTGTATTACTGTGATAATTATATATTGTGTATTATTGAGATAATGATATACTGTGTATTATTGTGATAATGATATATTGTGTATTACTGTGATAATGATATACTGTGTATTTCTGTGATAATGATATATTGTGTATTACACTGATAATGGTATATTGTGTATTACTGTGATAACAATATACTGTGTATTACTGAGATAATGATATACTGTGTATTACTAAGATAATGATATATTGTGTATTACATTGATAATGATATACTTTTTATTACACTGCTAATGATATACTGTGTATTACTGTGATAATGATATATTGTGTATTACTGTGATAATTATATATTGTGTATTACTGTGATAATGATATATTGTGTATTACACTGATAATGATATATTGTGTTTTACACTGATAATGATATATTGTGTATTACTGGGATAATGATATACTGTGTATTACACTGATAATGATATATTTTGTATTAATGTGATAATGATATACTGTGTATTACTGTGATAATGATATACTGTGTATTACTTTGATAATGATATATTGTGTATTACTGTGATAATGATATATTGTGTATTACACTGTTACTGATATATTGTGTATTACTGAGATAATGTTATATTGTATATTACACTGATAATGATATACTCTGCATTAAACTGATAATGATATATTGTGTATTACACTGATAATGGTATATTATGTATTACTGTGATAATAATATACTGTGTATTACTGAGATAATGATATATTGTGTATTACATTGATAATGATATACTGTGTATTACACTGATAATGATATACTGTGGATTACACTGATAATGATATATTGTGTATTACACTGATAATGGTATATTGTGTATTACTGTGATAATGATATACTGTGTATTACTGTGATAATGATATACTGTGTATTATTCTGATAATGATATATTGTGTATTATACTGATAATGATATACTGTGTATTACTGTGATAATGATATACTGTGTATTACACTGATAATGATATACTGTGTATTACTGTGATAATGATATACTGTGTATTAATGTGATAATGATATACTGTGTACTGCTGTGATAATGATATACTGTGTATTACTGTCATAATGATATACTGTGTATTACTGTTATAATGATATATTGTGTATTATACTGATAATGATATACTGTGTATTACTGTGATAATGATATACTGTGTATTACTGTTATAATGATATAGTGTGTATTACTGTGATAATGATATGCTGTGTATTACTGTGATAATGATATATTGTATATTACACTGATAATGATATACTGTGTATTACACTGATAATGATATATTGTGTATTACACTGATAATGATATACTGTGTATTACTCTGATAATGATATATTGTGTATTACTGTGATAATGATATACTGTGTATTTCTGTGATAATGATATACTGTGTATTACTGTGATAATGATATATTGTGTATTACACTGATAATGATATATTGTGTATTACTGTGATAATGATATATTGTGTATTACACTGATAATGATATATTGTGTATTACTGTGATAATGATATATTGTGTATTACTGGGATAATGATATACTGTGTATTACACTGATAATGATATATTGTGTATTACACTGATAATGATATATTGTGTATTACTGTGATAATGATATATTGTGTATTACTGTGATAATTATATATTGTGCATTACTGTGATAATGATATATTGTGTATTACACTGATAATGATATATTGTGTATTACACTGATAATGATATACTGTGTATTACACTGATAATGATATATTGTGTATTACACTGATAATGGTATATTGTGTATTACTGTGATAATAATATACTGTGTATTACTGAGATAATGATATACTGTGTATTACTGAGATAATGATATATTGTGTATTACATTGATAATGATATACTGTGTATTACACTGATAATGATATACTGTGTATTACTGTGATAATGATATACTGCATATTACACTGATAATGATATATTGTGTATTACTGGGATAATGATATATTGTGTATTACTGTGATGATGATATATTGTGTATTACTGTGATAATGATATATTGTGTATTACCGGGATAATGATATATTGTGTATTACTGTGATAATGATATACTGTGTATTACTGTTATAATGATATACTGTGTATTACTGGGATAATGATATACTGTGTATTACTGTGATAATTATATATTGTGTATTACTGAGATAATGATATACTGTGTATTATTGTGATAATGATATATTGTGTATTACTGTGATAATGATATACTGTGTATTTCTGTGATAATGATATATTGTGTATTACACTGATAATGGTATATTGTGTATTACTGTGATAACAATATACTGTGTATTACTAAGATAATGATATACTGTGTATTACTGAGATAATGATATATTGTGTATTACATTGATAATGATATACTTTTTATTACACTGCTAATGATATACTGTGTATTACTGTGATAATGATATATTGTGTATTACTGTGATAATTATATATTGTGTATTACTGTGATAATGATATATTGTGTATTACACTGATAATGATATATTGTGTATTACACTGATAATGATATATTGTGTATTACTGGGATAATGATATACTGTGTATTACACTGATAATGATATATTGTGTATTAATGTGATAATGATATACTGTGTATTACTGTGATAATGATATACTGTGTATTACTTTGATAATGATATATTGTGTATTACTGTGATAATGATATATTGTGTATTACACTGTTACTGATATATTGTGTATTACTGAGATAATGTTATATTGTATATTACACTGATAATGATATACTCTGCATTAAACTGATAATGATATATTGTGTATTACACTGATAATGGTATATTATGTATTACTGTGATAATAATATACTGTGTATTACTGAGATAATGATATATTGTGTATTACATTGATAATGATATACTGTGTATTACACTGATAATGATATACTGTGGATTACACTGATAATGATATATTGTGTATTACACTGATAATGTTATATTGTGTATTACTGTGATAATGATATACTGTGTATTACTGTGATAATGATATACTGTGTATTATTCTGATAATGATATATTGTGTATTATACTGATAATGATATACTGTGTATTACTGTGATAATGATATACTGTGTATTACACTGATAATGATATACTGTGTATTACTGTGATAATGATATACTGTGTATTAATGTGATAATGATATACTGTGTACTACTGTGATAATGATATACTGCGTATTACTGTCATAATGATATACTGTGTATTACTGTTATAATGATATATTGTGTATTATACTGATAATGATATACTGTGTATTACTGTGATAATGATATACTGTGTATTACTGTTATAATGATATAGTGTGTATTACTGTGATAATGATATGCTGTGTATTACTGTGATAATGATATATTGTATATTACACTGATAATGATATACTGTGTATTACACTGATAATGATATATTGTGTATTACACTGATAATGGTATATTGTGTATTACTGTGATAATTATATACTGTGTATTACTGAGATAATGATATACTGTGTATTACTGAGATAATGATATATTGTGTATTACATTGATAATGATATACTGTGTATTACACTAATAATGATATACTGTGTATTACTGTGATAATGACATACTGTATATTACACTGATAATGATATATTGTGTATTACTGGGATAATGATACATTGTGTATTACTGTGATGATGATATATTGTGTATTACTGTGATAATGATATATTGTGTATTACTGGGATAATGATATATTGTGTATTACTGTGATAATGATATACTGTGTATTACTGTTATAATGATATACTGAGTATTACTGGGATAATGATATACTGTGTATTACTGTGATAATGATATACTGTGTATTACTGTTATAATGATATACTGTGTATTACTGGGATAATGATATACTGTGTATTACTGTGATAATTATATATTGTGTATTACTGAGATAATGATATACTGTGTATTATTGTGATAATGATATATTGTGTATTACTGTGATAATGATATACTGTGTATTACTGAGGTAATGATATACTGTGTATTACTGTGATAATGATATATTGTGTATTACTGTGATAATGATATATTGTGTATTACTGGGATAATGATATACTGTGTATTACTGTGATAATGATATACTGCGTATTACTGTGATAATGATATATTGTGTATTACCCTGTTAATGATATATTGTGTATTACTGGGATAATGATATACTGTGTATTACACTGTTAATGATATACCCTGTATTACTCTGATAATGATATACTGTGTATTACACTGATAATGATATACAGTGTATTACACTGATAATGATATATTGTGTATTACTGTGATAATGATATATTGTGTATTACACTGATAATGATATATTGTGTATTACTGTGATAATGATATATTGTGTATTACACTGATAATGATATATTGTGTATTACTGTGATAATGATATACTGTGTATTACTGTGATAATGATATATTGTGTATTACCGTGATAATGATATATTGTGTATTACACTGATAATGATATATTGTGTATTACACTGATGATATACTGTGTATTACACTGATAATGATATATTGTGTATTACTCTGCTAATGATATACCGTGTATTCCTGTGATAATGATATATTGTGTATTACTCTAATAATGATATACTGTGTATTACACTGATAATGATATATTGTGTATTATACTGATAATGATATACTCTATATTACACTGATAATGATATATTGTGTATCACTGTGATAATGATATATTGTGTATCACTGTGATAATGATATACTGTGTATTACTGTGATGGTGATATACTCTATATTACACTGATAATGATATATTGTGTATCACTGTGATAATGATGTATTGTGTATTACTCTGGTAATGATATACTGTGTATTACTGTGATGATGATATACTCTATATTACACTGATAATGTTATATTGTGTATTACTGTGATAATGATATATTGTATATTACTGTGATATTGATATATTGTGTATTTCTCTTATAATGATACACTGTGTGTTTCTCTTAGAATGGTATACTGAGTGCATTTCTCTGAGAATGATATACTGTATATATTTCTCTTAGAATGATTGGATAAGCTACTGAGCCTCTTGAGAGATATGTTTGTAAGTGGTGTCCTCTCCATAGCATTTTATTATAAAATTAGTCAAGGCAATTAACTTTCAGTATAGTAGCTAATTAGACACTACAGGGAGTTATATTTTATCACTTTAATCAGCAGTACTAGCAGCACTGGAATACAATGTGTGTTCCAATGTTCTTGTTGTTGTTTAACCCTAGCTGAGCGAATAGAGATGTTCAAACTTCTTCTTCTTCTTCTTCTTCTTCTTCTTCTTCCTGAGAGGGTCGTGTTGACAGAGCCTTCAAACACTCTTTCAATATGTCCAGTCAGAAGCAACTGTCTCCAACTGATCTTGTGGGATCCCAAGGGAGACCAGCTGAGCTCATGGATGTTATCCATCCGTCTTGTTCGTGATTATCATCATCATCATCATCATCATCATCATCACCGTTTTACGTCCGTTCTTCCACGATAGCATGGGTTAGACGGGTTGTCCTGTTATGGGCAGTGTCTGGTTGGCTGACCATGCCTTGCTCATACAGGAACTGATTCTGGCTTGATTTCTACAGCAGGATGCCCTTCCTAACACCAACCTCATTTACAGTGAGTGCTGGGTGCTTTTTTCCGTGGCGCCTACATGTCCACTTTACAGTGTGCGCTGGGTGCTTTTTTGCCGTGGCACCTCCACGACCTCTTTGCAGTGGGAGGGTGTGGAGCATATTGTCTATATGCTTCAGCTTGTACCCATGGGAGGTCGGGTACCCTGTATTACTGCGTGACGCCAGAGGTCCTGGTTGTGTGTCATCGCCTTTAAGAGGTGAAATTGGGTAAGTTCGGCTTTTATCACCTCATCCCAAGACTTCTTGGGTCTCCCCATTCTGCGGTTTCCATTGACTTCTAGTGCTCTGCACCTTTTTATGCAGCTGTCCTCCTTCATACGCATCACATGTCCATACCAACGCAACCACCTCTCCTGCACACTGCATTTGATTCCTCTTATGCTCAGTCTCTCTCTCAATTCATTTATGCCTTGCCGTTCGTGTATATTACTATTACACATCCATCGGAGCATGCAGGCTTCGTTTCTTTCTATTCTACGTAAGTCTTCCACCTTCAGCGCCCAGGTCTCACTACCATGTAACATTGCTGTTCGAATACACGCATCATACAGTCTGCCTTTCATTTTGAGGGAAAAGCCTTTTGCAGCTAGCAGTGGCAGTAGTTCCCTGAACTTCTTCCCTCCCGTTCTTACCCTAGTTATTGTACTTTCTGAACACCCACCTCCGCTGCTAATTCGGTCACCTAGGTAGCAGAAGCTGTCTACTCTTTCTACAGAACCCTCGCAGAGATTGGTGGTACTTGTTTCCTGTGGCTGTTTGCTGCTTGCTGTCTCAGCACAGCTGCTACATGTAAAGCCTACAATTCTTAATTAAGCTTCCTGAGATCCCGCTACATCTCTTGTGTACCCATTGTTTGCATTTGTGGCAGAGAATGGAGTTCCTACCTACATCTTTCCTACATACTGAGCAAGGCCATTTCCCTGAGGGGATCTGGGTTCTGTTTTCTCGTCTACTTACAAGGACCTTAGTCTTTATCATGTTGACTTTGAGACCCTTTCTTTCTAGTCCCTGCTTCCAAGTTTGGAATTTCTTCTCTAGTTCTACCATAGATTCAGCTATAAGTGCGAGGTCATCTGCATACAGGAGTTCCCACGGGCATCTGGTCTTAAACTCCTCCGTTATTGCCTGCAGGACTATGATGAACAGGAGAGGGCTAAGAACAGAGCCCTGGTGGACACAAACCTGTACGCTAAATTCCTCGCTATACTCTTTGCTAATCCTAACTTTGCTGACTGCTCCCCTATACATGGCTTGTACAGCTTTCACAATCCATTCATCTACTCCTAGTTTTCTAAGAGCCCACCAGATTATAGCACGTGGAACTCTGTCATAGGCTTTCTCGAGATCGGCGAATGCCAGGTAGATTGGTTGACTTTTAGCTAGGTACTTTTCCTGTAACTGCCTCACAAGAAATAGGGCATCAGTGGTGCCTCTTCCTGGTACAAACTCAAATTGCATCTCATCTAGTTTCACCCTGTCCCTAATCAACTGTGCTATAACGCTTTCTGTTACTTTCATGACCTGGTCCATCAGCTTTATACCTCTATAGTTTCCTCTATCTAGTGCATCACCTTTACCTTTGTAGCAGTTGACAATGATGCTACTGCACCAATCTTTTGGTATGGCACCTTCTAGTATTACCTGGTTGACAAAACGTGTGGTTATAGTGTGACCTACAGACCCAGATGCCTTCAGCATCTCGGCAGCTATACCCGATGAACCGGTTGCCTACCTCATCTTCATATCTTTGATTGCCTTACTTACTACGCTGCTGCTGACTTGTACCCTCTATAGTGTCTACTTGGGGTAGGGTCTCTTCTTCCCATGGATTCTCCTCATTTAGTAATCTATCATAATGGCTCTTCGATGCATCTTTCTTCTCAGCACTTGTGAGGGCAAGCTCACCTTTATCATTCCGGATACACTTCTCTCCAATGACATCACAATTCTCTCTGACACACTGCCTCGCAATCTTGAACACCTCCTGTTTCTGGTCCTCACGTTGCAAAACATGCTTGAATTTTCTATCCTCTGCTTCCCTCCTAGCTAAGTATACTTACCCTGGATTTCCTGCCGGCTGGTTTTTTACCATAAAATCTGTCCAACATTCTGTGACATTCTAACCACATGTCCATTATATAAAGTAATTTCAATGATAAATAAGAAGCTTCTCTCTAACTGCTTTTGTCTTTTTAGGTAATGGACAATTGAGACAACACTTTGTAGTGAGACACTTCAGTAACTAAACCAATTCCAGAATATTCTGGCTACTATACAACTAGTCAAAATATCTGAGGTTGTATTCTCTCTTTGTTATTGTTGTTTGTCAGTATCAGGAGAGTGTCAGACACCATGCTTCATGACATAGAGTTATGTCCCTCTACATTCTGAGTTCAAATCTTGCCAAAGTTAGCTTTGCCTTTCACCCTCACGGAGTTGATAAAATAAAGCACCAGTAACACATTGCGGTCAATTTAATCGACTTTCCCCTCCCCTTCAAATTGCTGACCTATAGTAGAAACAATTATTTTCATCCTTACGGGATTGATAAGATAAAGACACAGATATACACTGGGGTCAATTTAATCAACTTTCACTCCTCCTAAAATTGTTGGCATTGTACCTAAATCAGATACCATTCCTTTCAGCTTTACGGAGTAAATAAAATAAAATATCAGTAATGCACTAAGGTCAATTTAATCATCAATTTCCCCTCCTCCCAAAAAGTGTTGGCCTTGTGTCTAAAGCAGAAACCATTATTATTGTTGTTTGATCCCAGATTATCTTTCATCAGAGTTATGATCAATCAAATACAATTCATCTGTGACCATCCCATCTTTTTTGTGGCTACATAGTATCATGTTGTCTAATAATTTTTATGTCTATGTAGGATCATGATGTCTAATATTTGTTAAGGTAGTATGGTGTAAAATTGAGGGATATTTGGTTTTTATAACATCTCAAGCAACAACATGAAGCATTAGTTCCTCATATTTGTTCTGTATTGTGTCTGTGGCCAAGACTTTTAATGGACAAGCTCAGTCCACATAATTATAAATAGTAAGTTCACAGTTTGAGCTTGAAAACACTATTTGATAGAAAAATTGACTGTTTTTATTCATAGTTATTTACCAGGTCAATAATCAAATATGTTCTAGCTGTGACCATCTCATCTTTTATAAAGACAATATATCTAGTACTACGCTATCCAATGCTCTCTTTTTTCTATATAATATTATACGATGTGATTTGTAAGAAATTTGACAGCTACATCTAGGAGGTCAAACAACTGCATAGAAGTGTCCTTCTTAGTTTGTAGCAATAAATTCAAATCCCACATTAATTATTAAAGGGTGGTTTTTCTACTAGCATGGCATGTGTAGTGTGTATATTGATATTATACGCAAGTATATATACATGTAGATATGATACGTCAAATGAAATAGTAATTGGAAATATACACAGAAATTGAAGAGAGACTGTGTTACACTCTTTTCTGTAATCAGTAAAGTAATCCATGATACATTAAAAAAGACAATATTATATATAAACTGCATTAGGAGAAAATTAGTGATGGAAATATATGAACGTTTATATAAGCGTCTAACAAGTGTTATAATATAATGGGTGATAACTGGAAGTATTGACATTTGACAATTTTAAAGAAGTGAATCTTGAAATAAGCAATAAAATTATTTATATTTAATCAAGAGTTACGAAATTTAGTACATTAATTATGTAATATTCATTCATTATTTATTCAAAGAGGGCGGTGAATTGGCAGTATCTGTAGAGGGTTGGACGCCATGCTTTCTAGCATAGTTACGTCCCTTTACAGTCTGAGTTCAAATCCCGCCGAGGTTAACTTTGCCTTTCATCCTTACGGGGTCGATAAAATAAAGTACCAGTAATACACTGGATAATTGCTGGCCTTGTGCCTAACGTAGAAACAATTATTTATTCAAAGTAATCCAACTTATTTTACAAATGGGATAAAAAATATATTCTGGACGCTGTCCCGCACTTCTCCCTTTATTATATTATGATTTAGGGCAGTGAATAGGCAGTATCAGTAGAGGGTTGGACACCATGCTTTCTAGCATAGTTACGTCTCTTTACGGTCTGAGTTCAAATCCCGTCGAGGTTAACTTTGCCTTTCACCCTTACGGGGACAATAAAATAAAGTACCAGTAATGTACTGGGTAATTGCTGGCCTTGTGCCAAAAGTAGAAACAATTATATTATGATTTAGTTGTTTTGTTGATGCTCGTTTTTTAATGAGCAAGTTATAGGAACTCATCAAATTGGACCAAGGAAACAATGTTTCCATTCGTCTTTCTATTGCTGATAGTATCTCCCAGTCACAACTCATGGCAGAAAGAGCAATGTGAAATAAAATGACTTGCTCAAAGACGTAAGGCCCAGTCTGAGTATCAAACTTGCAACCTCACAATCACGAATCCTATTCTCTAACCGCTAAGCCACATGACTTAATTCAGTAAGTGAATGAGTTCTGGGATCTTGTGAATTGATTTGATCAATCAATCGAGCTATAGGAAAGGAGACAGCATCCATGACATTTTCAGGGTGTGTGTGACTAATGGAAGGAAGGTAAACTGTTATCTGTGCCAGATTGGAGACCTAGCACAGATACTTGCAACAAATTAGTCTACTAAAATCACCAAAATGCCAAGTGGTGGTGTTAAGCCTAGTGATTGATTAATTTTGCTGCCATAAGCTTAGAGATGGATGGATTCTATGAAACTGATGTACTTTTGATCTTGTTCTCAATCTCTTAAATAAACTAGAGGAGTATGAAGCCTTTAGTGATGTCCCTACATCTCCATGGCTTTTGCCATTCACCAATAAATCTAAGATATTGTGTCTATGATAGAAATCAATATTAAAATGTTAGAAAGAAGAATACAATTGTCATTCATATATATCGGCTTTTATTGAAAGCAGAGCATTATGTGTGTATATGGTTGAATACTGGTGTATGTGTGTGTGTTGGTATGTGCATGTATGTGTGAATGGCTGCATGAGAATTAACAAAAATTTACTAGAAGATAATAGGATATAATCTTCTGTATCATGGAACAGAATTGGGAAGAGAGAATTCACAGAATATTATGCCAAACAGTATAGTTTGAGTTTAATAGCAATGTCTCTATGAAATCATGTCTGTATGTGTATGAAAATGTAATGTATATGCATATATGAATCTGTACAACTATGTGAATCTAGATTTTCCTGTTCTTTGTAAATGTATGTTTCCCTTGAATTTTTGAATGCACACACACAAACACACACATATATATAAATATATATATATATATGATCATCTACATGAATTTATAAATGAACATTAACATTAATATCTATATGCATACATATTTATCTGTGTGTATATATATGAATATACATGTGTGTATGTGTGTGTATGTAAATATATATATATATGTATATATATATAGATATATATATACATATTATATATCAATATATATATTATATATATCATTATTTAAGGTCAGTTTTGATGATGATGATGATGTTATATGCACACTGACACACATGTACATAAATTCATATACATACATACACAGGTATCTACATTTTGAAATAGATAACAGGGATACAAATCACTTGTGTATCATGTGTAAAAAGAGTCAATTGTACACATGTGTACACATACAGAAATATATAGTGTTCAAAACACACACATACATATACAATTACATAGAGATTCAGTATGCAAATGTACATCAAACACAGAAGAAATATGTAACTACATATGAAAGCTGGAAGTTACAAAAGAGAAAATGTCTGCTTATTAACCCTCACCAAATACATCTACACATACACCAACAATAAATACACACATGCATTCAGAAGCAAACATATACTTAGACACAAAAGAAACATCACATACATATAGACACAAAATGGAAGCCCATATATCCATAGAGAAAAATCTCAAACATACACACTAGAAACCTACATATCATACAATGTATACAGATGCATGCAGATGCCTTTAAAAGCAAACATACAGGAAATTCCATTCATAGAGAGAGAGATTTATAAATATAGAGATATCACAATATGTATAATATATATGTAAAGCCATAAAATATATACACACATGTATGTATGTATATAAATATATATAAATAAATTTAAGGTAAAAGACTAATTGTCAGCAATATCTTTTGCATTTGTATTTATATTCTATATCCAAACCTGCATTGTTCTGGCCTTCTAACTCCAAACGTTTATATATATATATATATATATATATATTTGTGTGAATGTGTGAGAGTAAAATATCTATTTTATGGCTTTACATATGCATATATATATATATATATATATATATATATATATATATATATATGTATGTGATTTTTATTATATGAATTTATTTTAATGTGTATAAATATGCATGCATGCATATTTGAATTTATATACATTTATTTGTATACATGTATGTCTCCCTATCTCCCTCTCTCCCACACTCTCTCTCTTGTTTTCTTTTATATAAGTGTGTGTGTGAGTGTATATGTATATGTATATATATGTATATATATATATATATAGAGATATATAAATTCAAATAAAATAAAATAAATTCATATAATAAAAATCATATACACACACATGCACAGCACACACTATATACACACCTCACAACATACATCTACACACAACACAGATAATTTATAATCCATAGCAACTGTCATATACAGAAAGAATAAACCAGAGTTAAATGGTGCATGTCTATATATAAAGTAATATTGATGAAATTGTTGCATGGTATATGAGTGGGGTTGAATGACAAGACCTGTAGTTCAGCACTGTGTTCATTGGTGTGTGACCAGGTACTCAATCAGTTCACCAAAATCTGTGACAAACCAAGGTCACGCCCACTCAAAAGCCATCCTCTTTTATATTTTATCTAATTTTATTGTTTAATTTCTATTGTTATTTTCATACAATTCATTCTCAGAAAAAGATTATTTAAAAAAAACAAAAAACTAGATATAAAGAAATATAAAAAAATAAAGCAGGCTGTAAAACTTTTGGCCCCATACTTAGTATTTGGGATCACTTCGTATGTGATCGTGTGTCAGTTATCCACATGAATATGGATGCTTGTAAGTATCTGTGTGTATATATATATATATAGATATAGATTTCATCATCATCATCATCATCATCATTTTACATCTGCTTTTCCCTGCTTGCAAGGGTGGGACAGGTCTTATTCAGCACAGCATCACTCCACCTGTCACGGTCCTTCATCATCTCCATCGTGAGCTTCAGCGATCTGAGGTTTGTTCTCACTACCTCCGCCCATATTTTTCATGGTCTACCTCTACCACGTCTTCCCTCAACTGGCATTTCCTGGCACTTCTTCGCCCATCGGTCATCCTTCATGTGCATCACATGTCCATACCACTGCAGTATCTTCTTTCGCACACTACATTCTATCCCTTTCAGACACAATTTCTCTCTCAACACATCCATGCTGGGTCATTCACGCACATTGACATTGCACATCCAACGGAGCATACTTACTTCATTTCTCTCCAGCCATTGCATATCCTCTGCAGTTGCTGCCCATGTCTCACTACCTTCCAGCACCCCGCTCCTAACACAGGTACCATATAATGGCCTTTCGTATGCAGGGAGAAACCCTTCTTCATCAGCAGAGGAAGCAGTTCTCTAAACTTCTTCCAACCCGTCCTTATTCTAGATACTATGGCCTCTGAACACCCCCCCCCCCTCCCATGCTAATCTGACCTCCTAAGTAGCGGAAGCTATCAACCACTTTTACAGCACCCGCCTGCATTTGAAAAATGTGTCTATCAATGCGACTTCTACTCTCTAATTTCCCTGTACATCTACTGCATACGTATTTCTCCCTACCTGTTAGTTTGCTGCTACCCCACTACATCTTTTGTGTACCCAAGATATGCATTGAGTACATTTTATAGAATTTATGCCAGTTCCTTTTCTGCATATCGAACATGGTCATTTCCCTGTTTTGTCCTCTTTTCTACTCATCAACACTTTTGTCTTAGCTAGGTTCACTCTCAGTCCTCTTGCTTCCAACTTCTGTTTCCATAGCCAGAATTTATTCTCTAGCTCCTCTACTGATTCTGCTATAAGACCCAGATCATCAGCATAGAGAATTTCCCATGGACAGCCAATCTCAAAGCCCCCTGTTATGGCTTGGAGGACTATAATGAACAACAGCGGGCTGAGGACTATAATGAACAATAGCTCCTTTTCTAACACATCACTTTTTCCCTTGTAGAAATTAATGATTATACTGCTGTGCCAGTCATCAGGCATGCCTCAGCCCTGAATTATCTTATTGACTATGCAGGTGACAAATTCAGCTCCTAATTCCTCAGGTGCTTTCAGCATTTCAGCTACTATCATTAACAGTTCAGTGGCTTAACCATTATTCATCTCCTTAATTGTTTCTTGACTCTATAACTGTTTAGTTCGTTCATTTGGGCATCAGGGATACTAAGTACATTGGCATTGTTTCAAATGCACATGTGGTTAAAATGTTTCAGGAGAGAATCATTGGAGAAAATTAATTAGCAGGAACCCAGGGATTGACTCCCTAAGCAAGATAACATCTATGATCTCAGCTGGTCGCGCTTGGAGATCCAGCCTGATCAGTGGAGACGGTTGCTTCTGACACATGGGAGATGGGGTATGGACACACAAAGATTGCATTAAAAATTGTTAATTATTTAAATTGGAGCTCAACAGTGATCATTATCATGATCATTGCGACCGCAGTTGAACATTCCTGGCAAAGTGTTTCCATGATCCACAATTTTCCATTCTCCTGGCAACTGTTCCCTACTGAGGTTTATATCATTTGAGAGTTGATCACTGAAGGTTCAAGCAGGCCTTCCACTACTGCTTCTCCCGTGTGTTGGTACCCTCAATAATAGCTTGTGTGTATCTTCTTGCTTACTTCTCCAGCAATGCCCTGCAAATTGTAACCATCTTTGAGCAATTGTACTTGATACCTTGATACCTTGGGCAAGTTTTCATATAAACTTTCATATGTAATACGTTGATGTCAGTTTATGTCTTGTACAACCCTAAGTATTAGTGTTTGCTAACTTTACTATTACTTTTTATGGTTAGGGTTGCTTAAATAGTAATAGCGAGAGGACCAAATACAAAGGACTAATTTTGACTACATATAATGTTTCTATACAGGTGGCAGGGTTATTAGAATGTTGGATAGAATGCTTTGTGGTAATCATTCTGGCTCTCTGCTCTATCAGTTCAAATACAGCTCAAGAAAACTTTGCCTTTCTTCCAATGACAAAAAGTACCAGTTAAGTACTGGGGTAGATACTTCCTCTATATTTCTTTCTCACTTCTTTTCTCTTACTTTCTATCCTTCTCTGGAAGAAATCTGGTGTATGTTAATATGGGACCCTGGTGACCCCTTTGGGTGTTTTGGATCCATATCATCTATATATATAAAACTGAGGATGTCTATGTGGGGGGGGGGGGGGGAATCCCTAAAACTCGAGAAGCACCCAACCACTGTTTTCAAACTTTACACATGTAATACTTATGTTTCAGGGAGTGTTCTGAGCAAAATAATTTCAAATTTCAATGCTCTAGGGACCGCATTGGGCGATTTAGCGATTTCTCTCTATAATTCTTATTCATTCTCTTTTTAGATAGATACATACATATAACGTCGCGCCCTTATAATATCTGTCTGTATGTCTGGCTGTCTGCATTACGTCACTTCCCAAAATTCCCTCTGCATGCAGATTTTCCACTTGTGGCCCACTGCCTCCAGTTATTCTGCCACCCTTGCTCAAAACAATTCTCACACTCATTCCCCAAACAGTTGGTAAATGCACACAACTTCTTCCTCACATTTTAAGCCACAGTGTTACTTACTTACATACCACCAGACCCTTACTTCTTTGCCAGCCATGGTTGTGACGATACTAAGCTTAGCTAAGGCGGTTATATATTTCACACAACACTAAAAATGAAAGCTAGTAACTATGTATTAGTCAGTCTCTTCTTCATACCGTGAGCAAAGAAAATCCAACTTTTAGTGGAGCGAGTGAAATAAAGTCAAAGGCGTTACGTCTAGCCGATTTTTCCAAAATTTCAAGGCATATTATGCACATAAAAAAATTCATTTTCTTGATCCCCTAGGGCCTGCATTAGGTGAAAACTTGCATTTTTCCTTCTTCACCAAGGAAAATGTTAAAGATTATCCAGCCATCAGAGTATTCGGTTTATTTTCTTTATATATTGTTGAGGCATGCAGTTTTTCCACGATTAGTCTGTTGGCGGCCCGCGTTCTAAAATACCTTATCCCGTGCAACGCCGGGTGCCACTGCTAGTTGTTTCTATATTAATTTATGTTTTAGTAGTGGTGACATTTCTAATATCTTAATCAGTTAAAAAGTTAACATGTTGGCCAGAGAAGAAATATAGTATATTGGATTCCCTCTATATACTCATGTATATCATCATCACTATTTAACATCCATTTTTCTTCGCTATCATGGGTTAGATGAGTTGACCCATTGTGAGACAAGTCAGATCAGATGACTGTGTCTTGCTCATACAGGACTGTTTAAGTCATATCAATAGATAAACCACACCTTCATTTTGCATAGAACACTTTAACAGTCTCATCTATACACTTTAAATTGAGCTTTTGTAGGTCCAGTAAATAAACCACATGATGTTAATTCGCATGGCAATTTCAATATATATATATTGAGTCTGGTTAAATTTAAAATGACATATAGGGCAATACTAAATATTGTATTGCAATTTAGTCTTGGTATGTATTATTGTTACTTCAGTTAAGATATCCCCATTCTACTCCATTATTTTAGTTAAGTAAAGTTATTTACTTGACACAAACTGTAATGTCCCCTTCAACTGTGAACTTGTGTTTTAGCTTTTCGCAGGTTAACATTTAGGCTTTTATTTTCGACTTATTTTACTAAGTGTATATATATATATATACTATATATATAAATATAATGTATGCATATATGCATTCATATATATATGTATATATACACATACATATATACATACACATGTTCATCTGTGTATGTACACACACATATATGTGTGTATGTGTGTGTGTAATAAACAAATGCGATGACACTTAGAAGTCAATATAATGTTAGAATATTGTCTATTGTGTCTAAACAGAAAATGTCTCTGTATTATTGATAAATTATAGAGGGAAAATTTGGCAAAGTTTCTAACAAGAAAATATTCAGAACATTTTATGAAAATTCTTTATATCTATATATCATCATCATTGCTGTGTGTCTACATGTGAGAATACATATCTGAGGAACTTCCGATTCCAGAGTCAGGAACGAACAATATTTGATCATTCCTTGAGCTGATTGGTAGTGAAACATACGTAATATGTAATTAGATATGTATATAATGCAATACTGATTATTTGTTCCCATTTATTATTATTATTACTATTTCATTTATCTTGCGAGTTATCACCAAGTCACAACCAGTGACCTCAATACACAACAAGGTCCGCCATGTTCAAGAAAGAACATATATACACATACATGTATTTTTAGGTGTTTAGACTTGAGATGTACTTATATTGACAGAATCTTCCTCAGTATATGGGCAGTTCCCATCAGTATTATCTTTTATATTTCTTCTATATGCGGGTTTCATGGGGTTTGCGATAAGTAATTATTAGACCCCTTAAGTATCATACGGACCCCCGAAAACCATGATGAACTAAAGAAAATGATTGCACATGCTGTGGGGGCCAGTATAAAACTGACCCTTAAGGAACATATGTTCAAATTTAATGGAAAAACATATGCCCAAAAGGAAGGAGCAGCCATTGGCATTAGCATTGTAGGTGACATAGCTAACCGATTTATGGTATGGTGGGACAATAAACTTAAGAAACAATTAGAAGACAACAATCTCTTAACCCTGATTATGTACTCCCGTTACGTTGATGATATAAACATTGTAGTAAAAACACCCCCACTAGAGAACAGTCAGGAATTAGAGAAAAACACAATGGAAAGTATCCAGCAAATAACTAACTCTATCCACTAGAGTATCAAAGTTACTATAGACTACCCAAGCAAACACCCCAACCGTCGATTACCTGTACTAGACACAGAGCTCTTGTTAGAAACCATTAATAACAAAAAACAAATCCTCCATTTCCAAACCCATGACTTCCAAATATCTGATCCACCGAAACTCAACTGTTTCGGACCATACCAAAATCAACATACTGATTGCGGATTTGGTACGGGTGATGAGAAACATGTCCCGCATGTGCAACTCCAAAGAATTAGAGAGACACATACAACAATTCATCCACCGTATGCAGTTCTCTGGCTACAATCAGAGAGATAAAATCAGAGTATATAGAGGAGCCAGAACCAAATGGGAAAAAATGGTAAATAATGATACAAATGGGACCTGCCCCTTGTATAGGAGCAAATTTTGGAATAGAATAGAAAGAACTAGGAATAAGGTTAATAGAATAAACTCATGGTATGATAGCAATAAATACCAGAGTGTAATGTTCATCAATACAACCCCTAGAGGTGAACTAGCTTACAAATTTAGAAGGGCCTTAGATAAACTTAAACTAAATATTAAGATAGTGGAAAGACTAGGTACCTCCATAAAAACACTATTTAGTAATACATACCCTTTTCAAAGACCTCTCTGTATAGATAGGAAATGCATAATCTGTAAGCTAAGCTCCCATAATAACTGTAAAACTAGAAACATAGCATATAGCATAAGATGTACTGAGGGACAATGTAAAAATAAGGATATAATGTACATAGGTGAGACAGCTCGTAGTATAGGAGAACAATTAAATGAACACTGGTGAGAACTCCAAGATAGAAAAGACTCATCAATACTCCACCAACATGCTAAAATTGAACATCAGGGCAAATTAGAGTACATAGAAATAAAAATAAAATCTACACACAGAAAAGACGCAATGATTAGACAAATCACAGAGGCAATAAACATAAATGAACTCCAACCAAAATTAAATAGAAAACATGAATAGAATAGCAACATCACAACTTATAATTAAGGACAATGAAAACACACACACATAGAACAAACAACTAACTAGTAACATGTAAATAAACAAATAAATAAACAAATAAAAACACACCCAGAAACCCAGATGTAACACATGCGCAAACTAAGCACACAACACACACGACAACAAGATGGCGTAGGACAGAACAAAGGAGAGGCACAAAATAAAGAAAAGAATAAATTGAAGTGAAAGCAACTGGTGCGTGTGTTTCTTATTGGCAACATGACCCTCCCAAAGTATAACACTATATATATATTTGGGTGATTGGCAGTTGCCAAAATTACAGTTTGTATTTATTTTCTTGATTTATTCTTAAATTGAGTCTGGCAAACCCTATTGTCCATAGTTAGTATTTTTTTCACCTTAGCGAATCTGGTCCCTTACGATTTGAACACATATATGTATATATCTGTGTTTATCTTTCTTTTATATTCAATTATAATATATATATATATATATTATGAAATACTGTTGGCTTCATGCTCACAATAATTTCTATATTTTCATTTATATATATATATATATATATATATATATACTATATATACTATATATACATATATAAATATATGTATACAGACACTTATGTGTTTGTGTGTGCGTGTGTGTGTATATGTGTGTATAAGTATGTACTTGCTTGTGCGCATTTGTTTAGTGTAGTGGAAATGTGTTTTATGATGTGTTTTGTTTACTTTATATCCCCAACTGTGTAAAGGTATTGAGAGACCTGCTAATATTGTTTAAAAATTTAAATAACATGGAAGATCACTCACAAAATAAATTAACAAAAACTATATTTTCGAATATTAGAAAATAATAGAAAATTAAATATAACATATTTGGATATTATTGATAAACAGGAACAAAACAAAATGAGACATAATGAAATAGAAAAAAAATTACTAAGAATAAAATTTATTTTTTAGGAATTTTTTATATATATTTTTTTTCAACATTAATATTTACTAAAGAAATAGGTGAAACATAAATATATATTCTATAAAAGAGATGGAGGGTGAAAAACTCTATATTTGTGTGTGTTTGTGAAAGATTGAGGGTAAGATGTGGTAGGCGGGAGAATAAATAGGAATTTATCATGAAGAATGGAAAGGTTTGTAGAGTTTCATTGAGCTATTATATTGGACATGTTAGGAATCAGTTCTGAATAAAAATGGAAAAAAAAACTAAAATTAATTCTGCATATTTCTTCTTCCAAAGAATATTTACTGAACTTTGCACCTGCAATCTGTCGCAAGAACTGCATGCTAAATTAATGATATGATATATGTATTTTATATGCACGCACACACACTGAAATATATATATATTATACATACTACACATATGTACATACATATATATAAATATCATCATCATATATCCATTTTCCCTGCTATAAATTTTGGATATATATATATATATATAAACCCATGTTTCAATATTCATAAAAATGCATGCATAAATGTCTTCTTGTTATATTACATATATATAGATACATGTGAATATCTGTGTTCATGCTAAGGTTTCTTAAATTTTCTTTTATCGTTTGTTAAAGTTCCATTTCTATCAAATGTAAAAGAAAAATCCCAAGAAACACTATTTATATAATTTTCCCAAAGAAAAACTAAAGAACAAAGGCTCAAAAGAAATAAAGTAAATTTTGAGTGAGGAAAAAAAATGAATATATAAACAAGAAAATAAAAATGGATACTTCAATTTCTTTTTATGAAATATATAAATTGAATAAACCTGCATTTCTATGGAAAGCAGGTGATTGAAGCCTTGAAAAATATATTGCTTCTCAAAGGTTTGAAATGGCTGTAAATAGATGAATTGAAGAAGCTACATGTTTTATCAAAGGTTTTCATCATCATTATCGTTGTTACTGTTAGTTATTATTTTCATCATCAGCGCTTTAGTTTTGGCAGATGTTATACCAACACTATACCAAAAGAACGAGCCATAACCAATTACCAAAGTTCCTTTGGCTCATTCCTTCTCCTTCAACTTTCTAAATACCCTTCATAGGATTCCTGCTGTTCCCAGCAAGAAATTTGAGGTCAGTAAACCTCCTGACAGGACTCCATTGCTGTAATAAGCATGTTAGTGTTACAATAAAAGCACCCTTTCCCCCCTATACAATTGCAGTGCTAGTGCCCATGACAAAAAGCACCCAGTCCTCTCTGTAATAGGGTCATTTTAGTGTCACAATAAAAAGCACCCCTGCTTCCCTATACAGTGGCAGTGCTAGTGCCATGGCAAAAAGCACCTAGTCTACTCTCAAAAATGTTTATGCTAATTCCACATAAAAAGCACCACTTTCTCCTTATAGAGTGGCAATGCAGGTGCCATAACAGAAAATATTCAGACCACTCTGTAAGATGTTCAAGCTGGTGCCACAGCAAAAAGCACCTAGTCCACCTTGCAAGGTGGTAGTGGTGCTGCCATGAAAAAAACAACTAGTCTATCCTGTAAGATGGTCATACTGGTGCTATGACAAAAACACACAATCTAAATTCGTTGGCATTAGGAATGGCACTGAATTATTGAAAACCAAAATTCGGAGTGCATGAGCAGGATCTGATCATTTGATCTGTCTAACTTCATAACTTGCGAGCATGGAAAATAGACATCAAACAGTCTTAATGATGATGATGATATTGATTTACTTATTTTTGTAGGGATAGTTTTTATATTTTCATCATATATTGTATCTGTGTTTCTATTACATGATTAATTTGCAGCGAAAAATCCCATTGCAATATATATTTTCAATAGTAGCTTTTGACTTGGTCATCATATCTTTTTCCACCTGCTTTGAATCCAAATTTTCTACTAATCTGCTTTTAGTTTATCTTTTTTACCAAATGCTCATGTCTCTCTTTGTATTCATTCTGTATCATCTCCCTCCATTCACTAAATTATTGATACATTCCTCTATTTTGCTATACATCACTCAATTACTATCGTGCTGCATTCATGCGGCACACTTTTTATTTGAAGTAAAGTTTGTTCTAATCGCTTGTTCTTATGCAGCCATAACAGTTTGTCTTTGTGTTACTCTTTCAAATCCTTCATCATTTGATTTATTCATCTCCCACTGTATATTTTCTGTTTCACTGGTAAACTATCCATGAAACAATTTTCTTTCCTTCCAATTTTTCAGTTACACCTTTATTCCTATATATATTTTTTACTGTGTCTATGTTTGTTGCTATTGATCTTCTTAGATGCATATCCAAGCTTCCTTCATGTTTTCCTATCATATCTCTCTAATCATATAATTAATAAATGTATGTTGTCTGGCTGTTATGCTACGTAACCACCTCTCTCTCTCTCTCCTTCTACTCTTTACAGTCTACTAACACTATTTGTATCTTTTTTCATGGCTTTTTTCAGGAGAGCTTCTATGAATGGTGGCATAGGGAAAATAAATGGAGGAATAAGCAACAGATCTTGGATTATCCTTAAGCTGGTAATTAGGCCTAAATGCTTATAACTGAATGAACTCTACTAAAAACACAAAGATGTCAAATGTGTTAAATTGGATGACATCTTAAGTCTACCACCCCAGATTAGTATAACACATTGTGTATTATAAACAACATTTGGTACATTTGTAAATTTCATCAAGTTTGCTTCTTTTTCCTCTAGAGGAAAGCCTTCCTGTATCTCAGTATAAAATGTAATCCTAGTGTTGATACTTTATATGAGATTCCTTCTATTACAAAACTAATATAAAAAGGTACATTTGTCAATATTAATTCATTGCTATAAATAATGATGTGTTGCATGCACCGAGTTGCTATCAAATAGGGTGAAGGCTCTTAAAAGATGGAAAAAGAAGTTGCTATTGGTCGCTGAGAAATTAAACTCCATATCTCCCAGATGCTGGCTAGATGCATTAAGTCCAGAGATTAAGTCCAGAGATCACAACTCTTTTTGTATTAATTTTGTAGCATTTTTGCACATGACCTTATTATTAACTTTATCTTCTCAGCACTTTGCAAACGTCTGAGTGATTAGCTACATATACACAGTGTTTATCAATTAATTAATTTATTTAGATATTTATTATTATTGGGAAAAATAACTTAAGATATTTGTTTTGGTTCTTTATATTGAGTTTGAATCCTCCCAAGGTCAACTTTGCCTTTCATCATTTTGAGGTTGATAAAAAAGTGCCAGTCCAATACTGGAGTCAGTTCTTTATATATATCTCTTTGTCACAGCCTTTCACTCATTATCTGGAAAGGTGGATACCATGCTTTGAAGCCTAAAGTTACACCCCTTTATGATCTGAGTTCAAATCCCGCCAAGGTTCACTTTGCCTTTCATCCTTATGGGGTCAATAAAATAAAGTACCAGTAATGCACTGTGCCAAAAGTAGAAACAATTATTTGGAATGTCCTAATATGGAGATAGGATGGGATCTACCAGGTTCAAAATGTGACTCCATCAGGTGTTATGGGTCGATACACACATGCATCATACAATTAAACATTTCAACTAGGCAGAGCTATCTCCCATTATGCTGCTAACTACTAGTATGTTATTTGAACCCTTAATCAATGTAGACTTGGGCCTCCAAAACAA
This sequence comes from Eledone cirrhosa, assembly GCA_964016885.1. NCBI lineage: Eukaryota > Metazoa > Mollusca > Cephalopoda > Octopoda > Eledonidae > Eledone > Eledone cirrhosa. The sequence continues at coordinate 32,823,610 of OZ024747.1, read as the reverse complement.
AACAAACACTTGATTAGCATCTACCAGAGAAGACCTTTCACAACAAAAATGTTTTGGTCTGCAAAGAGGTTAATATCTAAGACTTTGACTTAGAAGCTCCTACGTCTTCAGACACATGAGATAGCCAAAGTGTTCCAGAGACCAAGGTCAATTGCATCTATGAATACATCATTCCAACTTACTTAGACTGAGAAGCTCCAATGTCTTGAGACACATGAGGTAGCCAAATTGCTCTAATGACAACAGTCAGTTGCATCTATGAATACATCATTCCAACTTTTGGTGGCAGGTTTCAGATCTCAGTCGATTGTCTGCTGTCAGTTCGTCTTAGGATGTCCTTTTTGCCTCTTTGATTAGCATGTCTCTCACTTGTGAGTCATGTAATATGTCCCAACCAGCCAAGTTGATGTTTGCACATGATGTTAAATATATTGCTGGTGGGTTTGTTGATGGGCTTCTTTGTTGGTGAAGAAGTCATGCCCCCTGATGCTAAGCATTTTGTGTCAAAATCATCTAATTGGTTCTTTTAGCTGGTCTTCATACTTCACATTTCACACCCATACATTGATATCTAACTTCTCTTAAATGCAGTTATGTTGCACGTGGTCAGTCCCAAATGAAATGAATATAAATCCACATTTGAAATCTATTACAACCTCCTGTTTCACCATGAATAGTAACTGTTTAGTTTGAAGTACATGAGGAGAAAAATAACTATCATTTAAAAATATATTTTCAGTGTTGTGGCTTCTTTTATTCAAAATACTTCATACACATTTCTCAAATTGCAAATTAAATTACACATATCTTATTGCGATGTTGAAAGAAAATAATTGGATTTCACAAGTTACAGATAGCAACAACACAGACAGAAATGATGTCTTAAAACATAAAACCAGAGTAGCCATATATTTGTAATTTACTAACTATTGGTGATGTATCAATCCATATCTTTATAGAATAAGATGGAGCTGTTTTCTTATCAATATATTCTGGACTGTGAATATGTTGATACAAATTCTCCTGAATATTTTTGTGTTTGTTGCATATGGTCCATTTCCAACAGAATGAATAGAAAACTCCTTCCAATTCTATTCAAATCTCCTGCTATATCATGGATAAAAATCTTTAATCTCTAAATTATTGTTAGAAAAAAATATATGCAATTTATTTTGAGAGGAATTTGCATTATCACAGCTTCTTTTAATCTTATATATGTGTGTGTATGTGTGTGTATGTGTGTGTGTGTTTGTGTTTGTGGGTGAAACAAATGGATTTCCATCAGTTTCAATGATGATTGTTCGAGCAGTTTAACCAGAAGAACTTCCAACTCATGTAATTGTAATGCAAGTGGCTGAGAATTTCATAGACATTTGTAGCCTTAGCATAATTCTCAGGATATTCGGCATGATAATGTACAAGCTAGAGCATTATTCAATTTATTAAATACTCTCTATCACTTTCTCTCTCTCCTTCCCTTTATGCATATATAGATATGTAAAATATCTCTATAACCTCTCTTCATCTCCCTCTGCATTGATTACTCCCATGAAACATTTTTAGTCCTGAAGAGTTTCATTTATAGGTTTATATCAGAAATAAAATATAGATAAAGGAAGGGTGTTGATAAGGTCACTGCCAAAATCATTGTTTTTTTTTTAATCACTGCTCCCTTGAATAATGGTAAACAAAAAAAAAAATGTTTAAATACAAAATAAAAACCATTGGCACTTACTATTTTGTTGAATGAGGTTAGTGTATTTCTACTAAATATGTGATGTTTGGTTCAACATTTCTGAACTTATGCATATATCCAGTATAGAACTTTATTTATTTACTAATTTATTCACTGAAATCCAGTTTTAACACTATATAATGATAGAAAGCAGATCATTATTTCGGCCATTTTGTTCCATAATATTGAATATAGTGTTTTTCAGGTCTTTGATGGCCAGAATTCAGTCTTTCCTAAAACAAGTCAGTTAATTCTTCTGGAATTTCTTCTTCACTTAAATAAACACCATAACTAAATTTATCTAACTAGAATCTGGATCTTCAATACCTTACGCTAGCCCTAAAATATTTTCAAAGTACAGTTTGGTGAGCTGATGAACTGATTGATCTCTTGACACAACTGACTCTGACCATACATGATCACAATAAAGTATTATACATTTTATGTATGGTATGATCCCATAATTCCTGAAGTAGTCACAGGGGTGTTGTAGTGGCATACAGTGTTTCTAAGGTATTTTGTAATCCTGGCAGAGCTCATCTCTCTCCAGGTCTGAACATAGCAGATTTCTTCCAGGATAGAGAGTGTATTGGAAATGAATGAGAAAGAGATATAGAGGAAGAATTGACCCCAGTACTAGACTAGAACTTATTTTTATCGATCTTGAATAAATGAATGGCAAAGTTGACTTCAGCAGGATTTGAACTCAAAGGGCAGAGAGCTGGAACGAATAGCCTGAAGCATTCTATCCAATGTTTTTATGTCTCTGCTAATTCACCACCTAAAAATGCGTTTTATATAATTATGAAAATTTTGATAAAACTCTGATTTTTTATAGTTAAATAATCCACCTATTAGAGGTCAACACCCTTGGCAATGATCTAGATTTTTCTATCTATAAAGTTAACTATAGCATAAAGAAGATTTGTGAATCTTGCTAAACAGTCTCTTTTGGAGAACCATCTGACTACTTCTTTTAAACAAAATTTTACATACTATTCGTTTTGATAAAAAATCAAGCTTTTTGTATAGGTGATCATATTTGTGATGCGATTTTATGGATAGTTTTCATAACTGTAAAAATGAATAATGTAGAACTGAACTCAAGTTTGATTCCAGGATACATATTTTTTCAAATGCACTACAAGGCCTTTATGCCTTCTGGCTATTGAGATAGTTGTGATCGATATCAAATTTTCTAACTGAACTTTTGTTTTATCATACCATAATCTAATAGCAATAACAATAGATTTCTCACTTGTGTCAGTTTTTAGATATTTTACAAATAATATATTTTCTTTCAATTTAACCACCAGCATTAAAATAAAGTTTAGGAGACAGATCTGGTTATTGACAACTGTGAACTCATCAATCTAAAACTGCAAAATTAGCTGTTTTCAATCTATCAAGTAGTTGATCTTCAATATTCACAGACATCTCATCAATTTGTCTTCAAATTGAAACATTGCTTTATAATAAACTGTTTAAGATACCTGAAGTATTTTCATGCATTACATTTCAAACAACATTTTCTAATAAAAACTTTATGACCTTTTCAGTAATTTTATGACAACAGCCACTTTTTTTGCAACAATTTTCTCATCATTGCCAGCATCTAATTCAGGATTTTTTCTTTATAACATGTCGAAATAGATGCAGGCTCAGTAGAATGGTGTTCAAAATTAGTTTTCAACGTTTTAAAATACCTAATACTGTAAAAGAAATGTTATGGATTATTGAAGAACAGAGAGTGTTTGCAATTTGAAAGATACGAGACCCAAATGCAGAAAATAACTGTAATAACAGTCGATAATTATAGACAATAGTTGAGAAAATTAGATAAATTATCTTTAGAGATGGAAAGTGCATAGCATGGAAATCAGAGAGTCACTCCAGGTAGATAGAGCTGCTACTTCTCTGAATTGAGAGACCACAGCTTCGATATTACAGACATGTGGTTAGAATGTCTTGGGAAATAATTGCTGGACAGATTTTATGGGCAAAACCAGACAGCAGAAGATCCAGTGATAGCTGGGTGGTTAACCCGGCAATGGACTACCGTCCTGTCCAGGGGGTTGTCTTGTAATCTCAGTTGCTTCACATCACGGAAAAAGAGATAAGCACCAGCCTGATGAGCCTTTGGGCTCGAAACGACTTTAAAAAATATATATATATAAATATAAATATATATATATATATATTTATATATATATATATATATATATATATATATATATATATATATATATATATATATATAGGTTTGTTGGTTCACCACTGGATAAAATTGGTCATTCCGTATGGTCAATCTTGATGTAATATTATGTAGAGTACTCAATGTAGTGCAGTTCACCCATCTTCATTTGTGTAGTTGGTGGTGCTAATACGGAGTTAATTATTATAAATGAAATAACAGGAGGCTGGACTTATATATATATATATATATATATATATATATATATAAATATATATATATATATAATAAGGGTTGACGGACCCAGCATATTTATCAATGCCAGTACCGGTTGTATCTCAGCGCACTCAATGGGCAATGTAAGATACATTACCAGAGTATACACATAGTTATTTGCCTCAACACAACACACGTAATACAGGTGCCTATAAGGTTCCCGGACTCGAGTTTCTGCCACACTAATGCAGCAGTAAGGTGCACTGCACCATCTGTCTGCATATATTATACAACAATGCACAATCGGTTTATGCGGCTTCATCAGCGGGTATTGCCTAGTCAATAACCAATCGATCGACATAATCCAATATATATATATTAATAAAAGGAATTCCAACTTTGTCTGATTTACTCGTTTTATTTACAATCCTTTAAAATTTATAATGGTATTATAATGAAATAGTATGGTAGAATATTAAATGTTAAGTGTTAATTGAAATGCTCATGTTATTTTTACTCTGGAGTTTTGCTTGTTTATCACAGGGTCACAAGGTTATTACAGGGTCATAACCTTAGTAAAATGAATATCAAAATTCTACTTTGGTATTGAGTACTTTTTCAATCAGTTATCAACCACATACGGATATATATATATATATATATATCCATATGTGGTTGATAACTGATTGAAAAAAGTACTCAATACCAAAGTAGAATTTTGATATTCATTTTACTAAGGTTATGACCCTGTAATAACCTTGTGACCCTGTGATAAACAAGCAAAACTCCAGAGTAAAAATAACATGAACATTTATATCATCACCATCGTTTAATGTCCATCTTCCACGCTAGCATGGGTTAGACGTTGTTGTTCCATTTGATGCGGGAATGGACAGGAGACTGAGTCTCGCTTGCACAGAAGTGTCTCTGGCAGGTTTTTTACAGCTGGATGCCCCTCCTAACACCAACCACATATATATATCTATATATACAAAATTATTTGTCTCTCTGACTGTTCTTTTCCTTATGCATTCTCAAATTGCTCAACCAAATCAACTCAAATTTTACAAGGTTAACCCTGGGGTTAACAACATGTAATTTATATTTTCATTTGGATTAAAACAATATAACATTTTATCTAAAATAATCTTTCTATAGTCAACTATATTAAATGGACATTTTATTAGACTATCACAATGACAATGACGTCACATTTTGTATATGAGTGTGTATGTGTTTGTGAGTGTGTGTGTTTACGCGTTTGTTACGTACATTAGGCCTTAGTCAGTTACATGCACATACATCTTCACGTAAATATTTAATCAGATACTCAAAGAATTAAACACACACACACATCTACACATATGATCACTGACAAGTATATGTGTGTGGTGTATGTAAGAGTGTATGTGTGTGTGAATATATATACCTTTCTGTGACACTGACTTAAACGCTGGGGGTGAGACTATGTATGTTGTATGAATGTATGCCTGTGTGTGTTTGTTATAAGTTTGTGTGAGTGGATGTGTGTTTTTCATGGGTGAAATTCTGTTTGTGTTTGTATGAATGTATGTCTGTGTGTGAGTGTATGTGATCCTGTTCGTTTATATTTATATTCCCATACCGTTAAATTTGTGGCTGGAGCAAAGCTCTGACTAGACAGAGAGTGACCTGGTGGTGGAACAGCATGGTAGATAGGGCCAATAGAGATAAAAGACTAGCGTGGAATGCTTGGAAAAATGGCGAGATTAGAGATGGATACACAGCCGCTAAGAGAGAAGCAAGACATCAGATGTACTTAGCACGCAGGGAAGATCAGAGGCGTGCCGTGTTCCACATTGCAAGGCAGTGTCAATGCAAATCAGGATGTTGTTGGAGATAGGTGTGTCCGGAATGATGCCGGTGTACTTAGTGTTACGACTTATCAAAAATAGGAGGCCTGGCAATGTCATTATGAGAGACTGATGAATGTAGAGAACGAATGGGAGAGAGAGAAATTACCCCCAGTAGACCCCACAGAGGGACCAGCTATTGAGATTGACGAATATAGGGTCCAAGAGGCAATTAAGGAAATGAAAAATGGTAAGGCTGCTTGACCGCCGGGGATAGTTGCTGAGATGCTGAAGTGATCAGGAGACGTAGGCACTAAACTGCTTGAACGCATCGTCAATCAAGCTATATATGGCGGTGTCATACCTAAAGACTGGTGCAGCAGTATTCTCATAAATTGCTACAAAGGTAAAGGGGATGCTCTGGGGAGGAGCAATTATAGGGGCATAAAACTGATGGATCAGGTTATAAAAGTGGCAGAAAGACTATTAGTGCATCTAATTAGAGAAAGGGTCAAATTAGATGAGATTCAGTTTGGTTTTGTGCCTGGGAAAAGTACATCAGATGCCCTCTTCTTAGTGAGACAACTACAAGAGAGGTTCTTAGAGAAGAATAAGCCACTTTACTTAGCCTTTGTTGACCTAGAGAAGGTCTTTGATAGCTTACCCCGATCTGTCATCTGGTGGTCCCTAAGGAAACTAGGTGTCGAGCATTGGCTTGTGAGGATGGTGCAAGCTATGTACAGAGGTGATGTCAGTAAAGTGAGAGTAGGAATGGTGTTTAGTGAGGAATTCCAGATACAGGTAGGCGTTCATTAGGGTTCAGTCATCAGCCCGCTCTTGTTCATTATAGTCTTCCATGCCATAACAGAGGAGTTTAAGACTGGCTGCACATGGGAACGATTTGGTTCTTATAGCAGAATCAGTAGAGGAACTAGAGAATAAATTCTGGCTATCGAAATAGCAGTTGGAATCAAGAGGACTGAGAGTGAACATAGCTAAGACAAAAGTGTTGATGAGTAGGAAAGAGGACAAAACTCTGATTCCATCAGGGTAATGGCCATGTTGGATATGTAGAAAGGAACTGGCATAAATTCTATAAGATGTACTCAATGCAGATCTTGGGTACACAGGAGATGTAGTGGGATAGCAGGCAAACTAACTGGTAGGGAAAACTACATATGCAGTAGATGTACAGGGAAATTTGACAGTAGAAGTTGCAGTGATAGACACATTTTTCAAATGCAGGTGGGTTCTATGGAAGTGGTTAATAGCTTGCAGTACCTAGGTGATCAGATTAGCATGGAAGGGGGTGTTCCAAGGCCATAGTATCTAGAATAAGGACGGCTTGGAAGAAGTTTAGGGAGCTGCTTCCTCTGTTGACAAAGAAGGTTTTCTCCCTGTGTACGAAAGGCTGGCTATATGATGCATGTGAAAGATGCGCGCTGCTGTTTGGTAGTGAGACATGGGCAGCAACTGCAGAGGGTATGCGACAGCTGGAGAGAAATAAATCAAACATGCTCCATTGGATGTGCAATATCAATGTGCATGTACGACCAAGCATAGATGAGTTGAGAGAGAAACTGTGTATAAGAGGGATAAGTTGTAGTGTGCGGGAGAGAAGACTGTGATGGTATGGACATGTGATGAGCATAGAGGATGACTGCTGGGTAAAGAAGTGCTAAGAAATCCCAGTAGAAGGAAGATGCAGTAGAGGAAGAGTATGAAAAATATGGGCGGAGGTGGTGAGCGCAGACCTCAGATCGCTGAATCTCACGGAGGAGTTGACAATAGGACTGTGACAAGTGGAGAGAGGCTGTGCTGAATAGGACCTGTCCTACCCTTGCAAACAGGGAAAAGCGGACGTAAAATTATGATGATGATGATGATGATAAATTAGCATTTGCTTATATTTATTTAATTTACAATGCATACAAAAATAATAATTAATATATATTTCTTTTGGATGTTGATACTTATTTGTTTACAATATTGGAAAATTCCTCTCATACTTACAGCTGTTCGATTTGAATTTAAGAAGCTTCAGTTTTCTGTCAAACTAAGTTAACAAATCTCAGAGTCAATCCCTCAAGGTAGTTGGACTTGATCACTCTACTACATGTTTCTCCAATGGGCAACTCTATGTTGGTTGTTCATGAGTTGGAAGCAGCAACAATTTATTCACTTGGACACCAACAACAAATTGCAAATTGAATATTGTTTACCCTGAGGTGCTTCAAGATTGACAGATTTTCATTTCAGAATTCTATTATCATTACAGTAACCTGGGAAACATCGGGTCATTCAGGTAGTATATATACACACACACACACATATATATATCATCATCATTCATCATTTCATTTTTTTACGTCCGCTTCACCCTGCTTGAAAGGGTGGGACGGGAACTGATTCTGGGTTGATTTCTACAGCTGGATGCCCTTCCTAACACCAACCTCATTTACAGCGAGTGCTGGGTGCTTGTTTTTGTGGCGCCTACATGTCCACTTTACAGTGTGGGCTGGGTGCTTTTTTGGCGTGGCACCTCCTGGACCACTCTACAGTGGAAAGATGTGGACCCCAGTCCCTATCATCTCATTTCTACAGCTGAAGCAATGTGAAATAAAGTGCCTTGCTCAAGAAAACAACACATCACCCAGTCTGAGAATTGAACTCACAACCTTTCAATTGAGGCCAATGCTCTAACCACTAAGCCATGTGCTTCCATATATATATATATATATATATATATATATATATATATATATATATATATATATATATATATATATATATATATATATGTATATATATATATATGTATATATATATATATATATATATATATATGTATATATATATATATATATATATATATATATATATATAAATATATATATATATATATATATATATGTATATATATATATATGTATATATATATGTATATATATATATATATATATATTATATATATATATAAATATATATATATATATATATATATATGTATATTATATATATGTATATATATATATATATATATATATATATATATATATATATATATATATATATATATATTTATATATATATATATACATATACATATAAGTGGTTACACAACAGTTAGTTCACCATACCGAGAACAATTGTTTCACCTTAGCGGATCCTCAGCTCGTAATGGGCATGGTTATAGGAACAGGAAGGACAACCGTACGAATGCACATGCACAGAAACTACGTCACCCATAAAAAAGGCAATACTAGAATGCGTGCGAGAAGTGTGGTCGAACACCACAATGGCGGAAACCACAGTAGGCTATGCCTGGCCAAGTTGGCCGAGATCACCAAATTGAAATCGGTATCAAACTCGAGATTAGACATAGGGATAATCACTAATGCCTTATCACACCATTTCTCATTTCAGTACCATTGTTTTCTCTGTCATACTTTAACCTGTAACCCATCGTAAGATTCGATCCTGTAAATGCCATGTCACATTCATCACCCCCCTCCCCCCGTACCATCACCACCGCCACCAAACAATGCACCATACATCAACAACCATCACCCTCACCCACACCACTAAAGACATCACCATACGTCCACAACCATCACCACCACAACCACCAACAAACACACCGTCATACATCCACAACCATCACCCTCACCACCACCAAACACACCGCCATATATCAACCACCATCACCCTCACTACCACCACCACCACCACCACCAAACACACCGCCATACATCCTCAACCATCACCCTCACCACCACCACCACCAAACACACCGCCATATATCAACCACCATCACCCTCACTACCACCACCACCACAAAACACACCGCCATACATCCTCAACCATCACCCTCACCACCACCACCACCAAACACACCGCCATATATCAACCACCATCACCCTCACTAGCACCACTACCACCAAGCACACCGCCATACATCCACAAACATCAACCTCACCACCACCACCACCAAACACACCGCCATACATCCACAACCATCAACCTCACCACCACCACCACCAAACACACCGCCATACATCTACAACCATCAACCTCACCACCACCACCACCAACCTCACCGCCATACATCTACAACCATCAACCTCACCACCACCACCACCACCAAACACACCGCCATTCATCCACAACCATCAACCTCACCACCACCACCACCAAACACACCGCCATACATCAACAACAATCACCACCACAACCACCACCACCTCCAAACACACCGCCATACATCAACAAGCATCACCCTCACCACAACCACAACTAAACACACCACCATACATCAACAACCATCACCTCCACCACCAAACCCACCACCACCAAACACGGCCATATATCAGCAACCATCACCCTCACCACCACCACCACCACCAAACACATCGCCATAGATTCACTACCATCACCACCACCACCACCACTATGCACACCGCCATACATCAATAATCATCAGCCCCACCACACCCACCACCAAACACACCACCATACATCAACAACCATCACACCCACCACCACCAACACCACCACCACCACACACACCGCCATACGTCAACAACCATCACCCCACCGCCCGCACCATCACCACCACCACCACCAAACACATTCCCATACATTCACAACAAACACCACCACCACCACCACCACCAAACACACCGCCATACATCCACAACCATCGACCTCACCACCACCACCACCACCAAACACACCGCCATACATCCACAACCATCAACCTCACCACCTCCCACCACCACCATAACCGCCATACATCCACAACCATCAATCTCACCACCACCAAACACACCGCCATACATCCACAACCATCACCCTCACCACCACCACCACCAAACACACCACCATACATCCACAACTATCAACCTCACCAGCAGCACCACCACCACCACCAAACACACCACAATATACATCCACAACAATCAACCTCACCACCACCACCACCAAACACACCGCCATACATCCACAACCATCAACCTCACCACCACTACCAAACACACCGCCATACATCCACAACCATCACCCTCACCACCACCACCACCAAACACACCGCATACATCCACAGCCATCACCCCACCACCACAACCACCACCACCATCACCACCAAAACCACAGCCATACATCCACAACCATCAACCTCACCACCACCACCACAACCACCACCAAACGCACAGCCATACATCCACAACCATCACCCTCACCACCACCACCACAACCACCACCAAATGCACAGCCATACATCCACAACCATCAACCTCACCACCACTACTAAACACACCGCTATACATCCACCACCATCACCCTCACCACCACCACCACCACCAAACATACTGCCATGCATCAACAACAAACACCACCGCCACCACCACAACCACCACCACCAAACACACTGCTATACATCCACAACCATCACCCTCACCACCACCACCACCAAACATACTGCCATGCATCCACAACCATCAACCTCACCACCACCACCAAACGCACAGCAATACATCCACAACAATCAATCTCACCACCACAACCACCACCAAACATACTGCCATGCATCCACAACCATCAACCTCACCACCACCACCAAACGCACAGCCATACATCCACAACCATCAACCTCACCACCACCACCAAACGCACAGCCATACATCCACAACCATCAACCTCACCACCACTACCAAACATACCGCTATACATCCACAACCATCACCCTCACCACCACCACCACCACCAAACATACTGCAATGCATCTACAACCATCAACACTCACCACCACCTCCACCACCACCAAACACACTACCATACATCCAAAACCATCATCCTCACCACCACCACCTCCAAACACACTGCCATACATCCACAACCATCAACCCCACCACCACCACCACCACCAAACACACTGCCATACATCCACAACCATCACCCCACCACCACCACCACCAAACACACTGCCATACATCCACAACCATCATCCCACCACCATCACCACCACCACCACCAACCTCAACGCCATACATCCACAACCCTCAAGCTCACCACCTCCACCACCAAACACACCGCCATATATACACAACCATCAACCTCACCACCAAACACACCGCCATACATCCACATCCATCAATATCACCACCACCAAACACACCGCTATACTTTCAAAACGATCACCCCCACCACCACCTCCACCACCACCACCACCAAACACACTGCCATACATCCACAACCATCACCCCCACCACCAGCAAACACACCGCCATACATCCACAACCATCACTGCCACCACCACCAAACACACCGCCATACATCCACAACCATCACCCTCACCACCACCACCACCAAACACACCAGCATACATTCACAAATATCAACCTCACCACCACCAAACACACCGCCATACATCCACAACCATCACTGCCACCACCACCAAACACACCGCCATACATCCACAACCATCACCCTCACCACCACCACCACCAAACACACCAGCATACATTCACAAATATCAACCTCACCACCACCACCACCAAACACACTGCCATACATCCACAACCATCACCCTCACTACCACCACCACCAAAGCCACCGCCATACATCCACAACCATCACCCCACCACCACCACCACCACCACCAAACATACTGCAATGCATCTACAACCATCAACACTCACCACCACCACCACCACCACCACCAAACACACTACCATGCATCCAAAACCATCATCCTCACCACCACAACCACCAAAGCCACCGCCATACATCCACAACCATCACCCCACCACCACCACCACCACCACCAAACACACCGCCATACATCCGCAACCATCACCCCACCACCACCTCCACCACCGCCACCAAACACACTGCCATACATCCACACCATAAACCCCACCACCAGCAAACACACCGCCATACATCCACAACCATCACCGCCACCACCAACACAACCACCACCACCAAACACACCGCCATACATCCACAACCATCAACCTCACCACCAACACCACCAGCACAACCTCCAAACACACTGCCATACATCCACAACCATCAACCACACCACCACCACCACCACCAAACACACTGCCATACATCCACAACCATCACCCCACCACCACCACCACCACCAAACACACTGCCATACATCCACAACCATCATCCCACCACCATCACCACCACCACCACCAACCTCAACGCCATACATCCACAACCCTCAAGCTCACCACCACCACCACCAAACACACCGCCATATATACACAACCATCAACCTCACCACCAAACACACCGCCATACATCCACATCCATCAATGTCACCACCACCAAACACACGGCTATACTTTCAAAACGATCACCCCCACCACCACCTCCACCACCACCACCACCAAACACACTGCCATACATCCACAACCATCACCCCCACCACCAGCAAACACACCGCCATACATCCACAACCATCAATGCCACCACCACCAAACACACCGCCATACATCCACAACCATCACCCTCACCACCACCACCACCAAACACACCACCATACATTCACAAATATCAACCTCACCACCACCACCACCACCAAACACACCGCCATACATCCACAACCATCACCCCACCACCACCTCCACCACCACCAAACACACTGCCATACATCCACAACCATCACCCTCACCACCACCACCACCAAAGCCACCGCCATACATCCACAACCATCACCCCACCACCACCACCACCACCACCAAACATACTGCAATGCATCTACAACCACCAACACTCACCACCACCACCACCACCAAACACACTACCATGCATCCAAAACCATCATCCTCACCACCACCACCACCAAAGCCACCGCCATACATCCACAACCATCACCCCACCACCATCACCACCACCACCACCAAACACACCGCCATACATCCGCAACCATCACCCCACCACCACCTCCACCACCGCCACCAAACACACTGCCATACATCCACACCATAAACCCCACCACCAGCAAACACACCGCCATACATCCACAACCAGCACCGCCACCACCAACACAACCACCACCACCAAACACACCGCCATACATCCACAACCATCAACCTCACCACCAACACCACCAGCACAACCCCAAACACACTGCCATACACCCACAACCATCAACCCCACCACCACCACCACCACCAAACACACTGCCATACATCCACAACCATCACCCCACCACCACCACAACACCAAACACACTGCCATACATCCACAACCATCACCCCACCACCACCACCACCACCAAACACACAGCCATACATCCACAACCATCACCCCACCACCACCACCACCAAACACACTGCCATACATCCACAACCATCACCCTCACCACCACCACTACCAAAGCCACCGCCATACATCCACAACCATCACCCCACCACCACCTCCACCACCACCACCACCAAACACACCGCCATACATCCACAACCATCACCCCCACCACCACCTCCACCACCAGCACCAAACACACTGCCATACATCCACACCATAACCCCCACCACCAGCAAACTACACCACCATACATCCACATCCATCACCGCCACCACCAAACACACCGCCATACATCAAGAACCATCACCCTCACCACCAACACAACCACCACCACCAAACACACCGCCATACATCCACAACCATCAACCTCACCACCAACACCAACATCCCCACCTCCAAACACACTGTCATACATACACAACCATCAACCCCACCACCACCACCACCACCAAACACACTGCATTACATCAACAACGATCAACCTCACCACCACCACCACCACCACCACCACCACCAAACACACCGCCATACATCAACAACCCCCACCCCCACCACCAAACACATCGCCATACATCAACATTCATACCCCCCCATCACCACCACCACCACCACCAACAACCACCAACCCCACCTCCACCACCAAACACATTGCCATACATCAACAACCATCACCCCCCCACCACCACCACCAAACACACTGCCATACATCCACAACCATCACCCCACCACCATCACCACCCCCACCACCAAACACACTGCCATACATCCACAACCATCACCCCACCACCATCACCACCACCACCACCAAACACACTGCCATACATCCACAACCATGAACCTCACCACCACCACCACCAAACACACCGCCATACATCCACAACAAACACCACCACCACCACCAAACACAGCGCCATACATCCACAACAAACACCACCACCACCACTACCACCAAACACACCGCCCTACATCCACAACCATCACCCTCACCACCACCACCACCAAACACACCACCATACATCCACAACTATCAACCTCACCAGCACCACCACCACCACCAAACACACCACCATATATCCACAACCATCAACCTCACCACCACCACCACCAAGCACACCGCCATACATCCACAACCATCACCCTCACCACAACCACCACCAAACGCACAGCCATACATCCACAACCATCACCCTCACCACCACAACCACCAAAGCCACCGCCATACATCCATAACCATCACCACCACCACCCCCACCACCAAACACACCGCCATACATCCACAACCATCACCCCACCACCACCACCACCAAACACACTGCCATACATCCACAACCATCACCCCCACCTCCACCACCACCACCAAACACACTACCATACATCCATAACCATCACCACCACCACCACCACCAAACACACCGCCATACATCCACAACCATTACCGCCACCACCACCACCACCAAACACACCGCCATGCATCAACAACCATCACCCCCACCCCCACTACCAAACACACCGCCATACATCAACAACCATCACCCCCACCCCCACTACCAAACACACCGCCATACATCAACAACCATCACCCTCACCACCAACACAACCACCACCACCAAACACACCGCCATACATCCACAACCATCAACCTCACCACCAACACCACCACCACCACCTCCAAACACACTGCCATACATCCACAGCCATCAACCCCACCACCACCACCACCACCACCAAACCGACTGCCTTATATCAACAACGATCAACCTCACCACCACCAAACACAACACCATGCATCAACAACCACCACCACCACCCCACCACCAAACACACCACCATACATTCACAACCATCCATCTCACCAACACCACCACCAAACACACCGCCATTCATCCACAACCATCAACCATCACCACCACCACCACCAAACACACCGCCATACATCCACAACCATCAACCTCACTACCACCACCACCAAACACACCACCATACATCCACAACCATCCACCTCACCAACACCACCACCACCACTAAAAAATTTGAGGATGATTATTCGAAACGTGAAAGAACACACATATATATATATATACACACTCATGCATACATATACATATATATATACACACACTCATACATACATATATATATATATACACACACTCATACATACATATATATATACATACATATATATATATACACACTCATACATATATATATATACACACTCTTTCATACATATATATATATGAATGAAATATATGTAAACATATATGTAAACTTATAAACTTATAAATTTATATATAAATAATTTTAATCAAGTTGAAGATTGGGATTTATAACAATATCATGTAGCAATTTACTAAAATTGTAAAAATATCCTTAGATGTAGGGCACAGTAGGAAAGATTGATGTATAATAAGAGGAGGTCAAATGTGAAAGAGGGTAGGAATACTCTTGGACTACTCTTGGGTCTCAAATAATCGTCCCCCCTCCCCTAACTTATTAATTTTCGACCCCCACCCCTACCTGCTTATTAAATTTTGCTAATTTTTCTTCGGTGAAATTTTATTTTAAGTGACAATTCCTGTGACAATTTTCTCTAGACATTAACAAAAACATGTACATTACTAGAAATCCCATATATTATAAAATAAATTGGATGGGTTGGGGTCCCAATATGTAAACTAAATGATTAATTATAGTTTTTAACACAATAAAGGGAGACAACCTAGAGGAATTACCGATTTTCCAACACCTCTGCTTATTCCAACTCCACCTATTATTTGAGACCTGAGACTAGTTTATATCATGGAATATAAGTCTGTCTCAAGCCTGGAGGCTCATCAGGCCAGTGCTTATCCCAGTTTCCATGGTGTTCAGCGACTGAGAGTACAATACTCCCTCCTGGACAGGATGCCAGACCATCGCAGGGTTAAACTCCCAGCTATTGCTGATACTCATTTTCAGGATTTGAGTTAAGCTTGAGAAATTTTCCGTCACTAACCAATATGAGTCATTCTGAATGTATGAGCTAGCATGGCTTTATTTCCTATTGTTCTTTGGGGTAAAAACAATTAGCGGAATATTGTCTTGGATGTATGCTGTCATGGAATATAACAGCTTAGTATGTAAATGATTATCAATCTATACATATATATAAAGCTGTAGTTGTCTGTGTGTCCTCATTTTTGCAAAGTCTATACAAATCCACATTTCTACTCCAATTGACTTGTATATTGACTTCTACTCCGATAAACTTGCATTTCTATATTCCATGTAGTCTAAAGATATTAACTGCAGCTTTTATTTTTCAATTTTCTGTTGTTAAAAGGGTTTTAGGTGCCGGTTATCCATCTCCGTTGTGCCCTTATAATATCTGTCTGCATGCCTGGCTGTCTGTATTACGACATTTTGACAAATATTGATGACTTATTATGTTCGCTACGTTCTGTTCATTGCCAGGGAACGTCTTCACGAACCAAAGTATTGTCTTTCTGTTTTCCTTCGGTTGCAACGTTTTTCAAAATATTTACTTCTGCGTTCACAGATTGATTTTTTTAGTTTCAGAAGATCCTGTTAAGGGTGAAAGCAGCGATTCTTTGCTTAAACTTTAATCTGTTATTCTAATATATAATATAAGCAAGGCAAGTCAGCTCAGTTGCACTTCTTGCCAATAAACATTAACCCTTTGTGCGCCATTCATCTAACTGTAGACCAACAAATACCAACTAAATGGAGCATTGACAAGAACGATGGCAAATGAGTCTTCGAGGTACGCAATTTCTTCCCGAGCTGTTAGTTCACGTGGGATTCTCTGCTACACCTTTTCGTGATAATACCGAACAACGTACTGCTGGTCACTGCTTCTTCTAAAAGCTGTAGAAAGCGGACATGTGCATCAGGCAGATGGATCGGGTGCAAATCTACACCGCGAGAAATTCGCAAGGGACTGCACCGACGGGGATAGAGTCAAAGAGTAACTTCGTGGAAAGAGTGTGAATGAACTTTTGAGGTAAGTAGCCTACGCCTTACTGCTATGACACTGGAACCTTCTGCCAACTTAACCTGTGACTTTCTCTTTCACATTTACTCCAAAAGACCAAAACAGAGGAGTATGAAAAGAAGGGGCTCAACAATATTTCTATGAACAATCCATGTAGGCAGCTAAACTGTACTTTCAACTTCTTAATTTTCTCCAAATAAAACAAGTTTCCTGTCGGTATACTTTTGTGAGTTTTTAACAGGCACTCACAAATAAACGTTTCTCATTGGAGGTGCTATTATCAATGTTCTTACCCGTGCAATGCTGCGATACACTGCTCGTAACTAAATATAATAGAATAGTATACAATAAATATAATAGAATAGTACACAATAAATATAATAGAACAGTACACAATAAATGTAATAGAACAGTACACAATAAATATAATAGAATAGTACAGAATAAATATAATAGAACAGTACAGAATAAATGAAATAGAACAGTACACAATAAATGAAATAGAACAGTACACAATAAGTGAAATAGAACAGTACACAATATATATAATAGAACAGTACACAATATAATATAATAGAACAGTACACAATATAATATAGTAGTATAGTACACAATATAATAGAACAGTACACAATATAATATAATAGAACAGTACACAATAAATATAATAGAACAGTACACAATAAATATAATAGAACAGTACACAATAAAATATAGTAGTATAGTACACAATAGATATAATAGAATAGAACATAATAGATATAATAGTACAGTACACAATATAATAGAATAGTATACAATATAATATAATAGTACACAACAAATAGTATAGTATACTACACAATAAATAGAATAGTATAATACACAATAAGTAGATTAGTGGAAGGGAGTTAGATGTAAAATCCAAACTATCTTCAATTTGGTATTCGTACAAACCTTCATCTATGGTCACAAATCTTGGATAATGACTGAAATAATAAGATTGCGAATACAAACAGCTGAAATAGGGTTCCTATGAAGAGTCTTTGGAGTAATGTTACATGATAGAGTGCTTGCTCGGAGATGAGAGAGTCATTCCGAGTAGAGCTGCTACTTCTCTGAATTGTGAGATCACAGCTCCGATATTATGGGTGTGGGGTTAGAATGTCTCGGGAATGAATCACTGGACAGATTTTATGGGTAAAACAGAGTGGCAGGAGACCCTGGTGTAGACTCGGAGCAAAATGGTTGGATAACATCCATCAGCTTGGTTGGTCTTGCTTGGGGATGCAGCTGGATTAGTAGGAGACAGTCGTTTCTGACAAGACTTGCTGGAAGATGCATTTGAGAACTCTGCCCTCATGACCCTCTCAGGAATAAATGGGCAAAAAAGAAGAGAGAAGATATATATACGTATATATATATATATATAATGCAGGTGAACGTCTTAGTGGTTAGAGCATTAAGCTCACAATCCTAAGCTTGTGAGTTTGAGTCAGAGTCTGGGCAGTGCATTGTGTCTTTGAGCAAAACAATTTCTTTCATATTGCTCTAGTTTGCTCAGCTGTAGAAATGAGTGGTGATGTCACTGGTGCCAAGCTGTATTAGCCATCGAACATTGCCTTTCCCTTGGACAACATCGGTGATGTAGAGAGGGGAGACTGGCATGCATGGGTAACTGATGGCCTTTCACAAATACAATTTACCCAGGCTTGTGCCTCGGAGGAGAACTTTCCAGGTGCAAAACCATGGTCATCCATTGGCATTTGTGACAATATGGTGTAAAATGAAATGGAAGGTGTATGAATACAAATAAACATTGAAACATAAATTTCAAGATGATAAATTGTATATATATAATAATATAATTTTTTTTCTACCGTTGGCACAAGGCCAGCAATTACCCAGTGCATTACTGGTACTTTATTTTATTGACCCCGTAAGGATGAAAGGAAAAGTTATAATAATATAATGAAACAATTCGTTTGGGAAATGAGTTATTTAATATATCTTATATAAAATAATACAGCCAATTATCCACACAATACAATATAGTTAGCACCCCAAACGTTTAATTGGGAATATACTCTGGTATTTCCTAATGTTTGTTGAGTGAGTTGGAAATTGGTCGGAGTATCGCTAATAGCTTTCTCTGTTTATGTAATTAATTAATATACTCTTGGAGCACCAGACATGAACTTTCCCAATATAAGGTATGACTCTCTTTGTTTATTTTTTTATATGAATATTGATTGTTTGTTCCTGTATCTCATATCTGTTATTTTGCCTGAGAAAATATCTCTATGTGTCCTAAAACAGTACACACATATATTTATTTTTTCATATCCAATTCAGTTCTTCGCATGAGGCTTGAATTCTTGTCAGAGTTCAATGACCTGTGTGTACATTATTTTTTTACGGTAGCCTCCTCCTCCCATTTTCAGGACAGTGTGAGATTTTCTTTAGAACTGCTGGACTTACAACCTAACAGTACGGTCTAGCACTGATGGTGATTATTGCTAAACATTGATTTGATGTTGATTTAGTTATTAATATTAATATTATTGGGCACCCACTGAAGATTTATAAGCGCCGACTTGCATAAGAATGCATTGATCTTATACAAGCTTCTACATAACTTGGTATAATTTCACCCACCATGTAGAAATCTTACAATGAAACGATTCATTTGAGAAATGAGATCTTTAATATATCTCGTATAAAATAATGGTTTCTTATATAGGCACAAGGCCAGTAATTATGTATATAATAATATATAAAATTAATTGGAATGAACATGTTTGGAGTTTACAGAAAATCAATGGGCAAGTATCACTTATCTCAATTATAGTATCATATCAACATTTATTCTGGTATATTTTGTATGAAACATTTAGCGTAATTTGTTTCATGTAATTTCATTTTGTTTTCAATTTAACTTGTCTGGTTTGCAATGAAACACGTCAGTATAAAGTTGACACAATTTTTCCCTACAGATATGAATGGTCCATTTATTGTGAAATGTATGACTTAAACTCCAAGCATATGAAGTTTGAAGTTAAAAATCAAAGTAATGTGCTCAAATCTTGGTCCCATTCGTGACCATATTTCATAGAGTACTATTAGTGTTTGTTTATGGTTCAATGTGATAGATTTTGTGTTAGGTTTTATGAGGTTTGACTTTTGTTTTACTATTCTATTTTTAGTATACATTTGATTCATATAGTACAACCACATTTGTCACCCACCCACCCCTACTTACTTGCCTAGTTTAACTTATGCTAGTATGGAAAGAAGAAAGAAGTGTCTTCCCATCATTTTGTCCTTCCCCTCCTATCCTCACACATCCCTGATTAACATCCTTGTCAACATGGAAGAAAGCGCTATTCTCTCCTTCCACATACATTCCTGACTCCTTCCTTGTTCAACCCATGACAGCATGGAAAGTTAAGCATGCCTCACAATATACCACCAGCATATGTATCCACCACAATCTATATCATT
This sequence comes from Eledone cirrhosa, assembly GCA_964016885.1. Classification (NCBI taxonomy): domain Eukaryota; kingdom Metazoa; phylum Mollusca; class Cephalopoda; order Octopoda; family Eledonidae; genus Eledone; species Eledone cirrhosa. The sequence goes on along the minus strand of OZ024747.1, from coordinate 32,801,828 downwards.
TGCAGTATATAATAGAGTTTTTACTTTTGGCACAAGGCCAGCGATTACCCCAGTGCACCACTGGTACTTTATTTTATCGACCTCGTAAGGATGAAAGGCAAAGTTAACCTCGGCTGATTTGAACTCAGAACGCAAAGGGCCATAACTATATCCTAAACGGACGTTAGTCAGTTTAGTAATATTGTTGTGGTCGTGTTTTCGTTGGCAATCGTCTGTTTACGACAGTACAGCGCGGCTCTACTTTATTTAACTGAGATAAAACTTATATGAGCATGAACAGTAGATCATTACGCATCTTTTGGCTTAAAAATCTAGAAATTTGGTCCAGCGGGAAAAATTTTATAATCAAAGTTTGCTGATAAATCTTGTGTTCAAGTGAGTGAGTAGTAAGCGTGACGCTAGGGGAGTTAATCCAGAAATGACGTAGCTTTGTCATTAAGCCAGTTGCCTCAACTAGATTGCAATTATACTCAAAAGAACTTTAAAATGTCAATCACTTGTCAGTAATTCACTATGATCATTTAATTATTAGATAGTTGTTGCTTGCATTGCCTTAAAAAATAGTAGACCAGATAGAAAAATGCGTACAGCAAAAAAAAGTAATATTGTTGGAATATAAACCTTTAAAAATACAGGACAAGAAACTAAAATAAAACTTTAAAAGAATAGGACAAGAAACTAAGATAAAACTTTAAAAGAATAGGACAAGAAACTAAGATAAAACTTTAAAGAATTGGACAAGAAATAAACAATTTTACAATAATATTAGTGGCAAAATTTTTTTATTCGTTTCCTGTGCTATGCCCCAGTATCTTCTTGATTAGTGCATAATAATTGTCATGCTCTCATTGTGCGTTGCCCCTGAGCGGTTGGTTCTGGTTGGGGTTGGTTGGCTGAGCAGTTCTGCTCCGTCAGAATGACCATTGCAAGAAGAATTGGCTGATGCAGCTGCAGGTCTCCTCCAAGAATGCACTTCTGGTCCCGCAACACCAGACGAAGATAGAGAAGACGACCGGGACAAGATGTCGACTCTGACCACCGACTATGGCACCTCCCTCAAACACCGGTCCTCCCTCCCTCTGTCCCATCATCCCTCCAGTCCTCCTGCTCCCCCTTCCTGTACCAGAAAGCTGTGGCACGCATTCATCTGGACTGCTGGACTTGAACTCAAGGACAAGATGCAAGGAGAAGATGGACGGGTTGGTCAAGATCAAGGATGAGCGGGACGACAAGACCGTCCGCTGCTTCTCAAGATTTGTGCTCGTGGGCCCATGGGTCCATTCACATTATGCATGACACATGAGGCGTGTCGCCGAATGATGAAATAGGGGTATGGTTATGGCCCAATTGGTGTTCAAACCAGGATCAAATGATCCCCCAGGTCTGACGACGACCTCTGAATGTGGAACCCAGAGCCTATGAATGTGGAACTCGATTTTTTACCAATAAAAATTTTGCCACTTATATTATTGTAACATTTTTTATTTCTTGTCCAATTCTTTAAAGTTTTATCTTAGTTTCTTGTCCTATTCTTTTAAAGTTTTATCTTAGTTTCTTGTCCTATTCTTTTAAAGTTTTATTTTAGTTTCTTGTCCTGTATTTTTAAAGGTTTATATTCCAACAATATTACTTTTTTTTGCTGTACGCATTTTTCTATCTGGTCTATAATAGAATGAGTAGGAAGTAAATTTCATTTCAGTGATATTCTGATAGACTTGTGGTCATTTTAAAACCTTTGTTAGGAATAAGCCCTAACTTCTTCAGGTTCCTCTTCAAGAGGAAGGTGAATATAAAGAGGTGCTGCTCTCTAATGAATTCATTGAAAGATAAATAAAAGTAGCGAAAATGTCCAGAGTGAATTGGTTTACTTTCAGTAAGTTCTTGTAGGCTGAGGAATGCAACAGGTTGAGGGCACTGTTCTTAGTAGAGAGGATAATCCAGGATCTATCAGGTTCCTTGATTGTTTTCATGTGACTGTCTTCCTATTCCTTTTGAATACTGTTGTTTTCTTCTACGAATTTTTATTTCATAATTGATTTTATGAAAACCTCCACTGTTTTATAATTCTGCATTATTATATCTTCCCCACCATCACTCCTGTGGCAAATCAAAGAAATCATCATCATTGACAGCATCATAATCTTCATCAAATATTATTATTGTTGTTGTTTTTATTATACATTCTAAGTTCAAATCCTGCTGAGGTTAGCTTTGCCTTTCATCCTTACGAGGCCAATGAAATAAAGAACCAGTAATGAACTGCGGTTGATTTACCTAAATTTCCCCAAAATTGATGGCCTTGTGCCTAAATCAGTAATCATCATCATCATTATTATTATTATTATTATTATTACACCCATTTCTTATTATTTCTCTTTCCTCTTCTTATTTTCTTTTCTTTTCATCTTTCTATTTTTCTACCTTTCTACTTCCTTTGCATATTTCATAAAGCAAGAAATCAATACAGGGAAAAACTATTGGTTCCTATTTGGTATTTCAGACAGAAGGCGTTAAATCTTTTTAAGTAAATATGACATCTGCCTGCCAAACTAAATGAATAAAGAGACAGTGCATGCATTTACTTAACAACAAGTATTTCATTTTATATAAATATTAAACTGCAAGACAGAATTCAAACAAATTTTCAATGTGGAAGAGATAAGTAAATTTAAGCAGACACACAAAAGTAACTAACAGATTAGACATTCTGAAAATGTATATAAAGATGAAACAGTCTTTAAACAGCGTTTTACTTTCTATTCTACTTCAAAGTATTGTTGTTGTTATTTAGCACCAATTCAGGCCCAATCATATAATCAAAGACATTCCAATTATGATCATTGTGTCTTTTTTCTATATCATAAAGTATATTTTAAAATGAGAACCTTTTTTTAAAGACAGTAACATTTAACTTTACCAGGGCTGGACTGTCACCTATCGAGGTACTCACCTATATCAAATTTGAGGCCCTTCTCTAAAAAAAAAATCAGGTACAAAAATTTGTAATAATTATATGTAATTATTATTTTTCATATTAATGTTAATGATAAAGAATAAATAACATTAAAAACAACAAATGGCCAGACTGGAAGCTTCCTTTAAACTTTTAATTTTGCAGAAACACTATACATATTTCAATGGCCCAGTTTCATCATCCAATCATGATACAAGACTTAGGCAATTTCATCAGGTGATTTTGTGAATGACAAGTAGTCATGCATGCATACCAGTATTCCCTCATCATACAACTGATGTTGTCCAAGGAAAAGATAACGGCCAACACAGCTTTGCATCCAGGGACATCACAATTCCCTCTTTCCAGCTGAGTGAAGTGGAACAATGTGAAATATAGTGTCTTGCTGAAGGACACAATGCACTGCCTGGTCCAGGAATCAAACTCACAACTTCACACTTGAGAGCCCAACGTTCAAACAACTAAGCTGATATCTCCATCTGTTGACACAAACACAAGAGTTACTTCCCTTGGACTAAGATCGTGTGTATAATTATGGTGTGAGGTTTATATATTACAAAAAACATTACGCAGATTTATCTTAATTTTATAGTTTTAGAAAAGTGTGATGCAAATGGAGTTAAAGACACTTTGAAAAATAAAGTTGATGGAAAATAAAGAAATATGAAAAATCTATTAACCATTGAAACTGATAATACCAGTATCATGGTAGGAGTTAACCAGTGCTGGAAATAGGTTTTATTAAGGGTTATTCTAAGTTCAGTGAGGTTGAGTTTGGGAAGGACAGACGTAGAAAATATCTAGTAAGGAAATGCCATTCCATTTGAGACCTCACTCATTTCCCTCATTGTTAACAATGGTGTCAGTCAGAAATTAGAAGATGAAATTCCCTCATTATTTATGTTTAGATTTGTGTGTGTGTATGTATCTGTGTGTAATTCTATGTGTATCAGTGCCTGTGTATGAGTGTAAGTTTGTGTGAGTATGTGTATGAGTATGTGAGTCGATGTGTGTGTATATATATATGTGTGTGTATGTGTGAGTGTGCGTAAATGTGTATGTGTGTGTGTGTATGTGTGTATGAGTGTGTGTGTATGTGTTTGCATGTGATTCTTTGCACTTGCTAGTATACATAACTTGTACTGAATGTCTCCCTAGAAATACAAAGTTTCCCTCAGTAAAAACATATTCCTTGTAAGAAATTTCCCCATGCTTCAATCAGACAACTAATTTCTAATCATTCATACTTTGCTATTAATGAAAAGAAAGCAGTGAAAATTGCTAAATATTTGAACATCTAAATGGTTATCAACAGATCTTGTTGTGGATGGAATTTTGAATCAGTTGCTGGAATTACAACTTCACTTTAAAATTGCAATTATAAATACACAAGATAAAGGCTTTACTGCTCAGTTGTTATATCAAATTCATTGGGAATATAAGAACATGCTATATTATTTATATAAATTTATAACATCACATTTCTTCTGCAGTCACTGCCCATGTTTCACTACCAGGTGATGCTGTATGGCAGTGAAACATGGGCAATGACTGCAGAAGTAATATTTAGACTGGAGAGAAATGAAACAGCCATGCTTCATTGGATGTGCAATGTTTGAGAGAAAGGCAGAGCTTGGATGAACTGAGGGAGGAACTGGGTTTAAGAGGAATCCGCGGTGTGCAAGAGAGAAGACTGCATTGGTATGGACACATGATGTGCATGGATGATGATCGCTGGGTGAAGAAGTGCCAGGAAATGCCAGTGCAAGGAAGCCACAATAGAGGTAAACTGAGAAAGAACTGGGCAGAGGGAGTGAGAGCTGACCTCAAATTACTGAGATTCACAGAGGAGATGACAAAGAAATGTGTTGAGTGGAGAGATGCTATGCTGAGAAGGAGTCATCCAACCCAAGCAAATGTGGAAAAATGAATGTAAAACCAATGATAATGGTGATGATTTCTAAGCATGTCTAAGAAGTTAAACTTTTTGAAACAAAGTGTAGATAGAAATACCATATATACTCAAATATAAAACGATCCAAATATAAGCTGAGCCCCCCCCCCCCCCCATTTCTTATGTCTAAGAAATAAGCAAAATTCCAAACCCCATTTATAAACCAAGGCAGCTAATCAAAACATTGTTTAGATGAGGTATATAAGCCAACTTCCCATTTTACTACCAATTTTTTGGTCACATATTCCCTGGCTTATATTCGAATATCATCATCATCATCATCATCAACGTTTAACGTCCGTGTTCCACGCTTGCATGGGTTTGGACGGGGGTAGTCCCACTTGAGGCAAGAGTAATTGTCTTGCTCGCATAGAACTGTCTGGCAGGTTTTCTACAGTTGGATGCCCTTCCTAACACCAACCACATTTACAGTGTGGGTCTGGGAGGTTTTTACCGTGTTGCCTACACGGCCACATTACAGCGTGGACTGTGTGTTTTTTTGTCGTGACACCTACACGATCTCATTTGTTTCGGCCTCGATGGCGCGGCACCAACATACCTTTACATAGAACGGGGTGGTGTGGATGGGGTGGGGGTGGTGGTGGTGGGACGGGGTGTATTTTGTTAGAGATGCCTACTGGCTGGAGTAGGTTTTACTATATATTTAGGTAAGGCGGGTTTTCTCTGTTACTGAGTACCGCCAAAGGTCTCGGTCCAGTGACATTGTCTTGGAGAGGTGTAAGTGTGTGATGTCGGAGTTTATCAGCTCGTCCCAGGTTTTTCTAGGTCTGCCTATTCCGTGACTACCGTCTATCTTTATTGCCCTGCACTTTGTTATACAGCTATCGACTTTCATGCGCATCACATGTCCATACCAACGTAGTCTTCTCTCGAGTAAACAGCATCTGATCCCTCTTATCTCTAATTTTTTCCTTAGTTCGTTTATGCTTTGCCGTTCACGTATATTACTGTTACACATCCAGCGGAGCATGCAAGCTTCGTTCCTCTCTAGTCTGCGTATATCCTCTGCACACAATGCCCAGGTCTCACTGCCATGCAGCATTGCTGTTCGTATGCAGGCATCGTACAACCTGCCTTTCATTTTTAGGGAGAACCTTTTAGCAGCTAATAGTGGTATAAGCTCTCTGAACTTTTTCCAACCAGTTCTGACTCTAGCTACAGTACTTTCAGAGCACCCACCCCCACTGCTGATTTTATCGCCCAGTTAACGGAAGCTGTCCACTATTTCTATAGAACCCTCTGCGCAATTGAAAGAGCTAGTATTTTGTGGGCACTTGCTGCTACTTATTGCACCAGAACACCGGCCACATGTAAAATCTATGTTCTTAGTTAGCTTACCTGTGATCCCACTACATCTTTTATGCACCCATACTTTGCATTTAGGACATAAAATGGAGTTTCTACCTACGCCTTTCCTACACACCGAGCACGACCATTTCCCAGAAGGGACCGCCGCCTTGTTTTCTTTCCTACAAACTAGTACTTTGGTCTTAGCCAGGTTAATTTTAAGTCCTTTTGACTCTAGGCCGTGCTTCCATGTTTGGAATTTCTTCTCTAGCTCGGCCATTGATTCCGCTATGAGTGTCAGGTCGTCTGCGTATAGGAGTTCCCATGGGCAGCCTGTCTTGAACTCCTCTGTTATAGCCTGAAGGGCAATAATAAATAGTAGTGGGCTGAGAACAGAGCCCTGATGGACGCCAACTTTTACGCTAAACTCTTCACTATATTCGTTGTTAATTCTAACCTTGCTGACTGTTTCTTTATACATGGCTTGTATAGCCCTCACAAGCCATTCGTCAACGCCTAGTTTTCTAAGAGCCCACCAGATAATGGAGCGGGGGACTCTGTCGAAGGCTTTCTCCAAGTCGACAAAAGCTAAGTAGAGGGGTTTACCTTTAGCTAGGTACTTCTCCTGTAGTTGTCGTACTATGAAAAGAGCGTCTGTGGTACTTTTGCCTGACACAAACCCGAACTGCATTTCATCTAGGTCAATTCTCTCTCTGATTAGTTGCGCTATTACTTTTTCCGTGACCTTCATGACCTGGTCGATTAATTTAATGCCTCTATAGTTACTCCTATCTAGGGCGTCTCCTTTACCCTTATAACAGTTAACGATGATGCTGCTATGCCAGTCCTTCGGAACAACCCCATTCTGTACGACTTGGTTAACTATGCGGGTGACCATTGTGTGTCCCACCGTGCCAGATGCCTTCAGCATCTCAGCAACTATTTCCGAAGGCCCAGCCGCCTTACCCGTCTTCATATCCTTGATTGCCTTACTTATTATACTCCCCTCGACTAACACTGCTGGTCCCTCTATTGGGTCGATATGGGGGAGACTGTCTTTCTCCCATTTATTCTCCTCATTTAGTAGCCTTTCATAGTGACACTTCCAAGCTACCTTCTTATCAGCGTCGGTGATGGCAAGTGTGCCATCGTCGTTTAGTACACACTTCTCCCCGACAATATCACGGTTTTCCTTGACGCATTGCCTAGCAATCCTGAACACCTCACGTTTTTGGTCATCGCGTTGTAGAACATGCTTGAACTTTCTTTCCTCAGCTTCCCTTCTTGCTAAGTACACTTGTCTCCTAGTTTCCCTCCTGGCCACTTGATAGTCTTCTCTACTTCCCCCATCCCGCCATACTTTCCAAGCCTGCTTTTTGGCCTTAATTGACCCCTCCACCTTACTGTTCCACCACCATGTTACTCTCCTCCTGCCTACAGGCCTGCTCCAGCCACAGACTTCGTCTGTCGCCAACAGCAGGTTTGCTTTCAGAAATTCCCACTCTCCCTCTATATTGTCCGACTCTAAATGTTCTTCCTTACTGTCGAAAGCATCAAGTAATATGCTTTGAAATTTATTCCTGGCTGTGGGGTCCTTTAGCTTCCATATTTTTCTCCTGAGGATAGTCCTCTTCTGCTGTCGAGTACGTCTCGTCCTGACTATGAGGTCGCTAATTATCAGTCTATGTTGGGAGGTGCATTCTTCATGGGGGAGGGATTTAGTGTTTACAACAGACACTCTGTCACGTCTTCTGGTAAGGATATAATCTACCTGGCTTGTGTGTTCCCCGGATCTATAGGTGATCAGGTGATTGTCACGTTTTTTGAAGTTAGTGTTACAGATAGTTAGGTTATTTGCATCACAGAATTCCAGGATTCTGGAGCCTTCCTCATTTCTAGTACCAAACCCATAGCCTCCATGGATTTCATCGTAGCCGTCACAATGTTGTCCAACGTGACCATTTAGGTCGCCTGCGATAATTATATAGTCACTGTCGGATATTTGGGAGGTAGTTAGCATCAGTGTCTCATAGAATCTGTCTTTTATAGTGCCGGGCAGTCCGGATTGGGGTGCGTACGCAATATATATATGGTAATTTATTTACATATAGTGGTGTGGAACTTGTCAAATCAGAGCAAAGAAACAATGTTTCCATTGGTCTTTCCATTGCTGATACAATCTAGTTGAAGCATGTAAAAGAACTATTTATTCCTCTTTTAGAATCAATGAATTTTGTCTGCAAGACATAGCTGAGGCAACATTCAGACTGGGGTGTAGTGTTTGTCCCTCCTCAACTTCCTTTCCCTCGTTGCTTGATTCTTATTTCTTTTTATGCTTTTCATTTACTTTTTTTTTCTTTTTTGGTCCCTTTAATAGTGTTTGGTTTTTGTATTTTAGCAGAAAGGTTCTTTAAAATAATGATTTTTTTGGTTGCAGGAAGATTAAGGAAGATTAGGTTATAAGGCTGCATGTTTAATGTTGGTAGTCCATGTGGAGAGGAAAGCTCAGTGAAAAAATAACAAAGGATTTCTTTTTCTCCGTAAAATATTACAATAGAATGCTAGGCGCCATTGTGGCATTTATCTAGGTAAGATATTTTCTGTGTTTACACTCCTTAGATTTTATGTTCTGGCTTGTTAATTTATTAACTTGCTATTGAATAACACTGGCATACGGACTATACTTGTATCCCTGTATGTATTAATTACATAAAGGACACATACTTTTATTATCATCATCATCATCGTTTTACGTCCGTTCTTCCACGCTAGCATGGGTTAGACGGGTTGTCCTGTTGTGGGCAGTGTCTGGTCGGCTGACCATTCCTTGCTCATACAGGAACTGATTTGGCTTGATTTCTACAGCTGGATGCCCGTCCTAACACCAACCTCATTTACAGTGAGTGCTGGGTGCTTTTTCGTGGCGCCTACACGTCCACTTTACAGTGTGGGCCTGGGTGCTTTTTTGCCGTGGCACCTCCACGACCACCTTGCGGTGGGGGTGTGGGGGCATATTGTCTATATGCTTTTATATATATATATATATATCTATATATATATCTATATCTATATATATATATATATATATATATATGTATATATATATGTATATATAATAAGGAGTTGACGGACCCAGCATATTTATCAATGCCAGGACTGGTTGTATCTCAGCGTACTCAATAGATAATGTAGGATACATTCCCAGAATATACACATAGTTATTCGCTTCAATACAACACACGTAAAACGGGTGCCTATATAAGTTCCCGGACTGGAGTTTCGGCGACACTTAATGCAGCAGTAGGGTGCATTGCACCCTCTGTCTGCATAACCTGTGCAACAATGCATAATCGGCGTATGTGGCTTCATCAGCGGGTATCGCCTAATCAATAACCAATCGATCGACAGAATTCAACTCCAGTCCATGCCGGCTATGACTGTTTCTGACGGCCGTCACATAAAGTGATTAGCAACTGGAATCTGATACAATTCTGTCCCCCGATCGGCCACCGATTTACAAATTTAAGTGGTGGCAGGAGATTAGAAAACAAATGTTTCAGCTCCCGTCAAAAACCCCCAGTCAACGTGTCTCAAACATAAATTAATAAGATAGTGAAAATTTGGTTATTAGAAAAAGCAGTCCCACATCGTTGTATAGTAGAATGGTAGCATTCAGCTCTAGTCTCCAAGTCTCATGGCAATAGGATAGCGACAGTAACAGTGGTAGTGCCTAGAACCTTTATCGGACATTACATATCAGCATCAGTGACATAAAGTAGCACGAGGGTTAGTGACAG
>OZ024747.1:32741795-32786795 GCA_964016885.1 Eledone cirrhosa | reverse complement strand
TTGCCAGTTGCTAATCGCTTTACCGTGTCGGTTGTCACAAACAGTCATGACCGGCTTGGGCCGGTGTTTGGATTCTGTCGATCGATTGGTTATTGATTAAGCGATACCCGCTGATGAAGCCGCATAAGCCGATTGTGCATTGTTGCATAATATATGCAGACAGATGGTGTAGTGCACCTTACTGCTGCATTAGTGAGGCAGAAACTCGAGTCCGGGAACCTTATAGGCACCCGTTTTACGTGTGTTGTGTTGAGGCAAATAACTATGTGTATACTCTGGTAATGTATCTTACATTGTCCATTGAGTGCGCTGAGATACAACCGGTACTGGCATTGATAAATATGCTGGGTCAGTCAACCCTTATTATATATATATATATATTGAAATGTTTACACAACAGTTAGTTCACCATACCGAGAACAATTGTTTCCCCTTAGCGGATCCTCAGCTCGGAAAGGGCATGGTTATAGGAACAGGAAGGACAACCGTACGAACGCGCATGCGCAGAAACCCGGTTACTTCACACAGGCAATACTAGACTGCGTGCGAGAGGTGTATGGGAGATAACTGCGAAAGTCCGAAAAGTTTTTAGGTTGAAAATAAAATTACAAGGAATCAGTCCGGAGCCTTGTAGTTATGCAATAGGTGTTTGGCGACGTGTGGACAACGTGTGAAAAATTCACTTCTCGTGTTTAGGCAATCACTATTGCGTAATCTCTTTAGAATAGTTATTCGTTTGTCAATACATAAGCCACACGTCGGATTTCCCCTTGCGTATGGCTTGGACTTAGTGATGGCTTTCCATTGAATGGAGTAGTCTATACTTGAGTCCTTGAGGGACCATACGTGGCTCGCGAGTTTCGTGGATGAACGTCTGTGCGAATACCTGAAGGTAGACTGGTGGTTCAGCAAACGTTCCTTGAATCGGCCCTCCGCCATGCCCACATAGGATTTGACCTCCTGTGGTTCGTTTGGTCGGTTGGAAGTGACCACACCTTCATAGATTACAGCTGGTGTGTTGCATTGCTGTTGAAAGGGGCAAGCTTCAGGCTTACGGCAAGAGCACCCTGGTGGGGTGTTGCTCCTAGGGCTGCTGGTGATGTAGGCCTTCATGTTCTTTCGCAGGAGTATCCTAGTTTAACTTTGTGTCGTTTAAAGATGGAGCGGTATTTATGACCTATGGGGAAGTGTCTATCTAAGAGGGTTACAAATTTTTTTCCAAAAATTTTTTGAAAAGTTTTTTTCAAAAATTTGTAGCCCTCTTAGATAGACACTTAGACCCCATAGGTCATAAATACCACTTAGACAAAAATTTGTAGCCCTCTTAGATAGACACCCCATAGGTCATAAATACCGCTCCATCTTTAAACGACACAAAGTTAAACTAGGATACTCCTGCGAAAGAACATGGAGGCCTACATCACCAGCAGCCCTAGGAGCAACACCCCACCAGGGTGCTCTTGCCGTAAGCCTGAAGCTTGCCCCTTTCAACAGCAATGCAACACACCAGCTGTAATCTATGAAGGTGTGGTCACTTCCAACCGACCAAACGAACCACAGGAGGTCAAATCCTATGTGGGCATGGCGGAGGGCCGATTCAAGGAACGTTTGCTGAACCACCAGTCTACCTTCAGGTACCCGCACAGACGTTCATCCACGAAACTCGCGAGCCACGTATGGTCCCTCAAGGACTCAAGTATAGACTACTCCATTCAATGAAAAGCCATCACTAAGTCCAAGCCATACGCAAGGGGAAATCCGACGTGTGGCTTATGTATTGACGAACGAATAACTATTCTAAAGAGATTACGCAATAGTGATTGCCTAAAAACGAGAAGTGAATTTTTCACACGTCGCCAAACACCTATTGCAAAACTACAAGGCTCCGGACTGATTCCTTGTAATTTTATTTTCAACCTAAAAACTTTTCGGACTTTCGCAGTTATCTCCCTTACACCTCCCGCACGCAGTCTAGTATTGCCTGTGTGAAGTGACTGGGTTTCTGTGCATGCGCGTTCGTACGGTTGTCCTTCCTGTTCCTATAACCATGCCCATTCCGAGCTGAGGATCCGCTAAGGTGAAACAATTGATCTCGGTATGGTCAACTAACTGTTGTGTAACCACTTCTACCTAACTCGTCCCTTGGACTGAGTGCTCTACCACTACGGATATTACCTTCCAGTGTTCCACCACTATATATGTATATATATATATATATATATATATATATATATATATATATATACATACACACACACATACATACATATATATATATAGTAATAATAATAAATTTGAAGGCTAATATATATATATATATTAGACTGATAATTCGGCGTAGAGAAGATAAGTGAAAAAATTGTCAATTTCCTTCTTTCGATGTTTATTTATATATATATAGATATATGTACTAATGTCTGTTTGTATTTATATAGCTGTTAATATATATATATATATATATATATATATATGTGTGTGTGTGTTGTGTATGTGCGTATATTCGTAACGGAAAATTGCTCATATAGAATAGCCGTGTTTAGGATAACAGAGGCTAGGAAATCGCCATTTCTCATCCCTCCCACTCAACCTATATGTATCAACTTCCGGTATGCATGCCTGTCATTGTATGCTAAACACTCGTGCACATAGCAAGTTAAACCAAGTTCCGCTCAGCGCTGACACAGGACGGCGCGGAGGCTCTGAAATCCGTAGCGTAGCCAACCTGTATAGGAGAGCTACCTCTACAAATAAATTGGTGCGGGGTAGAGAAGTGCCTTAAGTCCAGTAAGACACCTTCCCTAGTGCTGGTGGCACGAATAAAAGCACCTAGTCCATGTTGTAAAATGGGGGGTTGGAGAGGGCCCATAAGTCCAGTAGGACAACCTCTCTAGTGCTGGTGGCATGGATAAAAGCACCCAGTCCATGCTGTAAAGTGGTGCTAGTATTAGAAAGGGCCTTCCAACCAGTATATATTAATGCCAAAATCTATGAACACAACAGAAGAGAATTGAAACAACTGTGTAAACAACAATAACACTAACCATATTAGGGTTGCGCATGTTAGTGGTGTGGCTAGTGTGGCCATGTGCGAGAACCCCCCGACCGTCTTCAAGCAATCGTACAACAACAACAACTGCGTAAACAGCAATGACACTAACCACGTTAAGGCTGCGCACAGTAGTGGGGTAGCTGGTGCGGCCATGTGCGAGAACCCCTGACCGTCATCAAGCAATCGCACAATAGGAACAAGAACAAGAATATGAAGACGTCGCATCTCAGAGTTGCCACACTTAATGTTGGCACTCTAACAGGTAGATCTGGTGAGATTGTAAAGATGCTGGAGAGAAGGCATGTGGATGTGTGCTGAGTGCAAGAGGTGAGATGGAGTGATGCCTCAGCAAAACTAATCGCAAGCAAACATCTTTGTTATAAGCTTTTCTGGGTGGGTAAGGATGATCGGTTAGATGGGGTACGCATTTTACTGGCTGAGAGATGGACCGATAAGTCAATAGAGGTAGTAACAGAATAATTAAGCTTAGGTTAGTTGTAGGCAAGAGACTACTGACAATCATCTCTGGCTATGCTCCCCAGGCAGGCCTAGGTAAAGAAGAGAAAGACTGCTTTTACGAGCAACTTTTACAAACAGCCACAAGGACAGAGGACGGAGACATCATTATGCTAGCAGGGGACTTCAATGGTTATGTTGGACAGTTCCAGGATGGATACACTGGGGTACATGTTGGTCATGGTTACGGTTCAAGAAACGAAGAAGGAGTGAGGCTTCTTTAATTTTGTGATGCAACTGAACTAACCATTTGCAGCACTAACTTCCAGAAACCTGCCAACCACTTAATAACATACAAATCAGGCGAGCACATCAGCCGGATTGACTTCTTGCTAGTTAGGCAGCGATACAGACAGATAGTGTCAAATACTAAGGCATATCCTGGAGAAACATGTACCCCACAGCATAGGTTAGTCGTTAGTGATATCTCAGTAAGCAAGAGACAAAATGAGACATACAGGAAGGTGTAGAAAAGAAAGGTCTGGATGCTAAAAGACCTTTCACTAAAATATAAATTTAGGAAAGCCCTTCAAGATTTGTATGAGGAAAAAGAAGACAATTTAGAATCCTATGACAGATGATAACTGGAATTTCTTACGTGACAACTTACTGCAGGTTACTGAAGAAACTTGTGGCTGGACCAGAGCTCCGACCAGATAGAGAATGACCTGATGGTGGAACAGCGCGGTAGATAAGGCCATTATAGACAAAGGACTAGCATGGAATGCTAACAGAGAAGCTAGACGTCAGGTGTACTTAATTACGCAGGGAGACTGAGAGTAGGAGGTTTCCCAATGTTCTGCGATGGGAAGATCAGAGACATGCGGTATTCCACATTGCAAGGCAGTGTGTCAGTATAAATCAGGATGTTGTTGGAGATAGGTGTGATGCTGGTGTACTTAGTAGAGAACGAATGGGAGAGAGAGAAATTACCCCTAGTAGACCCGACAGAGGGACCAGCTATTGAGATTGACAACTATGGGACCAAGAGGCAATTAAGGAAATGAAAAATGGTAAGGCTGCTGGACCATCGGGGATAGTTGCTGAGATGACGAAGGCATCAGGGGACGTAGGCACTAAAATGTTTGCACGCATCATCAATCAGGCTATATATGGTGGTGTCATAACCAAAGATTGGTGCAACAGTATTCTCATAAATTGCTACAAAAGTAAAGGGGATGCTCTGGAGAGGAGCAGTTATAGGGGTATAAAGCTGATGGATCAGGTTATGAAAGTGGCAGAGAGAATATAAGCGCAACTAATTATAGAAAGGGCCAAATTAGATAAGATACAGTTTGGTTTTGTGCTTGGGAAATGTACAACAGTTGCCCTCTTCTTAGGGAGGCAACTACAGAAGAGGTTCTTAGAGAAGAATAAGCTATTATATTTAACTTTTGTTGACCTAGAGAAGGCCGTTGATAGGGTATCCCGATCCGTCATTTGGTGGTACTTAAGGAAACTAACTGTAGAGGACAATGCAAGCTTTGTACAGAGGTGCTGTCAGTAAAGTGAGAGTAGGAATGGAGTTTAGTGAGGAATTCCAGATACAAGTAGGAGTGCATAAAGGTTGGGTCCTCAGTCCGATCTTCTTCATTATAGTCCTCCAAGCCATTACAGAGGAGTTTAAGACTGGCTGCCCATGGGAACCTCTCTATGCTGATGATCTGGTTCTTATAGCAGACTCAGTAGAGGAACTAGAGAAGAAATTCTGGCTATGGAAACAGCAGTTGGAATCAAGGGGTCTGAGACTGAACATAGGTAAGACAAAAGTGTTGATGAGTAGAAAAGAGGACAAAACTCTGATTCCATCAGGGAAAAGGCCATGTTCGATATGTAGAAAAGGAACTGGCATAAATTCTATAAAATGTACACAATGCAGATCTTGGGTACGCAGGAGATGTAGTGGGATAGCAGGCAAACTAACAGATAGGGAAAACTACGCATGCAGTAGATGTACAGGGAAATTTGACAGTAGAAGTCGCAAATGCAAGTGGGTTCTATAGAAGTGGTTGATAGCTTCCGGTACCTAGCTGATCATATTAGTATGGGAGGGTGTGTTCTGAGGCCATAGTATCTAGAATAACGACGGCTTGGAAGAAGTTTAGGGAGCTGCTTCCTCTGTTGACAAAGAAGGCTTTCTCCCTGCGTAAGAAAGGCCTGTCATAGGATGCCTGTGTGAGATCCGCGATGCTGCATGGTAGTGGGACATGGACTGCAACTGCAGAGGGTATGCGACGGCTGGAGATAAATGAAGCAAGCATGCTCCGTTGGATGCGCAATGTCAATGTGCGTAAACGACCAAGCATAGATGCGTTTAGAGAGAAACTGTGTATAAGAGGGATAAGCTGTAGTGTGCGGGAGAGAAGACTACGATGGTATGGACATGTGATGCGCATGGAGGATGACCGCTGGGTAAAGAAGTGCCAAGAAATCCCAGTAGAAGGAAAACGCACTAGAGGAAAACCACGAAAAACCTGGGCGGAGGTGGTGAGAGCAGACCTCAGGTCGCTGAAGCTCACGGAGGAGATGACGAAGGACCATGACAAGTGGAGAGATGCTGTGCTGAATAGGGCGTGTGCCACCCTTGCAAGCAGAGAAAAGCGGACGTGAAATGATGATGATGATGATGATGATATATATTTATACACAGATGAATCTACCAATCAATGATAGGGTCTAAACCGTATGAAGAACTTAATGTAATCCGTATGTAGAAGATGTGAAGCAAAGTTTAAAAAACAAAATTTTCAACGATATAATTCAATTGGATACAGAGTCAAAATAGAAATATTAAAACAATGAAATTAAACACAAAACTGTTTATTCATAGTGAAACTCATTATTTTACGATCGTTTCTGGGGGGTAGTTCCATGTATGTTCATTCAATTATTGATCTATGTAAAACATATTACAAAATATCATAGTAAGAAAAAAATACATACGCCTTTACTACCCGCCGTCTTCAGAAATAATGAGTTTTGTTTATTGAAGAATACAAAAAAACATACACATGAATAAGTAAGGTTTTATAACCAGGTTGAAATTGACCAATGTCAAGAATGGAAAGGGGCAGTATAGATCCTTAAAGTTGGTGGTAGTAGATGAATAAATGGGCCATCAGTGGATAAGGTATCAAATGTCTTTTAAGAAAAGAAATGAAAGTTGCTAGTGTAAATGAATTTAGACATATTGTATATAAAAGTGTTGATGGTCCAAGAAGATTACGGTGGAGGAAAAGGAGGTTTAATAGGATATTAGTTAAACATTTTGTTAGACTATTGAAAATAATGTAATATATAGTGTTAATTATAGTTCATTACTTAAAACAGTTATAGGGATGAGATATAGGATTAAATCTATGGATTAATTCTAGTAGCAGAAAATGTGTATATATATATATATATATGTGTGTGTGTGTGTGTGTGTGTGTGTGTGTGTGTGTGTGTGTCTTTGTGTGTGTACATAGATCTACATACGCATATATGTACACATATATACATATACACACGTATACTGACACACATATATACACATATATATATACACATGCACACACATACACTTACTATATTCATACGTACATATACATGTACACTCACACATGTCTATATATAGGCATACACCCATGCATATACATACATATACACACACAGATATACATATTCACACACACATATACTCACACATTTATTCACCTATATCATTTTCTATATTTGTTTAGTTGTATTTATAATATTTGAATGTCCTTCTAATTTTATGGTTACATACTAAAATTAATTCTTGTCTTTTATTTAATAGAGTGTCCTTTGATTTAGTAATTTCAAAAATTTCTTGGGAACACAGTCCGCACTCCTTTCTATTACCCTGATAAGAAATAGCTCCCGTAAGAATCTTCCAAGTTAGGTTATATTTAATATTCCTCTTTTTACAATTATTAACTACTTCTGCTAAAGAAGAGGTATTAGCTAATTTTGTGTTTCGGAAACTGTGGGTGTGTGCATAAAATCTCGATTTAAATGGATTAGAAGTGGATCCTATATAGGATTGATTAGAGTCCTTTGTGGTGATTACACATTTATATACTATATTATTAATTAAGCAAGGGGCAATTATCTTTTATTCTACAATTACAACCGTTTGTATATATGGCCTATTTATTCATCTACTACCACCAACTTTAAGTATCTATACTGCCTCTATCCATTCTTGCAATTGGTCAATTTCAACCTGGTTATAAAACCTTACTTATTCATATGTATGTTTTTTTGTATTCTTCAATAAACAAAACTCATTATTTCTGAAGACGGCGGGTCGTGAAGACGTATGTATCTTTTTCTTACTATGATATTTCGTAATATGTTTTACATAGATCAATAATTGAATGAACATGCAGGAACTACCCCCAGAAACGATCGTAAAATAATTGTTTCTACTTTAGGCACAAGGCCAGCAATTACCCAGTGCATTACTGGTACTTTATTTTATCGACCCCGTAAGGATGAAAGGCAAAGTCAACCTCGGCGGGATTTGAACTCAGATCGTAAAGGGAGGTAACTATGCTGGAAAGCATGGCGTCCGACCCTCTACCGATACTGCCAATCCACCGTAATGAGTTTCATTATGAATTAACAGTTTTGTGTTTAATTTCATTGTTTTAATATTTATATATATATATATATATATATTAATAATCTGGATGTTTACTGAGGAGTGCGGGACTTGATATTCCTACACTTATTTAACTCGAAACATATTTGGATCTTAAAGTCTAAACTTATCTACGGAACAGGTTTGATTTTGAAATTTAAATGTGTCTAAACATCACGGCCTTTTGCCAATACAGTTCGTCTCCGTTGATTTATTATTTTAAATCGATATGGACAAACTGTAGTATAATAATTAGCATACTTCAATCTGGCTAAATTTTTCTTTCGCAATATATATATACAGATGTGTTGGTATCTGTGTTTCATCACATACATATTAATTTATACACTGCTCATGGGATATATTTTTTCCTCATTCGAGCTGATTCCATTGTAAAAGAATTCATTACCTTATTAATTTTAATCTGCTCCTAGTTTGAGCTGCAAAGCCGCCTCATATACACGACTGTTATTTCTAGCAGTACGGTTATGAGACTAGTTAGATACTGTAAAGCCATGTGCGCCACGCAGTCTTTTAAATTATTTAGAAGTGAAGCATATCAATTTGTCTCTGGATGTTTACTGAGGAGAGCGGGACTTGATATTCCTACACTTATTTAACTCGAAACATATTTGGATCTTAAAGTCTAAACTTATCTACGGAACAGGTTTGATTTTGAAATTTAAATGTGTCTAAACATCACGGCCTTTTGCCAATACAGTTCGTCTCCGTTGATTTATTATTTTAAATCGATATGGACAAACTGTAGTATAATAATTAGTATACTTCAATCTGGCTAAATTTTTCTTTCGCAATATATATATACAGATGTGTTGGTATCTGTGTTTCATCACATACATATTAATTTATACACTGCTCATGGGATATATTTTTTCCTCATTCGAGCTGATTCCATTGTAAAAGAATTCATTACCTTATTAATTTTAATCTGCTCCTAGTTTGAGCTGCAAAGCCACCTCATATACACGACTGTTATTTCTAGCAGTACGGTTATGAGACTAGTTAGATACTGTAAAGCCATGTGCGCCACGCAGTCTTTTAAATTATTTAGAAGTGAAGCATATCAATTTGTCTCTGGATGTTTACTGAGGAGTGCGGGACTTGATATTCCTACACTTATTTAACTCGAAACATATTTGGATCTTAAAGTCTAAACTTATCTACGGAACAGGTTTGATTTTGAAATTTAAATGTGTCTAAACATCACGGCCTTTTGCCAATACAGTTCGTCTCCATTGATTTATTATTTTAAATCGATATGGACAAACTGTAGTATAATAATTAGTATACTTCAATCTGGCTAAATTTTTCTTTCGCAATATATATACAGATGTGTTGGTATCTGTGTTTCATCACATACATATTAATTTATATATATATATATATATATATATATATATGTGTGTGTGTGTATGAATATGTGTATGCGTGTATATATTTATATGTGTTTATGTACGCATTGTGTGCTGTATATGTTTATATAATTAATTATCTATACTAGCAGGAAAACTTGTTTCCTCCTAGCGTGTGTAGTGTGTATATTGATATTATACTCAAATATATGTGCATGTAGATATGATATATCAAATAAAATCACAATTAACAATATGCACAGAAATTGAACGAAGTCTGATTTTTCGTTTTCTATTTTATCATACTCTGTAAAGTGCTCAACCGGCATACCGCCTATGGAAACATCTTAGCTACCATCACACACACACACACACACACACACACACACACACACACACACACACACACACACACACACACACACACACACACACACACACATTTGCACACTTACGTACATGCAGAACATATACATACACATTTATAGACATGCACATTCATACACACATATATACATAAATACATACATATATACATACATACATAAATATGTGTGTGTTAAGGGTATGGCAAAGGACATGTGATTAAAGTGGATATATGAGTGTTTTTTTGTGAGTTGTGGTTGTAGATAAAAGTATGGTTAAAGGTTAAAAAGGAAGAAGTGTTCAAAGTCTCTAATAAGTTATGAAAGGTGGAAAGAATGAAAACGGTCGGTGTGTGTGTGCTAAAGGTATGACAAAGGGGATATAACTATAATAAATAAGTGGGTGTTTATTGTATGTAATGGTTGTAGTTAAATGTATGCGTTCATAAAGAGACCAGGAGAGTGAGTGGAAGAGTTAATTCGTAATAGGAGGAAGTTCAGGGTGGTTGAATGTCCAAAGGTATATTATACCAGCTGGAAAGAAGTTGTGATTTCATGTGTGGACAACTTCTGAAGATCTCAGTTTAGAATTGAGGCGAGTATTAGGAGATATCAAATTTGCAGGATTCTGTATTTTTCGGTTATTCACAAAGAACATTTTTTTGTGCCTTTCTGATATTCTTTGAGTAGTCTAAAATGGACCAACCAATCAAATATGGAACCCAACGTTCTTTTAACTCCCACACTTTATTTACCGGCGCCGTAGTGTTCCTTTTATCTGGGTGCGTAGTATATGAGTTTGAATATATCTTGCGTCATACCCACATATCGCTCACTCATGGCTGGTTGGTTATTGTCAATAGGTGTTAATTTAGCCTCGTATACGATCGATTTCGTATTTGCCCTGTAAAAGGCACTCTTCAGCGTTTCTGCAACTAGATTCTGGATTTCCTTTATTGATATTCGTGTTGGTACTCTGAGATTTCATGGATGGACAGCAACAGTAGCTAATTTTAACTACATTTCTATTAAAGATCTTATTATATCTATGTAGTTGGGGGAAATGTGTGTCTAAATGTTCGAGGAATTTTCTGCCTAAATTAGATTTAACTGTTAATGGGAAAGGTGGAGTAAACCATATTATTTTTCTTTTCCTATTACCGTGTTTAGTGGTAGTAGGAAGAGAACCCATATATTCGATTTGTTTGTTGAAACCGCTATTTTTAAGAGCCTTATTATAATAAGGGGCTGCTTTATAAAAAAATGTCTACAGAAGAAGATATGGTAGATATCCTACGACTACTATTAGGAATAAGGTTTTTAAATACTATAGGAGAATGACAAGACTCGTTGTGTATATATTTTATATTTTCGTTAGGTTTATGGTAGGGTTTGAAAGAAACAGTAAGTAGGTCAATATTGATACCGCGTAAGTTAGTATTAGTTAGGTTACTATCTACAGTAATTTTAAGGTTTAGGTTAGAAATATTTTTAATTAAATCTTTACGGAATTTGTCAAGATTATGGCCATTGGTGGCATGAGGGACTGCCAATCCAACTTCTCTGTATAAACCGATAGTATGGCTGGGAAATTTCTCTTTAAGAGTGTGGAGGAGAAATAATCCAACTAAATCGCACACGTCGGCACTATCAAAAGAACCCATAGAAACATCAAAAGGGTTTTCTGGGTTTGATCTTTTTACCCAAGTTTCTTCTTTAGCGAAAAGTAGCGTTTTCCTAGCATGTAAAATAACATCCTCCTCTAAATTGGATATATTAATAAATTGTCTAACGAAATCTAAAGTTTAAGCTAATAAAGAGTGAGTAATAGACGGGTATAAATCTACTATATCAAATTGGGTAAAACTACACTTACCTTTCCCGTGTATATTATTAAACCAAGATATAACAGAGGAAGTGTTTAACCATTGGAATAATTCTGTTTTAGCTCTTATTTGAAAGATTATATTTCTTAAGATTTTTTTTACTAGCAACACCAATTTCTGATTTAGCAGTGTTAATAAGTCTACAACAAGGTCGGTTATTAAAGTCTGATTTATGGTCTTTATGTGTAATATATTCTTTCAGTTCGGTTATCTACTTTTAATTTACTAGCTATAAATTTAGCCTCCTTATATATGATATTATAGGTATATTAGCTTTTTGATATGTAGTAGTGATACTATCCGTTAGAAGTTGGTTGTATCAATGGTTATTAACTTCGTAAAGGTGTGGGTGTGTATATGTGTATATATATATATATATATATGTGTGTGTGTGTGTGTGTGTGTGTGTGTGTGTGTGTGTGTGTGTGTGTGTGTGTGTGTGTGTGTGTGTGTGTGTTTCTATGTATGTATGTCTATGTGTGTGTATATATATATATGTATATTTCGTTTCTGAATTTGTTTAGCAAGATTCTTTATCTGAAAACGTGTGTTGAAACCGATATATTTATACTTTGGGATGGTCATGTTGCCAATAAGAAACACATGCACCAGTTGCTTTCACTTCAATTTATTATAATAAATTTATAAATTTAGGAATTTATAAATTTCCGGTTGGTTGGTTGGTTCCACAACCAGATGATTGTTTATATATTGTCAAAGTTCTTTCGTCACACATTCTGTGACCTCTTCAGTGACTGGGGATTCTTTCCTTTGTTCTGTCTTATGCCATCTTGTTTTTGTGTGTGTGTGTTGTGTGCTTAGTTTGCGCATGTCTTACATCCGGGTGTCTGTGTGTGTTTATATTCATTTATTTATTTGTTTATTTACATGTTACTGGTTGATTGTTTGTTCTATGTGCGTGTGTGTTTTCATTTTGTCCTTAATTGTAAGTTGTGATGTTGCTGTTTCATTCATGTTTTCTATTTAATTTCGTTTGTAATTCATTTATGTTTATTGCCTCTGTGATTTGTCTAAATATTGCGTCTTTTCTGTGTGTAGATTCGATTTTTATTTCTATGTTCTCTAATTTACCCTTATGTTCTATTTTAGCATGTTGGTAGAGTACATATGATTCTTTACTATCTTGAAGGTCTCGCCAGTGTTCATTTATCCGTTCCACTATACTACGAGCTGTCTCACCTATGTACACTATATTCTTATCTCTACATTGTCCTTCAGTACATCTTATGCTATATACTACATTTCTAGTTTTACAGTTAATATGGGGGCTTAATTTACAGATTATACATTTCTTATCTATACAGGAAGGTCTTGAAAACGGTATGTATTGCTATTAAGTGTTTTTATGGAGGTACCTGATCTTTCTACTATCTTAATATTGAGTTTATGTTTATCTAGGGCCCTTCTAAATTTGTAAGCTAATTCACTTCTAGGGGTTGTATCGATGAACATTATGAAAACACACACGCACATAGAACAAACAACCAACCAATAACATGTAAATAAACAAATAAATAAACGAATATAAACACACAGACACCCGGATGTAACACATGCGCAAACTAAGCACACAACACACACACAAAAACAAGATGGCGTAGGACAGAACAAAGGAGAGGCACAAAAACAAAGAAAAGAATGCCCAGTCACTGAAGAGGTCACAGAACGTGTGACGAAAGAACTTTGACAATATATAAACAATCATCTGGTTGTGGAACCAGACAACCAACCGGAAATTTATAAATTCCTAAATTTATAAATATATTATAATAAATTGAAGTGAAAGCAACTGGTGCGTGTGTTTCTTATTGGCAACATGACCCTCCCAAAGTATAACAATATATATATATATATATATATATATATATATATATATATATATATATATATATATAGTCATTTATATGCTTTTATGTAATTATATGTATTTTTTTACACCAGTACCTTATGTACGGGTTGCGCGTGTGTCCGTGCGTGTGTTTATATTTTTGTATATTTTTATACCGTAATATATTTTGTTTTTTTCGGCTGTCTGGTCAGATGGATACATATATTAAGTCAATAACCTGACCTTGAAATGTGCTTTTATATATATATATATATATATAAGTTGAAACAATGAAATAAAAATTCAAGTCATTAGGAATATACTTCACTGCTTTACGATCGTTTCCAGGTGATATTTCGCATATTTCGTTATCGATCTATGTAACGGTAGTTACAAAATATCAAATAAGGAATATATTTACCTACGTGTATATCATCAGCCGTTGTCAAAAGCAATATATATATATATATATATATATACAGTGAACTCACTCCATGAACTCATTAATAGTCGGGCTGAAACGGTTATTAATTGCAGCCACCGAGTTCCGCTCGCCCTACTAAACCATCTCTTCAGCTAGGGAATACTAAAGATATTTTAGGGTAATTTACTGCCTAACACCATGCAGTTACCCCCTCTATTGGATTATGCCCCTTTCACCGACGCCATTGTTGTGATTTGTTTCGCCTACCATGCAAGGAGACGTTAAATTGGGAATATGATTCTCAACAGTATTAATACTTGTTGATGACATTATATAATCAATTATTTCTCTGACGAGCCCGTATGGGCGAAACATGTGTAAGAGTTATATAATGAACTTGTAAATCCTTCATTCATTCATTTGTAAATCCTTCATTCATTCATTTGCTTATTCCTGCTCGGCTTGAACAATATACTAAATATTAAATCTTCCCTCATATTCAACTCTGCTAACCCAAGCATTGAGCACAGTCCGCTTCGGCTATTGGTATTTAGTAATCTGTATCGCACCTCTCTGTATCTCTCTGCTTCTTATACGATACTTATACCCTATTATATATATATATGTGCGTGTGTGTGTATATATATATATGTATATATATAAATAGTGAGTTAGAAACTCAGAGTAGTCTCTTACAATTAAATAGCTCTAAGAAAAAAGCTTTTCCGAGTTGTACAATATAATTGAATAAACAAGAGAGATGAACACTAATATAAACATACATGTGTTCGAATCGTAAGGACCAAGTTTGCTAGGGGAACAAATACTAACTACAGCAATATGGTTTGTCAGACTTAATTTTAAATATTAAATTAAGAAAAATAACAGACCTATATTGGGCAATCGCCTGGTAACAACTAGACAGTTTTGGAGAATGTTCCGCAATATCTGATTAAGTGAAGTCCACTCTTTTCTCTGCTCCTTAGTAGTTGTTGAGAAATTAGTGATCCTTCCACTTCTAAAAATATTAGAGATATTGGTCTTTGAATGTTACTTGTTTTATATGGAAAAAAGTGGCTCGAAACGCCAGGTTTTTAGAGAAGTAATTTGATTGGTTGGTCAATAATTATAATAAATTTCGCGCCAATTCGCGTTACAAAGTTCTTCAAACAAGGGGGGGAGGGGTCTCAGGTTGTTTTTTTTTATATATGAGTGTTTGAATTTCTTTTTACTTAAAAAAAAGGGGCTCACGAAGACTTTTTTTAATAAACGTAATTTGATTGGTTATAAATGAAATTAAGGCTGTCACGTGAACAAGTTTTCATTAAATTTCGCGCCTGTATTTGGAAATTTATTCTGTAGCCTTTTTAGAGAATTTTATGACAAGCAAAGATAATGGTCAAGAGAAATGGGATGGGAGAATTGTTCTGGTTCAGTGAATATGGTTAGTTCTCTGTGGCGTCAGAATTCCGATTTTCTATTGAAATAAAGAAAGTAAAGATATGTATGTTTATTTGTGTGCTTGTGTGTGTGTGTATAGGAAGATGATTCTATTAGTAGAAATGGGGGAGGGAGTTGTGTGTGTGTGTGTGTGTATATGGGTGTTATGTGTGTGTATGTGTGTGAGAGTATGTTAAGATGGGGCGTATATATATTGTTTGTGTGTGTGTATATATGTGTGTAGGAAAGTGATTCTATTTGTAGAAATGGGGGATAGATTTGTGTGTGTGGGGGGTATGTTTGTGTATGGGTGTTATGTGTGTGTGGGAGTATGGGTAGCATGTTAAGATGGAAGAGAATATATATATATATTGTGCGTGTGTGTGTGTGTGTGTGTGTGTGTGTGTGTGTGTGTGTGTGTGTGTGTGTGTGTGTGTGTGTGTGTGTGTTGGAAAATGATTCCGTTAGTAGGAATATTTTCGAATGAACATATTTTCCTTACTTATTTGTATTTGTTCTGTTGTATTGTCAGCGCAAACGTATGTTAAGTTTTATTTAGTTCGGATTTTTATTTTCGAAAGTAGCAGTTGTTATGTGTGTGTGTATGTGTCTGTTTGGATGGTTAGCATGTTATGGTGTTGACATAATATATATTAAACCATATTTAATGCTGGTCTATATTTTTGAATAAACATATTTTCCTTATTTATTCGTATTTGTTCTGTTGTATTGTCAGCGCAAAGGTAAAATGGCAAGACTTGGAATTTGGGTGTCTTATTACTTGCGCATATGTCTAGATATGCGCTTAATGGTATCTGTCTCGTGGTTGGATCTCGTAATTGTTGGCGATGAACTGTCATTCTGTTTCTGAGTGTGAGTTTAGTTTGTCCTATATAATCTTCATTGCATCCTTTACATTTAATGACATAAATTAGATTTTTTGATGAGCAAGTGAAGTGATTTTTTACAGCAAAATTTTGTCCTGATTTAAATGTATACGTGTTGCCTTCAATGAGGTGAGTGCAGGTTCCACAATTAGAGCGTTTCGAGCCACTTTTTTTACATATAAAACAAGTAACATTCAAAGACCAACCAGATGTGAGAAAAACCACAGACCCTCCATCTCAACTCTACTTTTGGAAAGCAGAAGAACTGCGAAACCGGTAAAGAAACCAAATAAATATATATATTTTTTTTAAAATAAGAGTCCAGTTGCATTTTCAATTTCACCTTTTTTTCTTTATATATATATATATATAATTAATACAATAACAGAGATAGTTTAAAGCTAATCTCTGACTGGTAACCATCTCACTCAACAAACATTAGGTTATATTTTGATATAAACCCAATTTAAGTGTTTGGGGTGCTAACAATATGTATTATGTGGAAAAGCCAGTTGTATTATTTTATGAGATATAATTAAAGTTAAAATATATCTCTCTTTCCAAACAATTGTTTCATTATAAGTTTTCTACAAATTCGGAGAATATTTCCAGTTTATGTAGAAGCCTAATATACATTCATGTAAGAATATATTTAGGTGGGCGTTTATAAATCATCAGTGGAAGCCCATTAAACTTTGATATAAGAAAAAAAAATGTTCTTACCGTAGTTAAAAATCGTGTCTGTTAAGTTGCTCCTTCCCGCATCGAGTGACCGGCAAATTTGAAATTCCAGCAGTTTTTGACTGAGGAAGTATTATAGCGTCACTAAGCGAGAAGGGGAGACAACCACGATCCACGAAAGGAGGAAAACAAATAATATACACGCGGGTTAAACAGTTTTTTCGAAAACATTATCAATCCAACGTGTTAAGAACTCAATTAAAAAAATAAATATATGCGTGTATAAATTACACACGCATATAGATATTTTCTTCGGCTAAATCAGAGGTTGTACCTGAATAAGAAACCGCATCTCGTAACCGTAGTAAATACGGAAAGTTATGCTTTAAAGTGCAAATGGGAATGTAAATCTCCGGCCGAATTAAGAGTAAAATATAAAACACACGCGGGTTAATTAGTTATTTCAAAACTAATATCAATTCCTCGTGTAAAGAACTCAATTAATTAAAAAAAATAAATGTATGCATGTAATTATATACATAGGCATATATATTTTTTCTTAGGCTAAAAAACAGAGAAGTTACAACCAATAAAAACCACAATATCGCACAACAGTAATAAATACGGAAAGTCAAATTTATAAGGTACCTGGAAATAAACACCTCTGGCCAATCAAGAGTAAAATATTAATACAATAACAGAGATAGTTTAAAGCTAATCTCTGACTGGTAACCATCTCACTCAACAAACATTAGGTTATATTTTAATATAAACCCAATTAAAGTGTTTGGGGTGCTAACAATATGTATTATGTGGAAAAGCCAGTTGTATTATTTTATGAGATATAATTAAAGTTAAAATATATCTCTCTTTCCAAACAATTGTTTCATTATAAGTTTTCTACAAATTCGGAGAATATTTCCAGTTTATGTAGAAGCCTAATATACATTCATGTAAGAATATATTTAGGTGGGCGTTTATAAATCATCAGTGGAAGCCCATTAAACTTTGATATAAGAAAAAAAAATATATATATATATATAAATGAAAGGTATAGAGATTGTTTTAGCGAGAAGCTAATAGTATTCTATAACATATATGCGACTATATATATATATATATATGTATATATATATATATATACAAATATAAATTAGCGAGAATCGTATTTCGGCTATTGGAAATTAGAGAAAAACAACTTCCGAGATGTGTGACAAGCGCTCCATAGAAGCTAGTGAACTAGAGCTTCAACATAAGTTAAAAGGCCAAACACACTGAGACGATGGTTAAACCATTATCCACACAGCCATAGAAACGACAAAGTAATTCGGGTCAAACAAATAAAATATGATTGAAAATTATACCCGAACTCCTGGAAAGTTGGTAAAATCCAGCATTTGGGTTTCTGCAACTCCTAAATCAAGTTCTGTCTGCTTAGACAAATAATTGTTTCTACTTTTGGCACAAGGCCAGCAATTACCCAGTAGATTACTGGTACTTTATTTTATCGACCCCGTAAGGATGAAAGGCCAAGTTAACCCCGGCTGGATTTGAACTCAGAATGGCAAGGGCCGTAACTCTATATGCCAAAGCATGGCGTCCGACCCTCTACCGATAATGCCAATTCGTTAAGCCTTTGGTAAGATGATCGAACAAGGAAGTCACTTTCTCAACAGGCTTTTAGTTCAAGTGCCAAGCGAAGGACTGACCGTTATCAAAACCCACGTGGGGCTCGATAAGGGGGCAACCCTTAGTTTTGGCGGATGAATTCAGTATGTGTGTTATTATTGCAAAATTGCAAAATATAACAAAACGAATTAAGTTCTCAACAGAATGGTTTTAAAATTAACAAAAGCTATTCATCAGTCAATAGAATTAACTAAAAAAAAATCAAGAAAATTAACTGGTCAATAGCTAGACTCTGGAGATTAATACAAATATAAATGAGTGATAATCGTATTTCGGCTATTGGAAATTAGCGAAAAACAACTTCCGAGATGTGTGGCAAGCGCTCCATAGAAGCTAGTGAACTAGAGCTTCAACATAAGTTAAAAGGCCAAACACACTGAGACGATGGTTAAACCATTATCCGCACAGCAATAGAAACGACCAAGTAATTCGGGTCAAACAAATAAAATATGATTGAAAATTATACCCCGACCCCTGGAATGTTGGTAAAATCCAGCATTTGGGTTTCTGCAACTCCTAAATCAAGTACTGTCTGCTTAGACAAATAATTGTTTCTACTTTTGGCACAAGGCCAGCAATTACCCAGTACATTACTGGTACTTTATTTTATCGGCCTCCTTAGACAAATAATGTTAAGCTTTTGGTAAGATGATCGAACAAGGAAGTCACTTTCTCATATATATATATATGTATATAAAAGTAATATATATGAGTAATATATATGATGAAACAGATACCAACATATCTGTATTTATATTGCAAAAGAAAGTTAGCCAGACTGAAGAATATTAATTATTTTACCACAGTTCGTCCACATCGATTTAAAATAATAATAATAATAAATCGACAAAAACTAGCTGTGCCGCCAAATGGCTATGATGTTTATACATATTTAAATTTCAAAGTCAAACCTGTTCAGTAGATAAGTTTAAACCTTAAAATCCAAACATGTTTCGAGATGGATACGTGTATAAGTGTAGGAATATCTTGCCACTGCTCTCCTCAGTAAACATCCAGAGACAATTGATAAGCTTCACTTCTAAATAATTTAAAAGAAACATGTTTGGATTTTGAGGTTTAAACTTATCTACTGAACAGGTTTGACTTTGAAATTTAAATATGAATAAACATCATAGCCATTTGGCGGCACAGCTAGTTTTTGTCGATTTATTATTATTATTATTTTAAATCGATGTGGACGAACTGTGGTAAAATAATTAATATTCTTCAGTCTGGCTAACTTTCTTTTGCAATATAAATACAGATATGTTGGTATCTGTTTCATCATATATATTACTCATATATATTACTTTTATACACGGCTCAGGAATATTTCCTTTCGAGCTAATTCCATTGTAAAAGAATTCCTTACACTTAATATAACGGCTCTTCGTCGAGCTAAAATTCGCCTCATATATACGACTGTTATTTCTAGCAGCCCGGTTATGAGACTAGCCTGAATCTGTGAACCCATGTGCGTCACACAGTCTTTTAAATTATTTAGAAGTGAAGCTTATCAATTGTCTCTGGATGTTTACTGAGGAGAGCAGTGGCAAGATATTCCTACACTTATACACGTATCCATCTCGAAACATGTTTGGATTTTGAGGTTTAAACTTATCTACTGAACAGGTTTGACTTTGAAATTTAAATATGTATAAACATCATAGCCATTTGGCGGCACAGCTAGTTTTTGTCGATTTATTATTATTATTATTTTAAATCGATGTGGACGAACTGTGGTAAAATAATTAATATTCTTCAGTCTGGCTAACTTTCTTTTGCAATATAAATACAGATATGTTGGTATCTGTTTCATCATATATATTACTCATATATATTACTTTTATACACGGCTCAGGAATATTTCCTTTCGAGCTAATTCCATTGTAAAAGAATTCCTTACACTTAATATATGTATATATATTTTTATATATATGTATATATATGTATATAACTGTGTATATATGTATATATCTGTGTACGTATATATATATATATGTGTGTGTGTGGGGGTAGGTGTGTATATCACCTTGATCACCTTGACCGACCAGTCTGTCGGACGTCCATTCAGCGCCGCTGGTCACAGCACGCCGTCCATTCCTCTCTGGATCGTGCTTTCCTCATCCATGTAGTCCCAATCGTATTCTTAAAATCGTAACTCCACCCTCGTGGAGGCCTTCCGAGTAGTCGTTTCCGCTCGCGCGGGTACCACTCGGCAACTGCGCGGGTCCACCGATTATCGGTGAACCGAGCGACGTGTCTAGCACATCTGAACTTGCTGCGCATATATTCCGTGATGACGTCCCTCACGCTGGACTTCTGTCTGACGACTTCGCTCCTGGTGTGCTCTCTCAACGAGATTCCTAGCATTGATCTCTCCATGGCTCTTTGGGCCGTTACCAGCCTCTGCTCTTCTCTCTTCGTTGTAGCCCATGTTTCACTGTCATATAACATTGCAGGTAAAACTGTGCTATTGAAGAGGTTGGCGCGGGTGTTCTTGTCCAACCTCCCCTTGAGCACATCCCTTATGCCGTTGAACGCCTTCCATCCTCTCAATGTCTCGGCGCATGTTCACTTCTTGTCTCAGGTAGACGTATTCCTCCACCTCCTCTAGTTCATCACCGCCAACCACCATTCGACCTGTTGGTACGTTGTCGGACCACATGAACTTCGTTTTCATGCGGTTCATCTTGAGGCTTACTGCAGAGCTTTTGATGTCGAGCTTCGTCAGCATGGTCTGAAACTGATCCGTGGTTTCAGCGATGAGTACGATATCATCAGCGAAACGTAGGTGGGTAAGTATCTCGCCGTTGATGTTGACACCGCCTTGCCAGTCAATGCCTCTGATGATCTGCTCGAGACACGCGGTGAAAAGTTTTGGAGAGATCGTATCTCGTTGCTTCCCTCCCTTCTCGACCGGCACTCGTACAGGTGATGACAGCAGAGCTATGTCGATAGAGCATCCGGAACCCGCCTGCCTGAGCAGTTGAACGTATTGCGCCGAGAAGGGAGTGAAGCAGCGAGATACGATCTCTCCAAAACTTTTCACCGCGTGTCTCGAGCAGATCATCAGAGGCATTGACTGGCAAGGCGGTGTCAACATCAACGGCGAGATACTTACTCACCTCCGTTTCGCTGATGACATCGTACTCATCGCTGAAACCACGGATCAGTTTCAGACCATGCTGACAGAGCTCGACATCAAAGGCTCTGCAGTAAGCCTCAAGATGAACCGCATGAAAACGAAGTTCATGTGGTCCGACAACGTACCAACAGGTCGAATGGTGGTTGGCGGTGATGAACTAGAGGAGGTGGAGGAATATGTCTACCTGGGACAAGAAGTGAACATGCGCCGAGACATTGAGAGGGAGAATCTCGCGGAGAGTAAGGGCCGGGTGGAAGGCGTTCAACGGCATAAGGGATGTGCTCAAGGGGAGGTTGGACAAGAACACCCGCGCCAACCTCTTCAATAGCACAGTTTTACCTGCAATGTTATATGACAGTGAAACTTGGGCTACAACGAAGAGAGAAGAGCAGAGGCTGGTAACGGCTCAAAGAGCCATGGAGAGATCAATGCTAGGAATCTCGTTGAGAGAGCACACCAGGAGCGAAGTCGTCAGACAGAAGTCCAGCGTGAGGGACGTCATCACGGAATATATGCGCAGCAAGTTCAGATGCCTCTGCAGCGAGTTCAGCACTGCGTTGATTTCGACGCTGTCGAAGGCCTTCTCGTAGTCTACGAACGCGACACAAAGAGGCATCTTGTACTCTTTTGCTCGCTCAAGCAGTTGTGTCAGAGTAAATATGTGGTCCATCGTGCTATAGTTTTTCCGGAAGCCGGCTTGCTCTCTCGATTGCTGTTCGTCCAGATGACGTGATAACCTGTTCAGGATTATCTTCGTGAACAGCAGGCATATGGGTCGGTAGTTCCTCAGATCTTCTCTATCGCCCTTCTTGTATAGCAGGATAGTATTCGACTCTTTCTACTGCGAGGGTATTCTTCCCTCGACCAGATAGTGTGTGAATCGCTCGGCGAGGATTTTCCAGAGCTGCTCTCCACCTGACTCCAACACCCCCGATGTTATGCTGTCTTTCCCTGGCGCCTTTCCGCTTTTCATCAAGCCGACAGCTCTCTCGACCTCACCGACAAGGATGTGTGGCACATTTTCTTCTTGTTGGAGTGACGGCAACGACTGCACATTCCCGGCAGACTTGAAGAGCTTAGTGTAGAAGTCTTCGCAAACCTTTTCCACCTCACTCTTGTCGCTGACCGGTATTCCAGCTGTGTTTTTCAGGGTCGTCACCTCCGATCTGTACATTGTCATGTCCCTCTCGCATTTCTTGAGGCTCTTCTTTTCCTTTGCGGCCTTTAGGAGATTCTCCACCCGGTATGCCTCGAAGTCTCTCTTCAGTTGTTGACGTATCACTCTGCTGAGAAGGGAACACTCGAGGTGATCTTCAGGTGTCCTCTTCATATTCTTCTCCTTCTCAAGCAACTTCATAGTTTCCTCCGAGACTCTGCCCCTCCGTTCCCTCGGGCACACACCCTCATCCCTTCCCAAGCACTCCCTCAGTTTCCCTATCAGTGAGTCGTAGTCAGCGTCTATGCCGTCTCCTTGACGCCACTTTTCCTGCATAATGGCCTCCCGCAGCTGCGCCTCGTTGAAGACCCGGACGCGTTCTCCCTTCGACGCCAAATGCAACGCCTTCTTCTCCCTCGTCCGGTCGATGACGATCCTCGCCCTCACCAGACGATGATCACTCCTAGTGTTGAATGGCGTTATGACGGAGACGTCCTGCAGTATGCGTCGCTTGTCGACCAAGATGTAGTTAATCTCGTTTCGGTGCTCAGAATTTGGCGATACCCAGGTCCATCTATTCTCCCTCCTCTTCCTGAATAGGCTGCCTCCGATGTAGAGCCGTCTCGCCCCCGCCATGGTGATCAGACGCTCTGCTCTCTTATTTCGCTCCCCTAGGCCGAATCTTCCGGCATACTCTTCCCTTGTTGTCCCTGTCCGACCTTTGCGTTGAAGTCTCCCATCACGACAGTGTACGTGGACTTCACAACTAGCACTTTGTCTAGCTGGCGATAGAATTCTTCCGCCTCATCGTTGTCGCAGGCACTTGTGGAAGCGTAGGTCTGTCTGGACGATCTTGAGCGTGGCTTTCCCTGAGATAGTTCACGTTCAGTACACCAATCCGTGACGATATGAACTGGCAAGAAGCGACCTTCGAAGTCCATTCCTTGCTTACGATGAACTGTATACCTCCGATCGATCTGGCACCCTCTGCTTTCCCGAGTCTCAAGGCGCATCAATCTTGCCATCGTGAATTCGCCTCCTTCTTCTGGCGGGTCTCGCACAGCCCTAACAGGTCGCACCTGATCTTCTTCTTCTCCATTAGGTGGTTCAGCCATTGCCCCCTGCCAAAGACCTGCAGTTGTTGGTGCATATGGCAAGGTTAGTCCTGTTCCTTGGCGGACTTCGGGAACCTGTGATTCTTAACAGCCTCTCGTCGCTCGGGTTGCATTCCGCCGTCGTGGAGTGGCCCGATTGACGCGCAGGGTACTGAGGCCCTTTTCTTCATAAGATGACGCCATCCCACTGGCTGGGCGGGCAGGCTGGTACCTCTTCAGTTTAGCTAGATTTTGACTATAGAATATGATGAATCATCTCTAGGACCAATAGTCTGATACCTGTGAGGCATGGTAAAATCTGCCAGGACATTGAGTCCCGCTACCATAGCTATTAGAGAGCCAGGGTGACCGGTGCTCCACTTTTGAGGCACTGAACTAGGATTTTGTAGAGGGGTGTGTATATATGTATGCATATATATATATATATATATATATATATTTGTATTTATTTTATCCCCTAACGTTACATTCTGTTTCAGTGTGTCTTTATTTTTCCCGTTATTTTATTTTCTTATTTTCTTATTTTATTTCAGCCTCGCTTTCAATTGTTTTTTTAAATTAATCTCATATCATCATCATCATCGTTTAACGTCCATCTTCCACGTTAGCATATTAAAATTTTCCTTTTTGATGAACGATATCGGTCGTCTCTGTTGAGCTCGCCTGTCTTCGTGAAACCTTTGGTAAATGGAATAATTGTATTGTGTTATTTATTACATTATATATATATATGTGTGTGTGTGTGTACGTATATATATATATATATATATATATATATATATATATATATATATATATACGTACACACACACACACATATATATATAATGTAATAAATAACACAATACAATTATATTATATATATATATATATATATATATATATATATATATAATTTTATCAATATATATAGCCGATGATCCGCAAGGTGTAACAATTGTTCTCGGTATGGTGATTTAACTGTTGTGTTTCTACTACTATATATCTATCTATCTATCTATCTATCTATCTATCTATCTATCTATCTCTCTCTCTCTCTCTCTCTATATATATATATATATATATATATATATATATATATATATATAGAGAGAGAGAGAGAGAGAGAGAGAGAGAGATATAGATATATAGTAGTAGGAACACAACAGTTAGTTCCCCATACCGAGAACAATTGTTACACCTTTTAATCTCATAGCCTTGTTTAATTGTTTTTTTGTGTGGTTGTGTGGTTCATTATGCTGATTGTGAGCGGAAATAATGTATATATTTTATCAAATGATTCTATGGACACACTTTATTGTACATTGCTCTTATTGTTGATTATTTCATTAATTAATTCGTCATTGAGCCACATCGTGAATGGTTGGCAAAAACACACACACACACACACATATATATATATATATATATATATATATATATATATGAGATTTGTCTAGTTTATGTATATGTAAATCTTTACATTTGATAATCTCCCATATGGTTGAGATGCAATTTAGGCAGTATTAGGCTGCGCTTTCTAGCAACCAGCCACTCGCTGTAAGGCACCAATCACATTCTTTCTGACTTGACCACTGCCACGTCACAGTTCTTAGCTATTTTGAATTTGTTTCTGGCGGGTATCATTTAAGAAAAATCTTCGTCCAAGTGAGTTTGTTTCCTGATGATTTCGAAACTCGTGAATTTATCCTTGATCGGATATTTCCAAAAAGCGAATGAAACCACATGGGGTAGAAACATAATTTTGGTATGTTTATATACATTTTTTCTTCTAACTTTGATTTTATACCTAATTGTGTATGGTTGACGATATATTTAATCGATTTCTACGTGCTATTAGAAATGCTGGGTAAATATTCTATAGCTGTTGATCGCGGATAGATAGCTGACGTTTATTCATCTATTATTTCTTCATAAGTGTCTTTTAATATTATACCCATGTTTAATTGGGTTTTTTTTTTGTGTGGTTGATTATGCTGATTGGGAAAGGAAATAATGTATATATTTTATCAAATGATTCTATGGACATACTTTATTATATATATATATATATATATATATATATATATATATATATATATATATATATATATAATGTATATATAGTGTATTTTGCAATACACTGTATGCTTAATTAAAAGCATTTCGAAGACCTTACGCTATTGTTTAAAGTAGTGACAGTCTCACTTACTTTAAATTTTCAGCAAACAGGGGAGATAAAGCTGACTGAGCTCTCTTTCGTACTGATTGGTACTTATCAAAGCCAAGTACTCCACCTGTTTGCTGAAAATCATGAATGTTTGAATTTTTATAGAATTCTAGTAATAATCAGGAACTGATTATACAGAGCGGTTGCCGGTCAGGCAGAAATTGAAAATTAGAATTGGCACTCAGAAATAGCTATATATATATGAATGTATATATAGTGTATTTTGCAATACACTGTATGCTTAATTAAAAGCATTTCGAAGACCTTACGCTATTGTTTTAGAGTAGTGACAGTCTCACTTACTTTATATCTTCAGCAAACAGGGATAAAGCTGACAGAGATAAAGCTGACAGAGCTCTGTTTCGTACTGATTGGTACTTATCAAAGCCAAGTACTCCACCTGTTTGCTGAAAATCATGAATGTTTGATTCTTATAGAATTCTAGTAATAATCAGGAACTGATTATATAGAGCGGTTGCCGATCAGGCAGAAATTGAAAATACAGTGTATTGCAAAATACACTATATTTACATTCATATATATATCGCTATTTCAGAGCACCAATTCTAATTTTCAAATATATATATATATATAAGTATGTATACGTACATACATATATATACACAGACGTACAGTAGTATGTATATATATTCATACATGCACACATATATATATGTACATATTGATTTACCGAACATTTATTATAATGCTCTGTTTGTTTGTAAACAATCATCCCGAATTAAGCCGTACAGTGTTTAGAAACCATCGTTGCCCTTTGTTCAACACTGACAAAGGAACCATGTACTAGTTTCAAGCTTATTAGCTATCGTCAGAACCGTATACCTTCCTGCCAGATGATTGAACGTCTGAAGGTATATACTTTCCTTATGCATAACGACTGAGCAGCCTAATTTGTATATCGAGTGAGTTAATCGGCCGGGCGCACCGAAAGCGGTAAATCCATACATACATATATATATGTGTGCATGTATATATATACATACTACTGTACGTCGTATACATATATGTACTAGACATGAAAAATGCGCAAGCTCAAAAGTGCCACAGAATGTTATAATAAACCTTCAAAAGTGTGGGACTAGAGTTGTTGCTAAAAAATATTGTAATCATTATATATCGTACATTCTGTGGCATCCTTTATAAAAATAGCTTAAACCAACGAAGCCTTTATTTTTACGCTATTTCACTTAGTTAATTCTTAGAGTGTAACATATAAAAATATGATTTACAACTATAAAATAAATTAATTAATATAATAACAGAGCTGCGGAGCTGAAATTTAGGAAATAAGGGAATATCGGATCCTGAGTTGGAGCCAGTCAATTTTTGGCCGACTCCGCAGCCCTGTATAATACATTTCTTATTAAAGTTATTAATAAACCTATTTTACACTGCATGCAAATTACCATGAGATATTGATATTAGATATAAGATACAGCGCAATATCTACAG
This sequence comes from Eledone cirrhosa, assembly GCA_964016885.1. Lineage (NCBI taxonomy): Eukaryota > Metazoa > Mollusca > Cephalopoda > Octopoda > Eledonidae > Eledone > Eledone cirrhosa. The sequence goes on along the minus strand of OZ024747.1, from coordinate 32,758,887 downwards.
CTGTAAAAGTACGAAAGCGAAGTAATAATAAGTGGCTTAAGGTAATTCCAATATGAAAGTTTGTAGTGATAAAAATTTGATAATGCAATACGATTGTTAATATTATAGTTCTATGAAAATGTAACAATAGATAACTAAATTATTTTACTATTAGTATATTTAAGAAATTATCATTATAGATTTGATCGTTCATATAAGCATCATATTAATTTTCAACACAATTATTTTGTTACTATGAGTATATGATAATAATATTACGTAATTATTTATAGCTGTTATTACATTAAACATAGATGTATTTATTTTTATATGTTACACTCTAAGAATTAACTAAGTGAAATAGCGTAAAAATAAAGGCTTCGTTGGTTTAAGCTATTTTTATAAAGGATGCCACAGAATGTACGATATATAATGATTACAATATTTTTTAGCAACAACTCTAGTCCCACACTTTTGAAGGTTTATTATAACATTCTGTGGCACTTTTGAGCTTGCGCATTTTTCATGTCTAGTTTAATATTTTTTTAAGGCAACGCTTGTAATAACTCTAGTTAAAGAGGATATATATTAATAATAAATTATCGTTGTAATGTAATTAGATTATGTAATTGTTATTATAAATTATCTTATAAATATTAGTGTAAGATGTATAAAAATATTTTCAGACTTTTAATATAAACAACTACAAAAAACAATCAATATTAAATCAATATATTATACATAATAGAAAACATAAAATAAACAATACAAAAACAAAATATTTACATACAATTGCAATTATCAGTGTATATACATTTTCTTTATATTCCCTGAGCAAATTAATAAGATTTGTTTTTATTGTACATAATTTGATGACTTGTTGGAGTGTATTAAAAGATAGCAACAATTTGTGATTAAATTGTTATCTTAAGCAACTCACTTTTTAATAGTTGTTGGCTGAGCGAAATTGTAAAAGCCTATGAGCAAATATAAAAAAAAATACACAAACAACATTTCCTTGTGTTATTACAACATTAGATAAAATAATTGAGCAATGTCGTTATATTTTGCTCTTATTGCACATTAATAGTGTTTCTATTTTTCGGCACAAATCCATTACGGCAGTCCATTACTGGTACTTTATTTTATCGAATTAGTAAGTATGAAAGTCGAAGTTAACCTCGGCAGGATTTGAACTTAGAATGCAAAGGACCATAACAATACTGCAAAGCATGGTGTCTGACGCTCTACCAATACTTGTGTTGAGCTGGTCATTAATTTATGGTGGTCGTGCGTGGAGTAGAGCAATCGCTAGTTGAAATATTATGAACAAAACATTTTTATTTGCCGAAGAACATATTTTCAATACTGTTTGTGAATGTGACGAAGGAAATACATTCTGATATGGAACAGTGTACAAAGTGTGTCTGTGAATAACATAATGTTACCTCATGTTGTTGTCAAGACATAATGGATTTCGTATATCCAGTTAGAAGATGAAACCTAGCCATCTCGGATTAGTTATATTTCATGCCATGTGTAAACGTGTTTGAGGATAGCAAAATATGCGTGTTTCTTGTCTGGAAACTTTCTGCTAAACTGATTGGTTTCGTTTTTGGCACTATACAATACTCATCCAACAGATAGCTGTATTGGATCCTTGATTGGTTAATATTTAGGTGAGGGTGCTTGATGCAGAGTTAGTGCAAAATGGATCAATGAGTGTAATAATAATAATGATAGTAATAATGAAAATATTGTGTACAATGCTGAGGTGCACTACAACTCATCAAAAGTGCATATATAATACATAGGGTAATATAAAAACGTCAGGAAAAAAGAACAGTGCATGAGTCATGATATACACATATGTGCATGTGTATGGAAGGGGGACATCAGGTGTAGTTTTGGTGTATTTCGGAATGTATGATGGTTTTAAAGGATGCAGTGTGTCATCAGCTAACAACTGATGCAGGAAGTTTGTTCCATCCTTCAGCAACTCTGAGCATGAAGAAATATTTCCTAAAGTCATGGGAGCTGTGTTGTTTTCTGACTTTGTAGGCATGTCCACGTGTTAGACACATGGAGATCAAAAAGGTGTTCGGGGTTGTTGTTGGTCGGATGGTTAATAACTTTGTGGGTGTTTACCAAGTCCATTGCCAGAGGGAAGCAAAATATTCAGGGTATGGTAGGTGTCTGATGGAGGGTATGCGCTTGGTTGCATGTCTCTGAACAGTTTCCAGGAGGTCAATGTTCTGAGCAAGATAGGGGTTCCAGACTGATGACGCGAACTCCAAGTGTATTCGTACCATAGATGTATACAGCTTTAAATAGATGGCTGGAGAGCAGCTAATGAAGGTCTTGCTGATTGATGCCAAGTCAATCTTAATAAATTGACTGATTTATCTGTTCACTACTGCTAATCCACCGCTGTTTGTACAATTTTTTAGATAATGTCAATTTGAGCTTGAATCATTGGCGTAATGAAATTTGAAAAGATTATAAGCAAATCTTTTTTAAAATACACAGACAACATTTAACTGTATCGTTGCAACATTAGATCTAATAATTGTTTCTACTTTAGGCACAAGGCCAGCAAATTACCCAGTGCATTACTGGTACTTTATTTTATCTACCCCGTAAGGATGAAAGGCAAAGTCAACCTCGGCAGGATTGGAACTCAGATCGTAAAGGGACGTAACTATGCTGGAAAGCATGGCATCCGAACCTCTACCAATACTGCCAAAATAATGGAGCAACATTTGTGCAGAATTATTGTTTGTGCAATAAGATATTTGCAGATCTGTACTTGGTCTGCTCTTTAGCCAACTCGGTACGTTTAGAAGCTCTACGCTCGGCTTGCTTTTGAGATATAATAGCTGAATTTGCAGATCTATACTTGGCCTGCTTGTTTGCCAACTCATACCGTTTTGAACATCTATACTTGGCCTGTTTTTGTGTTAATTTAGCAAAATTCACAGCTCTATAATCGGCCTGTTTTTGTCTCAACTTCTCCCGATTCCGCATCCGGTAAGCTGCTTTCACATCCAATTTAATACGCCCATCTAGATTATTAGCACAGGAATGTGAACAAGCTTGTGGGACCGCATCATTGTAAGTATATGAACTGCCTGCAACATCAAGACCCAATTCACAAGTGCAGCGTTGCTCATTCACATCGGCAGTGGGGACACCAAAATCAGTGACAGGTCTCGATTCACTCGCGAGATACATCACAGCTACACTATATATTTAAACATATATACAGTGATACCTCGCTACTTGGCGGTTCAACTATCGCGGATTCACGATTTCGCGCAGTTTTAGAATATATATATGAACACCTAAAATTTTTCATTAAATCCATTAAAATATTAATAATAAACACAGTTCTAATCATACGCTATATATATATATATATATATATATATATATATATATATATATATATATATATATATATATATATATAAATATAAGTAATTAATACCGTATAAATGGTACAAAGACTGTTTATGTAAAATGTATTTCTCAACAGAGTATTGAATACTTAGGAGAAATTCAAAACGAAGAGTGATAAAATTTCAAGCAAAGAGTTTAATTAGGTAATGACTTACAAATTTGTTTCAGTATATAGACAAAGCCTGAAGCGCTAATTATAATAATTAGTTAATAATATTACAAAATATATTAATATTATATTAAATATATACTGAAACAAATTTGTAAGTCATTACCTAATTAAACTCTTTGCTTGAAATGTTATCATTCTTCGTTTATATATATATATATATATATATATATATATATATATATATATATAGAGAGAGAGAGAGAGAGAGAGAGAGAGAGAGAGAGATTTATCTAGTCCTTCGCTCAAGATTAATCTATAAGTTTAGATGTCTGCCTTCGTTTAAGTAAATATTACAGTAAGATTTTTAATATAAACAACTACAAAAAACAATTAATATTAAAACGAAAAAATTATCAATGATAAAAGAAGCGGATGCAACTTTTTTTTTTATAAAGTTATATTCCTGTTTCTTTAAAGAACATTTCATTTTTGTTCTATTGTAGGCGAAATAATGCAATGGTTTAATAGGGAAGATATAACTTACCAATTATGTCTCTAACCGTGTAACGCTTTTTAAGTAGATAACTACAATTGAAAATACTAAAGAAATGGAACCAACAATTCAATTTGAAAGTCGTCTACTTATAGTGACAGTGTATTACTGGTACTTTATTTTATCGACCCCGTAACGATGAAATGCAAATGCTTAAAATTTAAATTGCCTTAATTCTATCGTCTGCTGTTTCATTAAAGGGAGATTCTCGTCTGTATTTAATTCTATCGTCTACTGTTCCACTAAACAGATATACCTCCACTATCGTCTCTATTTATACATTTTAACTTATAACTTATACACATTTGATTTGAAATATTTTATCTAGTCCCCCCTCTCAATATTATGATGATTTCTTTCGAATGAAACAGTTCTAGTCCTGTAGAAGCCATTTATATATATAATTGAACTGAGTTAAAAATTCACAATATTTATAATTAAATAAGCTCATATATATATGTGTGTATTTATCTGTTTATTGTATTATATATAATGTGTGTATATACAGGATGTCCCCCAAAAATATATACACACTTCAACAGCATTCTAATAACTATTGCCTGTACAGGTAATCAAAGTGTCAATCGAATGTTAGTTTCGTGTTTTAACAGTACAAATTTACAATACACACATAAAACCAGTGTATATACATACATGAGTGTGTATACACATACATGAATGTGTAAATACAATATATATGTATATATATATATAGACACATATATTCACGGTGCAACGGAACATTAAAATATAGATGCGGGAGGGGGGTGTATATATAGGGGCGCTGGGGATAAAGGAGTGTAAAGCGTGTGTAATTGATATATTGAAGGAGAGGAGCGTGCAGCGATAGAGTAACAAATATATAGAGAGGGGGAGAGATGGTATTGAAGGGGAGGAGTGCAAAGCGAAAGAGTAAGAGAGATATATATATAGAGACGGAACAGATAGAGAGAAACAGGCGTAAGTAACAGTGGAAGAGATATATAGAGATGGGGAAATGTGTTATTGAAGGGGAGGAGTGTAAAGCGAAAGCGTAAGATATATATAGAGAGAGGGGGAATAGTATATATATATATATATATATATATATACGTTATTCCGGGTTGAATCGGAGGTAACCACAACCAATCAGAGTAAGTGTTGATATATATATATATATATATATATATATATATATATATATATATATATATATATATATATATATCAACACTTACTCTGATTGGTTGAAAATTAGCCAATGACATACGATCACCACCACCACGGCTATCCCCGAAAAATTTATGAAGATGTTAGGCATATATGTTAGAACACGAAAAGTGAACATTCTGTTGTTTCACACTTTTCGTGTTCTAACAGATGTACGTATACATACTTATATTTAAGTAACAGCCGTACTAAGAGTGAGAAATGAAATTTCGTTTCATTTTTTCCATTTATATATATATAAATACATGTATAGTATATTTGGCAATATACCGTATGTTTAATTAATAATATTTTGAAGACCTTGCGCTAACATTTTAAAGTAGTGACTATGTCACTTACTTCTTTTTTCGGCAAAGGGACTACTTTAAAATGATAGCGCAAAGTCTTCAAAATGTTTTTAATTAAACATACGATATATTGCCAAATATACTATACATACATTCATGTATACTGACTTTTTCCTACAAGGACTCTAGCAGACTCTCCTCTCCATCTAGTCTCTTGCACACAGCATACATCAATTTCCTTTCGCTCTAGTATCTCTACAATTTCTCCTGCTCTGCCTTTCATTGTGCTTACATTGATGGTTCCAACTCGGAGTTTTGGACATCTGCCCTCAATTGTAGGATGGTGTGAATTTTCGCCGGGCGGGGGGGGGGGGCTGCTTCCTGTCTCTTGAATAAAGCTTCGCATGGCTGCTTGGTGACTCGCGGATTCATATTCATTTATTAATTCGGGGTTGTTCCATTTATCCTCAGCTCATCCATAGATATCAGTAAAATAATTATTTAGTGCAGGGCTAGAAGGACAGTAGTAGTAATGGCTGAGTTTGTTGGCACTTGTAAGGGCTAGGAATGCAGTGGTAGTACTAGTAGTAGTAGTGGCAGTGTATGTTGGAGCTGATGATGGGTTGTGGTTTGATTGGTCGAATAGCTTATGGTGGTGAGTCGGGGTGGGAGGGAGATAGGTAGCCATCACGGCGTATATCATCTCAGGAGATTTAAGGGAAATAAGCCGGTCACGCTGTATATCATCATACGAGATTTGAGAGAAATAAGCCGGTGCAAGTAGGCATATTGGACAAGGCAAATATGCGTAACCTAACTCTATAAACATCGAAATGAATGTATAAGAGAAGAGGGTGGTGATGACAGGAGTCAAGAATGACTTTCGCAGAGAGAGAAACATAATGACCAATGTGGTTTATTTCTAAAAACAATGTCAAAGTATACAAGTTGTGGCACAGCCAGTGATAATAACAACAATAATAATGACGATGTGAACAGGACATTTTAAAATTGAGGAAGGCGGATACCTGCAGGAGAGGAGAAATAATCTATGGATGACTGAGATAGGTTCAAAGTATTTAGGAATTCATGTAGCCTTTCAGAAATCAGAAATCTGTCTGTCTGGTTTCGTAATATATATATATATATATATATATATATATATATATATATATATATATATATATATATATATATATATATAGTTATGTAATAAACAACATAAGGCAATTATTTCATTTACCAGTGGTTTCTTGAAAGCAAACAAATTTTGCTTTCAATCATCAGAATGAAAAGATGCTGGTGTATTTATTGACATTGGATTTTAAAAACAAAAATATAATCTATATGAAAGTGTGGCTGGAAAAGGAAGAAGGAAAGGAAAAATAAACACACATGCACACACACACACAATTACATACACACACATATATACATACACATATATATACATACACATATACAGACACATACAAATACACATACATATACATCTACATACACACATATATATCAACATATCCATACATACATAAACACACACATACACACACACATGTATATATATATATATATATATATATATTGGAAAATGTGTGTAATCCTTGGTACAGTTAGGTATATTAAGACAGGGGGGAAGAAAAAATGGCTTCACTTGTGCTTTCAACAAATTTATTTTCTTCACGAAATCCCAAAAGAGTTTTTTTCCGGATTAGAAAAAAAAATGTTTTCTTAAAAAAAATTATTTTATAAATTAAGTTAGGTTTTAGGAGTTCTTGGTTAACGTAGGAGGTATTGTTTCGTTTTTAGAACGACCTTTCACGCTGAGGTGTAGGTGTGTTGAAAAAGTGTTAATAGCAGTAACGAGTTGAGACGGTGAGTAGTGTTGAGGTGGGGAGAAGTGTAGCAAGAGCGGCCTGCCCCGGTCATTCTCGAAAAATTCCATTATTCAGGGGATTCCTTTGTGTTGAGAATGGTCACAGGCAAATCGCACCTGCCAAGTTTGTAAACAATTATTTTTTTCTGAAGAATTTTTCTACGTCCATCCCAAAATTAGTCCTTTGTTCAACACACACATATGTGCGCATATACGTACATACACACATGGGCATATGTAGGTATATATAGGCACACACCATCAATCACACACCCATGTACATATACATCCACATACATACACAAAAACATATAAAGACACATATAAAAACACATATACACATACGTACACACACAAATATGTACTCATACCTCCACATGGGTATATATATATATACATACATACATATACATACATATACACACATAAAGATACATAACTAAATATACATATATATCCATACACGCACACATACACACACACACACATACACATACACACACACACACACACACACACACACACACACACACACACATACACATACAAGTACATACATACACACATACATATATACATATACATATACATACATACATATATATATTTATATATATATATACATATACATATATATACATACACATACATACACACATATATATATATATATATATATATATATATATATATATATGTGTACACACAAGCACATAAAGACACATATATACATACATATATATATATATATATATATATATATATATATATATATATATATATATATATACATATATATACATACATCTACATACATACATATACACATACAGAAACATACACACATATATACATATATGCACATACATACACACACACATATATATAGATACATACATATACATACACACACATATAAACATACATCTATATATATATATATATATATATATATATATATATATATATATATAATATATAAGAACAAAAGATGGTTAAAGGAGTTCCATGTATTTTATTATGCGCATTTCAAAAACAAATATCATCATGCAATAATATTTGTGTTTTCATCAGATAAAACAGGAGGACATGATATGAAGGCTAAAAAACACTTGTGGATAATTCAGTTTTAAATCAACACATTGTTCTTATATATTATGTATACTCCAGTCCTACAAACTGTAGAGTGCTTCTTATCCGATATCTGCATTGCTTTATTGTACTACAATAAAACTCACCTCCTACATATACATATATATATATACACAAACATACACATACATACATATATATATATATATACATATATATACACACACACATACAGACACCCACATACATATATACCCACACGTACATACATCCATACATACCTACACACATATATGTGTGTGTCTCACCGTTCACTCAGATATTCATGTGTACACATAAGAAGAGGGGGGGGGGGTAGTGAAATGGAATTTTACCTCCGAGTGTTAATTCATTTTTTCATGTTCAGTAGTGGTTTAAATTTTTCAATGAAGAATTCTTCTTTATATCTGCGGAATGTTCGTTATCCGACCATATCTTGAAGAAAGGGAAGATTGTGAATTTTCCCTTCTCGCATGATGCAAAGTGTGCGCTACATGTGGTATTTCTGACTGTGGGGTCTTTAATTTGTTGTTTATGTACCCGGACTCTATCATGTAATCCTGTTCCGGTTTCCCCAATGTAATACTCTTTACACTGTGGACATGTTGCGCAATATATTAGGTTTTTCGTTTTGCAGTTCATGTTTGCATTGACCTTGAAATTATCATGGTTTTTGAAGGACAACTGTTTGCCCTCTTCGATGAGTTCACAGGTTCCACATCTAGGGTTCCCGCATTTCGTCACTTGCATTGGTTCCATGTTGGTCGTAAATTTTGCCTTGGTAATTAGTATTTTAAGGTTGGGTGCTTGGCGTCTGCTATAAATTATCTGTGTGTTTTTTAAGAGTGCATTCATTTTGGTAGATTGCTGTAGAATCGGGAGATACTGCTTAGCAATTTTCACAATGTTGATGTTCCCTGGGTTGTGAGTGATGACAAAAGAGATAGCAGGGTTTGCTTTTTTATGTTGTGGGTTTGGTTTTCTCAGTGTTGTTATTGGGATGTTCTTAGCCTTGGAGATGGCTGCGTTGATGAGTTTCATCGGGTATTCTTGTTTTTTAAGGAATTTTTTCAGGTCACATAATCTTTTTTCTTGTAGTACGGGGTGTGTTGCTATAGTGCAGATGCGCCTTGCCATATTGAAGGGAATGTTCCTTTTCGTATGTGAGGGGTGTGCTGACCGGACATTTAAGTATTGGTGTGTGTCAGTGGGTTTGCAAAATAGGTCCGTTATGATATTTTCCCCTTCTTTAATGATGAGGATATCTAGAAAGGGCAGTTCCTTTTCGTTACATTCCATAGTGAATTGTATAGCTTCATGAAGCCTGTTTAAGATCGAATAAAATTTTTGTAGGTCTGTTTGGCTTCTGTTCCAGAAGATGAAACAGTCATCTAGGTAACGTTTCCAGTTTTTATTAATGTAGAAGGCGAAGTCGTGACTGAATGTTATCTGTAGTTGGGAATATAATTTTGCCTCTAAGTGACCCATAACGAGCGTTGCATATGTAGGGGCCACTTTGGTACCCATGGCTGTTCCTTTTATTTGTAGATAAAGTTCGTTGTCCAAGAGGAAGTGGTTGTTTTCCAATACTAATTTAAGTCCTTCCAAGATGAATTCTTTGGGGAATCTTTCTGAAATGTGACTTGAGTGTTTTGTAATCCAGAAGTTCACAGCTTCAATCCCTAGGTCGTGTGGGATGTAAGTGCACAGGCTTATTACATCAAAACTTACTAGGTTTGTATCCTGGTGTACTTTTTGGGGGATATAGTTAAGAAATTACATATCATCTCTGATGTAGCTTGGAACTTTTTTACATAGGGGTTTGAGTATGATGTCTAATAGGTTGCTAAGACGTTGTGTGCATGAGGCTGGGCCAGCAATAATCGGGCGTAATTTTAAGTCTGTCGGTTTTGGGGCTTCGATGTATGATGTATTTTTCCCTTTTATGTTGTTTTGGATTTCTATGGATTTATGAATTTTTGGTAATCCATAGAAATTGCTGGTTTTCATTTCGAAGTTGGTTAGGTAATCTACTTCTTTTGGTGTTAGGTTGTTTTGGTACTTTGTTGTTAGTTTGCCTATTTGGTTCCTCTCGAGAATGACCGGGGCAGGCCGCACTTGCTACACTTCTCCCCACGCAACCCTACTCACCGTCTCAACTCATTACTGCTATTAACACTTTTTCAACACACCTACACCCATACACTTATTAAAAGGAGGAGGAAAAAAAAAACCCACCACACCACAGACATGTTAAATCCCTATATATATAGAACAACACACCACATACACATCAGTTTGACAAGCGCACCTCAGCGTGAAAGGTCGTTCTAAAAACGAAACAATACCTCCTACGTTAACCAAGAACTCCTAAAACCTAACTTAATTTATAAAATAATTTTTTTTAAGAAAACATTTTTTTTCTAATCCGGATAAAAATTATTTTTGGATTTTGTGAAGAAAATAAATTTGTTGAAAGCACAAGTGAAGCCATTTTTTCTTCCCCCCTGTCTTAAAATATATATATATATATATATATATATATATACATCTATATATATATATATATACATACACATAATCATACATATATACACACGTACATACACACACATACACACATATATACACGCATACATACGCATACACAAATATAGATATATGTACACACACCTACATACGCACACACACAATTAATTATGAGAAAAATATAATAATAAAAATACCGTCACATAAGAATAAAAATAAATGTAAAAATTATTATAAAGTTGACAGCGGTACAGGCAACAAATAAATGAAAAAACACACGTGGTAAGCAATACACACAATTGCACATACACATATATATGTACATAAAAATAAATACATACACACACACACATACATATACATATACACATCACATACACATACATACACACACAGATATATATATTTATATATATACACACATATATACATACATATACACACACACATACATATAAATACATACACACACATGTATGTGTGTAAAACTCATTCTTAGATGTATTCATTGAACCTTGTTTGACTCTTAAATATATATATATATACATACATATATATATATATATATATATATATATATATATATATATATATATATATATATAGTAATAATAATAAAATTGAAGACTAAAATCCAAAGAGGGCTCGATATTTACCTGCATACCCATTCTTTTCGTTACCCTCTTAGAAGGAATATGACGTCACTTTCAGCTTATATCTGGAGTCTAAAAGACAACCACACCCAATATAAGTTACACTGGGAGATCCTAGCTAGGGCTAGATCGTATAACGGAAATAAAAGACCATGTGACCTCTGCGGCGCTGAGGCCCTGGAAATACTCTACGCCACAAACCACATCTTAAACAAAAAATCTGAGGCAATTTCGGCTTGTAAACATAAATTGCACAAAACTTTCCTGTATTACAGCCCCACGTTATACCCTAACGGATAGCACGATCTATACGTGGATATTCTACGTCTTAATGTGGGAGCTAAGTATATGTTTGTTTATTCCTTTACTTATTTGCATAGGTAAGTATATATTAGCCGTATGTTTTGTGAAGGTATGTATACCTTCTCGTACGTATATTTGACTGTTATGGCGTATCATTTTTACATATTCTGGTATTTAGGGTTTGGCTATGTGTATACGGGAATTTTGCGTCTGCGTGAGTATGCAGGTTCGTACGTATGGTGGGTGTGTGTGTACTTCTTGTTTTAGTTGACTTACGTCTCCGAACATTCGTGTATTTATATGTAGGTATGTGTGTGCGCTTGTTATATACGTATTTATTTACTTATATACGTTTATATAATTATTTATTTATTTTTACACAAGCATAGACACACACACATATTTATATGTGCGTGGTTTTGTATACCTATGGTAAGGTTTTGCGTATGCTTGTGTATGTACGTATCTGTTTGCGTGTATGTATTTATTTGTTTCTATTACTTCTGTATTGTATTTATTTACTTTGTTCTTAACTCTGTAGCGGAGATTCATTTGGTCTCCTCTGCTTACCATTTACGTGATTTTGTCTTTGCGTGCTATTGTTCTCTACGCTCCACATTTGACTTATTATCTTCGTTTTTTCGTTCATTGCCAGAGAACGTCTCTATGCACCACCTAAGAGAACATTAGTCTACGACCTCTTTTATACCATAAACGTGGGTCTGTCTTTGCGCGTAATTGGTTTTCACCGATCCTATTAATGACGTATTAATCGTTTTTTCCCGTTCTTTGCCAGCGAACGTTATCACGAACCAAAGTATCGTCTTCCTGTCTTCCTCCGGTTGCAACGTTTTTTTAAATATCCAGTTCTGCGTTTACAGATTGACTTTGTTAGTTTCAGAAGATCCCGTTAAGGGTGAAAGCAGCGATTCTTTGCTTAAACTTTAATCTGTTATTTTAATAAATATATATATATATATATATATATATATATATATATATATATATATATATATATATACATATACACACACACATATATATATATAAGAAAATACATAAATATTATATATATATATATAAAAATAAAAATATGAAAGGGGTAAAGAAATAGTTGGGAATAAGACAAATAATAAATAAATAAATAATTAGAAAAGGGTATAAATGTTTATAGCTAATTTAGAGCACTCAACAAGTTCCTGGAGCAAATGATCAATGAAAATAAGCCTTAGAACACTGTATGTAATTATGCATATACATACACATTCATATATACATATACAATATACATATATATACACACACACACACACACACACGCACACACACGCACACACACACACACACACACACACACACACACAACCATACATATACACACATATATACATACATATACATACATATACATATATATATATACATATAGGAAAAAGTATGACCACGACGGCAGAGCTCAAGCCGTTTCTAAGGCTATTATATATATACACACAAACAATTATATAAAATTACACATATACACACACCCACATATATCTACAAAAAGTTACGTCACCACCTTAATAAAAATACACACACACAAATATAAACACACACACACACACACACACACACACACATATATATATATATATATATATATATATATATAGTATTAGTTATACTATTTATGGTTATGTAAACACAAAACCTTAAGCAGTTGTAAGTATTTTACACACACCCTAAATAGTGGTAGGCAGTAATGTATTACTACCTTATTACCAGTAAGTTAAGTAGCTCAATGTAAAAACATCAGATGATTTACAGAGCAGTTATATGAAATATAAGAATCAAAGAACTGTTCAAAACATTATTGTGCTTACAGCTGTTTCCTCCAAACCGAGGTTTGGATTCTTCGGAGCAATTTATTAATGCATGGACAGTTATATGACCTCCTTTTCAGCCGAGAGACATACCAATACATATTCAAACATTGATACATATTCAAACATTGTGGGTCAACATTCATTACAGAATTTAGAGTGGCAGTACACACTTCGAGATTACATTTATATTAATAGGTACAATCAAAAATCAAAGATATAGGTTAAAGTACAACATGAAGATAAGTGGTTATATAGTGCAAATGTTATATGTGTGGCACGCATGTGCGTCTTGTTTATATAGTGTGGCAGAGAGATATGTGTGGTAGAGGCACTTAGGTAGGTAAATAAGAGTGTTAGGTTGGTAGATCTGGTGGCAAAGTCTTTATATGATTGATGTAGTCTGTGTGTGGAGAAATGTTATAAGCATTAAAGATAGTGCAAGCATTAAAAGTGTTATAAGTATTGGAGATGCACAGCGCAGGGATGTCAAGTAATTCATGTACTTCGGCATTTTCATGGTCAAGGGAGTGTATATTTCGATTATATGCCTTTCACATAATCCACGACAATCCAGTTAGAGATCGTAGTCTGGTGTTCTTTAGTTCGATACAGGAGGTTGTTACGTTTCGAGAAACGCCATTGAATACCGGAAGAGTGTGTGTGGCTAAGGGGAGTTAATGCATGCGGGGAGGTAACTCTGGGGTTTCCATATCTAGCCACTATATAAACAAGACGCACATGCGTGCCACACATATAACATTTGCACTATATAACCACTTATCTTCATGTTGTACTTTAACCTATATCTTTGATTTTTGATTGTACCTATTAATATAAATGTAATCTCGAAGTGTGTACTGCCACTCTAAATTCTGTAATGAATGTTGACCCACAATGTTTGAATATGTATCAATGTTTGAATATGTATTGGTATGTCTCTCGGCTGAAAAGGAGGTCATATAACTGTCCATGCATTAATAAATTGCTCCGAAGAATCCAAACCTCGGTTTGGAGGAAACAGCTGTAAGCACAATAATGTTTTGAACAGTTCTTTGATTGTTATATTTCATATATTTCATATATATATATATATATATATATATATATATACACACAAATACAACAGAAGCATATAAAATACAATTATATACACACATACATATACATACAGATATATATAATTATATATACACATACATACATATATATATATATTATATATATATATATATATATATATACACACACACACTTATACGCAATACACACACACAGATATAAATATCTAGAAATAAAAAAGGTGGGTATGTAAAGGGTAAGGTAGAAAGTTGGTGGGAATAAGGAAAATAAATGACATAGGAAAAGGTTTAAATATAAGGGGAGATAAGGGAGAAAAAGAATATAAGCGTACAGAAAGTGAGTTCAGAAGGTAAAAAAATCGTAGTGGATGTAAGGCGTAGAGAGCAGAGAAGAAGTTCAAGGTGGTTGAGTCATCGTTGGAATGTCAATCCAGTTACAGATCAGATGTGATTTCAGGTGAGGATAACATCTGAAGATCTCGGTCTTGGGGTTCAGGCAAGTTGAAGTGGCTTTCAAGTTTTGTAAAATCCTAAATTTTTCAGTGGTACACAAAGAACAATTCTTTGTGCCCCTTTGGTACTCTCTCGAATGGTCTAAAATAGACCAATTGATAGAGAAAGGGATGTTTTTATCCTTGAATTCCCACACCTTATTTGCGAGACCTCCTCCGCAGAATCAGTGCGTGCAACAAAAACAGGAACCTATCCAACTGCATAATAGCAGCATGGATGTGGTATCACTATACCCATCCATTAACATTGATTTTTCTGTGGAAAAATGTGTGGAGATGATCATTGAGAGTGAGGTGGAGTTCTGCGACATCGACACAGACGAACTGGGCCTCCTACTTAGACTTACCTTCGACACTGACTACCTAGACAGCCATGACCTTAGACGTTTCTTCCCCAGTAGACCCATAAGAGGTAGACCCCCACCATAACCTCAATGGCTAAAAAGACTCCCATGGGAAGGTGGATTGGGTGGACCAAAGCTATACGGACCCCCAAAATCAATGATCAGATAAGAAAAATGGTCGCACATGCAATAGGGGCTAGTATCAAAACTACCCTAAAGGGTCACATATTCAAGTTCAACGAGAAGATCTACACCCAAAATGGGGGAACAGCCATTGGCGTCAGCATAGCTGGTGACGTTGCCAACCTGTTTATGGTATGGTGGGAAAGGAGACTCAAAGATCTCCTTGATGAGAGCTCCATAGACCTCATCACGTACTCTCGTTACGTAGACGACATCAATATAGTAATAAAGACATCCCCACAAGAGAGCACTAACAAGTTTGATTTAGAACGTGGCACAATGGAAAGCAACCAGAAGATAGCTAATTCCATACACCAGAGTATAACTGTAACTATCGACTACCCTTCCAAACACCCTAACAGTAGACTACCTGTATTAGACACGGAACTCTGGATTAACGCTATAGACGAGAGAGCCCAAATTCTCCACTCACACTATGCTAAACCCATGGCCTCCAAATACCTGATACTCAAAAACTCAGCAATGTCCAGTAGTGCTAAGTTTAATATTCTGATCGGAGACTTGGTACGAGTGATGAAGAACGTGTACCGCATGTGTGACCCAACAGAAATGGAAAGACACATCCAACACTTCATCAACCGCATGCAGCTCTCTGGCTACAACCAAAGAGACAGAATCAGAGTATACGTAGGACCCACGGAGAAGTATAAGACCCTCATAAAACTAGACATGAAAGAAATTTGCCCATTATACAGGAGCAAATCATGGAATAGCTTAGATAGGACTAGACATAAGATAGGGAAAGCCACCTCATGGTACGACAACAAGAGATACCAGAGTGTCATGTTTGTGGACGCTACCCCTGGACAGAAATTAGCTAACCAGTGTAGAAAGGTCCTGAGAAAGACCCACTTAAACATTAAGGTGGTAGAAAAGCCAGGAACCACCATAAAATCCCTGATCAGCAAAACCTACCCTTTTAAGAAAACCCACTATACTAATAGGAAATGTATCATATGTAGAGTAAACCCCCGGATAAACTGTAAAACTAGAA
>OZ024747.1:32721795-32736795 GCA_964016885.1 Eledone cirrhosa | reverse complement strand
ATATATATATATAATCATCATCATCATCATCATTTTACGTCCGCTTATCCCTGCTTGCAATAGATAAAATATATACACACACACACACACACACACACACACACACACACATATATATATATATATATATATATATATATATATATAGTAATAATAATACATTTGAAGACTAAAATCCAAAGAGGGCTCGATAAGGATAAATATATATCAAATATATAAGAACCGTAGAGCAAATATTTATTAAAATAACAGATTAAAGTTTAAGCAAAGAATCGCTGCTTTCACTCTTAACGGGATCTTCTGAAACTAACAAAGTCAATCTGTAAACGCAGAAGTGGATATTTCAAAAAAACGTTACAACCGGAGGAAGACAGGAAGACGATACTTTGGTTCGTCGAAACGTTCGCTGGCAAAGAACGGGAAAAAACGAATATAATACGTCATTAATAGGAGCGGTGAAAAACAATTACGCGCAAAGACAGAACAACGTTTATGGTATAAAAGAGGTCGTAGACTAATGTTCTCTTAGGTGGTTCATAGAGACGTTCTCTGGCAATGAACGAAAAAAACGAAGATAATACATCATATGTGGAGCGTGTATTTATTTCTATTGCTACTTTGTTCTTAACTCTGAAGCGGAGATTCATTCGGTCTCCAAGTTAGAATTTTAGTCTACAACTTCTGGTATACCATTTACGTGGTTTTGTCTTTGCGTGCTATTGTTCTCAATGCTCCACATATGACGTATTATCTTCGTTTTTTTCGTTCATTGCCAGAGAACGTCTCTATGAACCACCTAAGAGAACATTAGTCTACGACCTCTTTTATACCATAAACGTGGTTCTGTCTTTGCGCGTAATTGTTTTCACCGCTCCTATTAATGACGTATTATATTCGTTTTTTCCCGTTCTTTGCCAGCGAACGTTTCCACGAACCAAAGTATCGTCTTCCTGTCTTCCTCCGGTTGTAATGTTTTTTGAAATATCCACTTCTGCGTTTACAGATTGACTTTGTTAGTTTCAGAAGATCACGTTAAGGGTGAAAGCAGCGATTCTTTGCTTAAACTTTAATCTGTTATTTTAATAAATATTTGCTCTACGGTTCTTATATATTTGATATATATTTATCCTTATCGAGCCCTCTTTGGATTTTAGTCTTCAAATTTATTATTATTACTATTTGGCTCCCTCGGTTGAGCACTCTACTGACTTATATTCATCATGCAGAAACAACATCTGAATATTTCTACAAAGAACATACCCGTACCAATCAGGAAAACATACCTAAAACTCCTGATACAGAAAACAGACGCGTTCATTAAAAGGTTGCGTTGGCGTGCCTTTTATTTCGATAATCCGCGAAAAGCAGACAACAAACAGGATAAATTTGGATTTAAAACCTATAATAACCCCCCCCCCCCCCCCCGTGTAACCCAGCATTGCTACCCTTCGAAAATGATGTCTTGGAACTCATTCGGAGTATCAAATTTCGGAATAGAAGAAGTTCCTTCCAGCAAGACCTGAAGAATAGAATTCGTTCTATTAAGGATTCTAATGCCGTGCATGTCCATTCCGACAAAACTGGCAACCGATATCAAGTGGAGCGCAGTACTTACCATCAACTACTACATAATGCTGTAACTAAGGATTACCGTAAAACTAATCGGTGCGTCATCAATGAAATCAACGATGCTGGGTTTAAAATCACATCTGATCTCAAAATCCTGGACCGGACCGAACCTCTGGACCCTATTTCTCCTCACTTTACCCTGAAGGATCACAAATCCAATTTTCCGAACAACCCCTCTATTCGGCTTATTAACCCTACGAAGTCCGATTTAGGTAGACTTAGTAAAACGATTCTTGATAGAATTATACCTGAAATTAGAAGTTTGGCCCCTCTTGCACTGTGGAACAATTCTTTCGCGGTGATTGATTGGTTGAACGGCATATGTAACAAAGAACATTGCCGTTTTATCCAATTCGACATCAACAATTACTACTCCTCCATCACTTTACCACTTCTCCTTAGAGCTATCAATTTCGCTAAAACACTCACAGTGGTTAAGGATTTCGAAGTTGATGTCATCCTCAATGCCCGAAAGTCGGTGATTAATTTCGACGACTCTATTTGGATTAAAAAATCCAAATGTACCCCATTCGACGTGAGTATGGGCGCCAGTGATTCTGCGGAGGTTACTGATCTTATCGGCCTTTTCCTTCTTTTCTCTATCAAGGACGAATTCCCCAACGCGGGCGGTGGTTTGTACCGTGACGATGGTCTTTTGACCATGACTAAGTGCGGACCTCGTGCTTGCGACAGGTTCAGAAAAGAACTCACAGCCTTCTTTAAAGGCTTCAACCTCTCTATACAGGTTGAGGCCAATCTCTCGGTCGTTAATTACCTCGACGTTACCCTCAATTTATTGAATGGGTTGTATTACCCGTATAGAAAGCCGAATGATACGCTTAATTACATAAGTAAGCATTCCAACCATCCTGCCAGCATAACCAAGAACCTGGTAAGAAACGTTTCGTTGAGGCTTTCCCGTCTTTCCACTAACGAGCGTATTTTCAACGACCATTCCACTTATTACAATGAAGCTCTTGCTCGAAGTGGAGTTGTCGATAAGGTAGCATATACAGAGTACGAAAATAGACCTAGAAGAAATAGAACCCGTGGTATTTGTTGGTATAACCCACCATATAATATGGAGGTGGACACACCATTAGCTAAGATCTTTCTTTCCCTTATTACGAAGCATTTTTCCCCCTACACATAAATATAGTAAAATTTTTAATAGAAATACTATTAAAATTTCTTACTCTACGACTCCTAACCTTGCACATAACATCACAGCTTCAAATTTAGCTAAACTACCTAGCCGTAGGAACACGTGCAACCCTGTAGTTAGTACTAACTGTAATTGTAGGAATCGGGTCGATTGCCCCCTATCCGGGAAATGCCTCTCTAGTAACATTGTCTATAAATGTAAGGTTGTAACACCCACGTCCCTTAGGGCCTACATAGGGTTAACCGCCAATAGATTCAAGCAGCGTCTTTACTTGCATACCCATTCTTTTCGTTACCCTCTAAGAAGGAATATGACGTCACTTTCAGCTTATATCTGGAGTCTAAAAGACAACCACACCCAATATAATTTAAACTGGGAGATCCTAGCTAGGGCTAGATCGTATAACGGAAATAAAAGACCATGTGACCTCTGCGCCGCTGAGGCCCTGGAAATACTCTATGCCACAGACCACATCTTAAACAAAAAATCGGAGGCAATTTCGGCTTGTAAACATAAATTGCACAAAACTTTCCTGTATTACAGCCCCACGTTATACCCTAACGGATAGTACGATCTATTTGTGGATATTTTACCTCTTGATGTGGGAGCTTAGTATATGTTTTGTTTATACCATTACTTATTAGGCATAGGTATGTATATATTACCCGTATGTTTTGTGAAGGTACGGATACCTTCTCGTACGTATATTTGATTGTTTATGTTATGGCGTATAATTTTATATATTCTGGTACATATGGTTTGGCTATGTGTATACGGGAGTTTTGCGTCTGTGTGAGTATGCAGGTTCATACGTATGTAGGGTGTGTGTATATGTGTACTTCATGTTTTGGTTGACTTACGTCTCCGAACATTCGTGTATTTACATGTAGGTATGTGTGTGGGCTTATTATATACGTATTTATTTATATACGTTTATATAATTATTTATTTATTTGTATACACGCATACATACACATACACACATATTTATATGTGCGTGGTTTTGTATACCTATGGTAAGTGTTTTGCGTATGCTTGCGTATGTACGTATTTGTTTGCGTGTATGTATTTATTTATTTCTTTTACTTCTGTATTGTATTTATTTACTTTGTTCTTAACTCTGAAGCGGAGATTCATTCGGTATCCTAGTAAGAATTTTAGTCTACGACTTCTGCTATACCATTTACGTGGTTTTGTCTTTGCGTGCTATTGTTCTCCACGCTCCACATATGACGTATTATCTTCGTTTTTTTCGTTCATTGCCAGAGAACGTCTCTATGAACCACCTAAGAGAACATTAGTCTACGACCTCTTTTATACCATAAACGTGGTTCTGTCTTTGCGCGTAATTGGTTTCACCGCTCCTATTAATGACGTATTATATTTGTTTTTTCCCGTTCTTTGCCGGCGAACGTTTCCACGAACCAAGGCATCGTCTTCCTGTCTTCCTCCGGTTGTAACGTTTTTTGAAATATCCATTTCTGCGTTTACAGATTGACTTTGTTAGTTTCAGAAGATCCCGTTAAGAGTGAAAGCAGCGATTCTTTGCTTAAACTTTAATCTGTTATTTTAATAAATATATATATATATATATATATATATATATATATATATATATATATATATATATGAAAGACGTAAAATAAGAAAATTATAAAATTAACTTACTAAAATTTCACTCCAACTAATTAGTTTCTGAAAGGGAATAAACATGGTTTCCGAAGCAACACATGGAGAAATCCTTTCGTCATCAGGGAAGTCTATTCTCAGCTAAGTTCCCAGGCAATGCGTGGACACAGGGAACTTATACAAAAATAATTCAGTGGATGGAAAAAAGCAAAGCATGGACTAAGTTCCAACACATTGAAAAAATCACTGCCTACTTGGTCGGTGGTAAATTCAAAAGAATCAATCACGTGACATCGAGGTTAATCAGTGAGGAGTGGGGTGTTAAGAAGACAGCAGCCGAACCATTACTATAATCTATAGTAGCAGTTTTGGCAAATTTTTGCTCAACAAAATAATTTGGAGATAATTATAAAGAATTAGTATATCTACCAACATATATATACAGATGCATACCTATGCTAGCAAATATATAGGTTGTGTCTTAGTAACTTTGTTTATTCCCTTTCAGAAACTAATTAGTTGGAGTGAAATTTTAGTAAGTAAGTTAATTTTTATAATTTTCTTATCTTACGTCTTTCATATAATTGTTCTGCATCCCCTTGCATTGAACCACAAAGTTACTAAGACAAAACCTATATATTTGCTAGCATAGGTATGCATCTGTATATATATGTTGGTAGATATACTAATTCTTTATAATTATCTCCAAATTATTTTGTTGAGCAAAAATTTGCCAAAACTGCTACTATAGATCATAATAATGGTTCGGCTGCTGTTTCCGAAGATCTGATCGAGTTTGCTTTTTTAGAGTTAAGTTTGAAAGTGATACCTAGGCCTAGTCTATTGAAGAAGACTCTGGTGTTTTTCCGTAATTTTTCCATGTTTTGATTATTTAAGTTCTTAGCTAAAAGGAGTGTGTCGCCTCTATACATTCCTCCTTGGAGGTTATTAAATTCTCTATGTAACTTATGCGCAATATATATTCCGACTATGTCTGTTACCTGAGCTGAGTTGCTTGATCCCATTGTGATATCGAAGCTATTCTGTCTGTTTTTTCGTTCCCAGTAACTATTTTCGAATCTAATGATAGTTCTCCTAGCAGCTAGTATTATTCTAATTTCCACAGAGGTTAGGGCCGAGTTTTTCTGGGTAAAGGCTAGTTTTTTATCTAGGGTGACTGGGAGATGGAGGAATAGTAGTCGTTAATGTCAAACTGTATGAAGTTGGAGGTTTCTCTACTGTCTATTTTTCTGAACCAGTCTATTACTTCGTTAGTGTTACCCAAAAGCTTAATTACTAGTTTGTCCTTGATTTTGTGCTATTACTCTATCTAGTATATAATTGCTAATTCTACCTATATCCGACTTCGAAGGGCATATTAATCTAATTATGGGGTCTGTTTCGAAATTATTTTTATGATCCTTTAGGTTAAACTTGGGGTTACAAAGGGTTAGAGGCTCGGTTCTATCAGATATTTTCAGTCAGTCCTTCCTTATTAATGCTAGTGAATGTAGATTCTGTAGTTTCCCTGTATTTTTTGTGTAGTTCACGGCGTATAAAGTTAATGTATGTGTTAAGGCTCATAGTGTATACGTTTGATGTTTTGTCCGCTTTTACTATAATTCCGTTGGTGTTGCGTAGTTTCTTCAGTAGTGCATTGATGTCGTTTTGCAGTTTGTTGTAACCCATACCTTTTTTTAATTTGGTTCCACTTATCATGTTCATGAGGTCGAGTTCGAAGGCATATAGCTGGGGGTTATTCGGTGGATTTTTTCAGGATTTGAATCCGTATTTTTCCCTAGTAAATTCCTGTTATTAGCGTGTCCTTTATCGTAATGATAGACCTTCCATCGGATTGGGCGGATGAAGTCATTAGTACGCTGTATCATGCCGAGTGTATAGTCCTTGTTTGTAGGTATAGGTATGTTTTTGAAGGACATGCCTAAGTGGTGCTTTTCCATGTGAGATCCGTGCGTTATGGTTGTTGCTCAACCTAGTGGGAGCTGGGTACATGGGATAACAAGTTATCGTTATAGGTAATCTAGTTAGAGGCTGTGAGTACTCTGTATTGTGGATAGTTTTAACGTACGGTGTTGTTTGACTCAACAAGATCTTTCCATAGTTAGGTAGTTTAAGAACACAAACCAGGAATATAGGATTAGCTGTTCAAAATTATCGGGAGCAAGGGCCTACAACAATGGAATCTCCCACTGCGGACTTCGCAATATAGAGCTATTCCATATTTTAAAGTACGATAAGATGCTGCTTAACAGCAAAATAGAAATATCAATTTTCTGTAGGCACAAAGCAGCTACCAAGTTCTCAAATTTCAAACCAATATGATTCGACCCAGCAATCCCAAAATTCGAGCTGAACCACCGGATTTAATGTACGGAATACATACCACCACACTGTTATTAGCTGTCAACTGACCGACTGGTCACTAGATCATAAATCTCCTAACCTTTCTTTCACTCTCTCCCTGAAGCCACATTAACCCCATTAAGATAAGATAATCAGCACGCTAAATATTTAACCCACATACATATCACCACACCCCCCTCCCCATCCATCCCTATCCCTTATGTCTCATCCTGGTATCTCTCACTTTATTTCTAATTGATTGTATTTTATCTTTTATCTCTCATTTACTACCTCTCATTCTCTACACGTATGTAAGTATGTATCTAATATTGTTTTTCATGATAGTACTACCTCCACCCCACATCCTTATACAGACACTTACTCACCACCACCACCACCACTATTATCAACTATCATATTCTGTACATATATTTTCTTTCTTTTTTACTTATTTTTATTTCTTTATTTTTTTACTTTTTACATCTGTAACTTCTTTACCTCTTTATCATTATATTTTATTATTGGTGTTGTTGTTTTGATTGTACGCTGTATATGAGTTCTCTCATATTCTGATGATTTGATCCGAGGTAAATCCTGTATTTAAGGTTGAGTGACGCAACTTCGAGTGATTAGCGGCCTTTAGACTCACCTGATCAATGAAACAATTGTTAATACTTGAAATAAAGCCCCTTGTTGTACAGCCGACCATGTTATTCTTCAATCTTTCACTATATATATATATATGTATATATATATATATATAATATGTTGAAAAGGTAACACACTAGAGAGAGATAGTACGCCATCAATAGAACAGGGAAAACGACCAGTGCATGGAATCTATAATCTATGGAAGGCAGGGTAGACACACAATAATTAAAAATATAAATTAAAATGTATATACGACCTCTATAACTATATAACACACGCGTACAAATCGAAAGAGATCTGTTTCGCCAGGAGGTTGTTAACTGAAATGGAATAGCCTATGGTTCATCAGCGCTTGCAAGGCTACACATTCCAGACAACTCTAAAAGAATCTAAAGCGACCATCCAGCTACACGCGGCAGAGAGATGTGACAGCGTGCGTAGGACAGTGAACCAGTGGTATCTAAAGGACGAGCTGCTAGAAAGAGAAGCCCAAAAACCACTCATAGAAGTGTGTCCAATCAAACAGAGAAAGAGGAGAGACTGTTATAAGGAGCAAAATATCACAATAAATTAACGAAGCCATAGACTTGGTTTTCCCCGTTTTATTGATGGCGCACTATCTCTCTCTAGTGTGTTACCTTTTCAACATATTGTATTTTAAAGAGCTCAGGATTCCTTTTCCTTTGAGCACATTATTGACAGGGAATAATGAGAGTCTATGGCTCTGTTAATTTATCGTGATATATATATATATATATATATATATATATATATATATATATATATATATATATATATATATACATACATACATATACACAGATGATAAATGCTGGGTTTATGTGTCTAAAAATAACATTTGTATATGGGATGACACCATGCATGTAGCAGAATCATATTTATTATTTATCATATTCATTATGAGCCCATGGCTAATTCATCCTGTGGATGAATTACCAGATTAACTCTGTGAAACCAACAAATCTAGAAATATACAATATATATATATATTTATATATATATATACTCATATACACACATATATATATATATATACTCATACACATATATATATACATACACGCACATATATACATACACATATAGAGAGACACACATATACACACATATGTATACACATATTCATATACATGTACATATATACTCATACACATATACATATACACACATCTATATACACATACACACACAGATATATATACACACACACTCATACATATAGAGAGAGAAAGAGACACACAACATCACAACATATATATACACATTCAGGCACACTTGTATATATTTGTATGTTCCCTTTCACATGACAACAACAAAAACTTTATTTACCTGAAATATTTCGTGTATTATATCCACCAACATCAACTCTAAATAAAAAGAGATAGAACTAATATTTACCTGCCACCATAAAACAGATATGTTTGCTAATAAACCAAAAATATTCTGCTGAGACCACTGGCAGATCACCAAATCTGGCTAATAAAATACATTGCAACACCACTACACACTACTTCCATTCATATTTCTAATTCCTATTCACATGCACAATGCATTGATTTTATTTATTTTTTAATTTTTAATTTTTATTTTATTTATTATTGATATTTTTTTTTGGCAATTCACATTTTCGATTTCATTTCATTATATTTTGACTAGAATATTACAATAAATTAAAATGTATAAACTGACAAAACAGAAAATAAAACAGCTATGGTTGAGTGTCCATGACAATGACCAGAATGAATGGCAGGGCATCATCAGATCGAAACAACAACACCAAAATGAAAACAATATATATTCGTTTAATAATTAATAAAAAGTAATTAGAAAAAACACTGATTTTCAAAATAGTGATTAATGATACCAGTATAAATTGCTATATGATACCGTCCTATGAAGTTAATCACTCATACACACTTACATACATACACACTTATATACATGCACATTACATACATAGACACATACATACATACACACTTATATACATGCACATTACATACATAGACACATACATGCATACATTCATATGTCTCGTATCTATTGTTCTCTGACTTAGGTACAAGATCAGATTCCATAGTAAAAGTGCACATGACATCAGGTTGAATGTATGTCATGCTATAACTGACATGTATGGCCCCTCAACATGGAAAATGGCACACAGATTAGGGAACAAGCTTGATGAGATATACACCTGAATGCTATGAATAGTCCTGAATAGGTCCTGGAAGCAACATTCTTGAAGGAAGAGCTATATGGACAGATCCCACATGTATCAGCTTTTGTTAGGAAAGGAAGGATAATATATGCTGGGAACTGTTACTGAAGCAAAGACGAGCTTGTTAGCAGGATATAGAGTGGACAGGATATAGAGTGAGAGAATGAAAGAGAAAAAGAGGTAAGAAGGAAGAATCGAACCCAGTACAAGACTGGTATGATTTTACTCCCTCAAATGGATGAAAGACAAAGTTGCCTTCAGTGGGATTTGAACTCAGAGAGTAGAGAGCCAAAACAAATACTGCAAAGCATTCTATCCCATATTCTAATGACTGTGCCTACTTGACGTTATAAAAGACAGGTTCTATGAGTTGCTAATGTTCTCTACCTCCCAAATAACTGACAATGACTAATTAATTATTGCTGGTGACCTTAATGGTCACGTTGGACAACATTGTGATGGCTATGACAGAATCTATGGAGGCTATGGGTTAGGTACTAGAAATGAGGAAAACTTCAGGATCCTGGAATATTGTGACGCTAATAACCTAACTATCTGTAACACGAACTTCAAAAAGCGAGACAATCACTTGATCACCTGTAGATCAGGGGAGCATGCCAGTCAGATATATTATATCCTTACTAGAAGATGTGACAGCGTGTCTGTTGTAAACATTAAGTCCGTCCCCCATGAAGAATGCATCTCCCAACATAACCTAGTAGTTAGTGACCTCATAGTCAGGACTAGACGTACACGACGACAGAGGAGGACTACTCTGAGGAGAAGAATATGGAAGTTTAAAGACCTCACAGCCAGTAACAAATTTAAAAGTATATTACTTGATGCTTTTGAAAGTAAGGAAGAGCAATTAGAGACATACAGTATAGAGGAACAGTGGCAATTCTTGAAAGTTAACCTGCTGAAGACGACAGATGAAATCTGTGGCTGGAGCAGACCTGTACGCAGAAGGAGAGTAACTTGGTGGAGGAGCAATAAGGTGGAGGAGACAATCAAGGCTAAAATGTAGGCTTGGAAAGTATGGCGGGATGGGAGAAGTAGAGAACGCCATCAAGTGGCGAGGAGAGAAGGTAGGAGACAAGGCAAGAAGGGAAGCAGAGAATAAAAAGTTCAAGCATGTTCTACAACGTGAGGACCAAAAATATGAGGTGTTCAGGATTGCAAGACAATGTGTCAAGGATATTGTCGGGGAGAAGTGTGTCCATAATGATGATGGTGTACTTGCCCTCACTGATACTGATAAGAAGGTAGCTTGGAAATGTCACTGCGAGAGACTACTAAATAAGGAGAATAAATGGGAAAAAGATAGTCTGCCCCAAATCGATCCAAAAATATCCAGAAATAAAAATAAGTTGTGCAAGTTAATGGTAGTATAATAAGTAAGGCAATCAAAGATAATGACCATGCTCAATGTGTAGGAAAGGAGTAGGTAGAAATTTCATGCTATGTCCCAAATGCAAACTATGGGTACATAAAAGATGTAGTGGGATCACAAGTAAGCTATCTAAGAACATAGATTATATATATGTGGCCGATGCTCAGGTGCAATAAATAGCAAGTGCCCACAGGATACTAGATCTTCTACTGCCCAGATGGTTCTATAGAAATAGTGGACACTTTCCGTTACCTGGGTGACAAAATCAGCAGTGGTGGAGGGTGCTCTGAAAGTACAGTAGCTAGAGTTAGAACGGGATGGAAAAGGTTCAGAGAGATTATACCGCTGTTGGCCACAAAGAGTTTCTCTCTGAAAATGAAAGGCAGGCTGTATGATGCTTGTATATGAACAGCAATGTTACATGCAAGTGAAACGTGGGCTTTGTGTGCAGAGGACCTGCGCAGACTGGAAAGGAACGAAGCATGCATGCTCCGTTGGATGTGTAATAGTAATATACACAAACGGCAAAACATAAACAAACTAAGGGATAAATTAGGAATAAGAGGAATCAGATGCTGTTTACTCGAGAGAAGATTACGTTGGTATGGTCACGTGATGCGCATGAAAGACGACAATTGTATAAAAAAAAGCAGTGCGATCAAATTTGATGGATTACAGAGTAGGTAGACCCAGAAAAACTTCGGATGACAGGATAAATTCCGACCTTGCACACTTGCACCTCTCTAAGATAATGTCACTGGATCGAGATATTTGTCACCACACAGTAATACAAAACCCCGCGTTCCCTATGTGCAAAGTAAACCTACAGTCAGTAAGCCCCTCCCGATCAAACATACATCCCAACCCACTACCCCTAGTACATCCTTCCACTCCCGCCAACCCTTTCTCTATAAAGTTATGTTGGTACCACAGCATCCAGTCCAAACTAATTAAGTCGTGTAGGTGTCACGACAAAAAAACACACAGTCGATGCTGTAATGTGGTCGTGTAGGTAACACTGTAAATGTGGTTGAGCCGTAGAAAACCTGCCAGATAGTCCTATACAAGCGAGACATGGTCACCCGATCAGTCTTGCCTCAAGTGGTACAACTCCCGTCTAACCCATGCTAGCGTGGAAGATAGACGTTAAACGATGATGATGATGATGATGATGATGATGATGATGATATATATATATATATATATTGTTATACTTTGGGAGGGTCATGTTGCCAATAAGAAACACACGCACCTGTTGCTTTCACTTCAATTTATTATAATAAATTTATAAATTTAGGAATTTATAAATTTCTGGTTGGTTGGTTGGTTCCACAACCAGATAGTTGTTTATATATTGTCAAAGTTCTTTCGTCACACATTCTGTGACCTCGTCAGTGACTGGGGATTCTTTTCTTTGTTTTTGTGCCTCTCCTTTGTTCTGTCCTACGCCATTTTGTTTCTGTGCGTGGGTTGTATGCTCAGTCTGCGCATGCGCCACATCCGGGTGTCTGTGTGTGTTTATATTCGTTTATTTATTTGTTTATTTACATGTTACCGGTTGGTTGTTTGTTCTATGTGCGTGTGTGTTTTCATTTTGTCCTTAATTATAAGTTGTGATGTTGCTGTTCCACTCATATTTTCTATTTAATGTTGGTTGTAATTCTTTTATGTTTATTGCCTCTGTGATTTGTCTAAACATTGCGTCTTTTCTGTGTAGATTCTATTTTTATTTCTATGTTCTCTAATTTACCCTTATGTTCTATTTTAGCATGTTGGTAGAGTACAGATGATTCTTTACTATCTTGAAGGTCTCGCCAGTGTTCACTTATCCGTTCCCCTACACTACGAGCTGTCTCACCTATGTACACTATATTTCTGTCTCTACATTGTCCTTCAGTACATCTTATGCTATACCCTACATTTCTAGTTTTGCAGTTAATATGGGGGCTTATTTTACAGGTTATACATTTCTTATCTATACATGGGGGTCTTTGAAAAGGGTATGTCTTTCTAATAAGTGTTTTTACGGAGGTACCTGGTCTTTCTACTATCTTAATATTGAGTTTATGTTTATCTAGGGCCCTTCTAAATTTGTAAGCTAATTCACCTCTAGGGGTTGTATCGATGAACATTACACTCTGGTATTTATTGCTATCATACCATGAGTTTATTCTATTAGTCTTATTCCTAGTTCTTTCTATTCTATTCCAAAATTTGCTCCTATACAAGGGGCAGGTCCCATTTGTGTCATTATTTACCATTTTTTCCCATTTGGTTCTGGCTCCTCTATACACTCTGATTTTATCTCTCTGATTGTAACCAGAGAACTGCATACGGTGGATGAAGTGTTGTATGTGTCTCTCTAGTTCTTCGGGGTTGCACATGCGGGACACGTTTCTCATCACCCGTACCAAATCCGCAATCAGTATGTTGATTTTGGTATGGTCCGAAACAGCTGAGTTTCGGTGGATCAGATGTTTGGAAGTCATGGGTTTGGCAAAATGGGAATGGAGAATTTGTTTTTTGTTATTAATGGTATCTAACCAGAGCTCTGTGTCTAGTACAGGTAATCGATGGTTGGGGTGTTTACTTGGGTAGTCTATAGTAACTCTAATACTCTGGTGGATGGAGTTAGCTATTTGCAGGATGCTTTCCATTGTGTTTTTCTCTAGTTCCTGACTGTTCTCTAGTGGGGGTGTCTTAACTACGATGTTTATATCATCAACGTAGCGGGAGTACATTATCAGGGTTAAGGGGTCTTCTAATTGTTCTTTAAGTTTAAGTTTAAGTCTACTGTCCCACCATACCATGAATAAGTTAGCTATGTCGCCTGCAATGCTAACACCAATGGCTGCTCCTTCCTCTTGGGCATATGTTTTTCCATTAAATTTGAACATATGTTCCTTAAGGGTTAGTTTTATGCTGGCCCCTACCGCATGTGCAATCATTTTCTTCAGTTCATCGTGGTTTTCGGGTGTCCGTATGGCTCTGGTCCACCCGTTCCATCTATCTGTGTGGGTTTTCTTGGCCATCGACTTAATGGTAGGTGGTCTTCCTCTTGCTGGTCTTGTAGGGCACAGGTTGCTAAGGTCATATGTGTCTAGGTAATTATTACTATAGGTAAGTTTAAGTAGGAATCCCAACTCACTGGTATCAATCCCACGGAACTCAACATTGCTCTCACTGATCATTTCTACGCATTTCTCTACAGCAAAATCCACATCAATAGATGGATACAGGAACACAACATCCATACTACCTATTATGCAGTTTGTTAGGTCCCTAGATCGGTTACTCTCGCCGATTCTGCTGAGGAGGTCCTCCGTGCTGTCACATACATCTGGGGACATTTCAATGATGGGGCGTATGATCAGGGAGAGGAAGTGGGACAGTCTGTAGTTACTAGCAATGTTAGCTCCACAGACTGGCCGTGTGGTGGTCCCGTGACAGGGTCACTGCCCGTTTTATGGTCTTTTCGAAGAATCCCCAGAAAAGAATCCCCAGTCACTGAAGAGGTCACAGAATGTGTGACGAAAGAACTTTGACAATATATAAACAACTATCTGGTTGTGGAACCAACCAACCAACCAGAAATTTATAAATTCCTAAATTCCTAAATTTATTATAATAAATTGAAGTGAAAGCAACTGGTGCGTGTGTTTCTTATTGGCAACATGACCCTCCCAAAGTATAACAATATCGGTTTCAACACACGTTTTCAGATAAAGAATCTTGCTAAACAAATTCAGAAACGAAATATATATATATTGTTGTAATAATATGGCCAGAAATAATAACAGAACACACTCACTGTTTGGTTGGTTTTCCCTTCTGCATCTTTTATATCTCCATAGTTAATTTATTTGGCAGTCAATGTTTATCATTGATTGACCATCGGTTAAAAATACAGATATAAATATATATATAGTC